>LPNX010696010.1:39716-173117 GCA_001517045.1 Pseudotsuga menziesii
TCTGCTGCTAATAACTTTCGTTCACCGTTTGCTGCCAAGTCAGCCTTGTCACATACACACACACTGCTTTATACACAATTATCAGACATGTATCATCATAAAGTTTGTGTATAGTTGACTGTGCATCATAGCATGGAAGAGTATCATTATAAAAAAAGACAAACTGCTATTTGCAAACTGTTCACACATCACATTCACTATTTTTGTACATGCTGCCCACACAGTTTACTCATTCCTGTACATATTCACTTGTACAAAATATGACACTGTTCACACATTTGACTGAATACTGAATATGCATTCCCTTGCATACTTTCTGTACATACACACTCACTCTTGCAGACTCACAAATCATTGTATCTTTTATAAACTGTAACACTATTCATTCCACACTTCTGCACTTGTACAAATACATATACTGCTGTTCTCATATCACTATTTTACTTTATTACATGCCACATCATTTACTCATACAAATGTATATCAACCATCATACACATACTGTATGCATCAATGTAAACATACCTTGAACTTGAGCTGTGTATGTCAGAGGCAAACTCAGATTTTTTACCTTACTGCTGGGCTGTGTATGTCCAAGATGAAAACACAGTTTTGGTTACTGCAAAAATGGAGCTGTAAAGGTCTGTGTAAAGACCAAAACAGATCTAAAAAAAATCACCCCAATACTCAACCAAATTGCTGCTTTCTGTATCCCATAAAATATCAGTATACTGCTAAAAGAAGTTTCCTCAGTCACCACAAAAATGTCAGTCTACTGCTGTTGAAATAAGACTGTTTACTAAGTCTTCAATCCACAGTTTTTATTTTTATTTTTATAGAACAAATAACTATGGACAGTACATAGAGGCTAATGATGACCATTCAAAAACACTGTCTACTCAGTAGCTATTTAATGGCTACACACACTAGAACCTGATATATAGATGCCAATAGAATGCTGTGATAACCTTCTAACTTGGAGTCTACTGCTGGCGGCAATGGGCTTCTTCACAATCAATGGCAGTTTCTTATTCACTGAGCAACTATATCTCGTGGAAGCTCCAAATGACTTGATCCAATGTTGACTTCCACAATAGAACTGTCATCAGCTGCTCCTTAGCCTCTGGCAGCACTATCTTGTCCTCAGCGGCATCCTCACGTGGACGATTGGCTGGAGTTACATGATTCTCTGTACAACACAATCCTCCAAGAAGTCTCGACTGATTTTTTCTTCAACTCCGCCCACATCAAATGACATATGCTTGCGCCCAATCCATCTTAGCTCAGCACCGCTGCTTTTCTACGCACGTGCTCTGGATCCTATAGCTCCCGCTGGTACTCTGTTTCCCACGTAGATCAACCCAACAACACCCTGCTTGTGCACCTTGCTGCTCTAGTTCCTTCCTCGGCCCAAACCTTAAAAATAATGCGACTGTTGCAATGATAGATCGCTGGCCATCTGTCTTAAATCAAAGAAAAGAATATGGCTATATTTATATGAAATATGAAACGATCATTCCCTTATTTTAATGAATATTTTGCCATATTTTAATTTCGAATTAACCTTTTCCTTGATTTAATGAGTTAGTTAAAGAAAAGGAATGTCATCTTTCCATGTTTAAATGAGTTATTATCTTTTTTAAAAACATTTAAAAAAAAATTAATATTTAATTTAAAAAAAAACTTATTAAACCATTTTAATATATAATTTAAGAACATTAGAAATCTTTTTAATGTGAAAAACATTAGAAGTCTTTTTAATGGTATTTAATAATTTAACTTAAGGGTAATGGTTAGATGATTATGGATTTAGGGACTCCTCCTAGGGTATCAAGAACTTGATAGCACGCATATGACCACTGAAGGGGTTATTTGGACCCTTGCAACTTTTTCGACCCACTTAGGGTTACTTGAACACTCTACAGGGCTTTTGGCAATGTCCCAAGGACTCCAAAGGCTTCAGACTTGGACTTGGACAAAGTCAAAAGGTCTCCTTTCACGCTGACACTTAATCAACCGTCAAAGGCTCCTCAAGGGACACCAAGACACATTGACACACACCTGTTGGCATCAATGACAATTTAGTCAACAGTTTTCTTCCACTTACTCCAAAGTTGGAATGTCCGATTTTGAATTCTGGGCCTTGGGGGGTTATTAGAGTCCAACTGAGTATGTATAAACCTACTAGACATTATTAGAATAGACTATGGTCATGTCCTAAGTCACTAGGACCCTCGGAAAATTTTTTACCGGACGCATCAAATTTTGTTTTTTAATTTTTCTTAAGTTTTTAATTAAATTTTTCCATAATTTAAATGGAAAATTTAATTTTGTAATAAGTCGGTCATCCGGAACCCGAATTCAGTGATTGTAGGCTCTAACCTTAAGCCAAAAATCATTCATGATCAGCCAGCCAGCTATTTCAAAGTTTCAGAAGTTCATTCAGCCTCATAATTAATAATTTCTCAAAAAAGTCATTTACGGAGAAATTATTAATTAAAATATTAAAAGTGAATATTTTGGAGAAAATAAAAAACTCTCCAAAATTAACCAAATTGAATAAAATAAAAGGCTAAATGACATGCCGTTGGGCATTTATGATGATTCAACTTGGCACAAATCCTCTTCAGTCAACAATTGGAAAGCATTAAAGGTACATTCAGTTAGCGGACTTGTCATCTCTAGCTAAACTGATGAATTGGATGATTTGGAGGGCTGTGATTAGTCTGGTGATCATTACAGAGCAGTGCAATAATTGAAATGAAGGTTTGGTGGTGCAAACCCTAAGGGTTTTGGCACCTAGCATCACCAGTTAACACCTCTTCAAGCTCCCACGTCTCCATCCAATGCTCACGCCTCTCTCTCCTTCAGGCTTGCGCCCTCACACGTGTGGGCTGGTTAGTGGTTGGTTTATGATGTTTAGGGTTGGGAGTGGGGGCGCCTTGCCTAGGTGGAGGCCACCCCTCACTCACACCAACTTTTTCTTAGGTCTGGGCTCTCAGTTATGTGCTGAGCCAGCTAGGTTATGGGGTTTGGTTTTAGGGTTTTAGCCTTTCTCTCTTTGTATAAATAGAGGCTCTTTCAGCCCTATCGGGGTGGATGATTGATGTAGAGAACCTCTGGTGAAATATTGTAATGCTTGTTGCTCTCATGCAACCCATTTTAATAAAGAAAGGCTTTGGAGGCTCATGCTGTGTAGATCTTGGATGCATATGTTCCGGTTAATGAGGTGATATTATTTCAATTTCTTTGCTTTTGCTAATTTGTGGGTATTAATACATGTTTTAGAGGGCTTATAAAAGCACGTAATAATAGGTATTTGTAGCTTTCAAGTTACCTATTTATTTCATTTACTTCCAGAAATCTAAAAGAGCATTGTTTTATTCAGTTATATTTCATGCTTTTGTGATTTCATTTATTAAATAATACATGATTTAATCCTGTTGATGAAATTGTCATTGATGCCAACATAGTCTTTGATGTCATAGCAGTTGCTGAAGATGTTGATAACCCTAGATGATGCCCTTGCACATAACATGTGCATGGAAGCCCTAATGGCTTAATGGAAAGTTGTCATAAGCGCTGGAGGTTGTTGATGATATATGGTACTACTTATGATCATGGAGATGGAGTCCATGGACATTTTTGAAGAAGACTTTAAGATGGGAAGAAAACCTTTATGTAGATGACCCAAGCCACTTGAAATGAAGTCAGCCCAGTCAAAAGGGATAATAAATAAAAAAATAATATCATTCTTAAGGTGTCCCTAATATGGTTTGAAGAAAGTTCTTTATAAACCATAATTTCATTACAAATGGGGTAAGGTGAATTAAAAAAAAAAAAAAAAAGAGAAAAAAGAAAAAAGGGGGTGATTTAAAATACAATAATAATTAAAAATTACATTTATTCCTTACTTTATGGATAATGATAACCTTAGAGGTGTATTTAAAAACCTAAGCTCAAACCATCGATGTAGAAGAAGATAGCGTGGCTAACATTAGAGCGTGGGTTTTAATTGAAGGAAATTTCGGTGAAGAACTGGGCAATTTTGAAGAAGGCTCGGTGGCAGCAGAAGGAAATCTTTTTGGCAATCGCTGTGGAAATTTTTGGTGGAGGACTGAGCTGTGTGCTGTGTGGAGAACCAGCTGGAGCAATACACTGGCAATCTGCAACTATTTTAGAGAAGCTGAACGTGGAGCTTTTTCTTTCGTGTGTCTGCTCCTCTTATAGTTGTGCGCTGTGATTAATACAATACATGGGCACTGATCTGAAACTATTTTGGAGGAGATAAACTTGGATTATTCTCTCTGGACAATGATGGACCGCATGGCTTCCATCAAGCTATGTGATAATGCTCTTCACCAAAGTGGGCATTAGCAATCTACACGAAAGAAATATGGTAAGCTCTTCATCATCATAGATATTTACAGGAAAGATATGAATTATGCCTACTGCATTTGTTTCAGTGAATTGTTTGTATGTGGCCTCTGTGAGGGCTCTACCATTTTAGGAAGGGAGGCAAAGGTTCCACGGCAAGAAAGAACTGTTCTTTACTGACAAGCAAAGACTGGAGACAGTCGTGGACAATAGCTGCTATCCATTAATTCCAGTCAATAGAGACGAGCTTTGCAGGCTGATTGGAGCAAATGGGAACGTTTTGGTGGTTGGAGATTTGATAAATCATCTCCTGCAATGGACTCTGCTCAACAATCTCTTGAAAAATCGCAGTGAGCCACAGGTAGTGCGTTCTCCTTTTTCTTGTAGAACTTGCGAGGGTTTTGAAGTCTGCAGTGATGTTCGTGGGGGACCAGGAAAAGGATTCAAAGTTGGATCTGTGAGAAACGATCGAATTTCTACCATCTCTCATGTGAATAACGATACGTGGAAGAACTTCTTGGAATGACCTCGGCTTCATCTACTAAAAGAATGGAACATGAAGCTCTTGTTGATCAACAGAGGAGCTCACTATGAAGCAGATGATATCTATGTCAAACATTCTCTGTTCTTCAAGCTCTCCATCCAGATCTGCTCATAATATTCCGAAACACTCCACCTGGGCACGTAAATTGCACCAGTTTCCATGGACCTATTTCAGAATGCCAAGAGATAGAATCAGATGGAGATCATTCAAAGTGGCACTGGTATGAATTCCTTTGGCAAAATGGCTTAGCAAAAAGGATAGTGGAGGATCATTCAAAGAGCGCTCTCTGTCGGAGAGTCTTAATTAATTTGTTTAATAAAATCCGCAACTCACACCCCCATAATAAATTAACTTCATTTTCTCCTTGCCAGAGTATCCTCTGACCGACTTCAAAATCGGAGTACCCAGAAACGGCATTGGATTTCTAATCTTGCAAGAGAAACGTAATAAAATTTAAACCCCATAACCAACGCACCGACGTTGTAGGTAATTTCCTAAGTTCTTCTCAGTAGAGGCGTCGGAACCCCCGTTGTCTAAGCTTCTCAGCTAGCTTGTCAATCTTCGCAATACCAGCCTAGGATATTGGGCGGGCCGTCATGCCTTTAATAGATTAAACTTGGAATATTCTCTTGGCTTTTGATGAACCTTCGTTGACACCATAAACAAGATCACTTAAAATCCTTAAAAAATACCAAGAGCACTCGCACAACTTAATATTCACTAGCTTTATTTCAAGACTTGATCTTAACTTCTTTTACGCATTACAGTATTTTGACTCCATAAGGCACTGGTCTTTTAATCTTTGCATAATTATTATATTTGGATCAATTGTCTTTGGCCCTTTTAAATTGCTATCTGTGAATGCATATTTGTAAAGTCTTGAATTATTGTTTATCTTTTTAATCTCTTGCTAGCAACGTGGATTGCTCTGTTTTATGTGTCAACTTCATAATAAACAAACACCTTTAATTACAGTAACTCCTAAACAACACCCATCCGCATCCGTAATCATTAAAACACTTTAACAACTGAAGAGCCATAGAAACTCTTTTGTAGGGACTACCCCCCTTGGCTTCGTTAGGAGTTAGCTTAAACGGAGGAGCTAGGAGTAGGTGACAGTACCTAGCTCTATGCTTGCCCCCAAGGTCACACCTCTCCCACTTTACTAAGTGAGGAGACAACTTTCGAAAAGTTTCTTCTGCTGTTGTGCAATCGGTGAACAACAAGTTGCATCTCCTTTTCTTGGAGCCAAGCATAGGTTTCTAGCAGCTGCTTGCTATTTGGGATCCAAGGTGGTTTCAAAGATTCAAGATCCAAGTGGTTTTATCTCCTTTATTCACCCTAAAATTAAATTTTTCAATTTTTCCACTTTATGTTTGCAAGTAAAAATCTGATCTATAAGGCTAATCGTTTGCAACTTACTTGCTCTCATTTCTAGATCTAGGAAGTGTCAAAATTTTGCATTTTACTTAGATCTAATTAGCACTTAAAGTAGCATAAAAAATTCCTATCTTTGCCTAAGTACTAAGTGTAATTTTTTAGTGTATTGTATTGTCTAATCCATCATTTTGCAGGAAAATAGCTTGCTGGTTTTTCTCTTTTCATGACAGGTTAAGCGGAAATGCTGGCAAAAAATTAAAGATTTAAGCTCCAAAAAACATTCCTTTTTCCTTTTTCTTCATCCCCCTTCTCCAGGTTGCCTTGAAGACATTCTCAACATCACAAGAGGACTCCAAACTTCAAGAGCTTTGTAAAAACATAATAAAGAGCAAGTGGGATTAAGGCTCCCACACCCCTCTTCCCCCATTTGGGGGAAGCTTGTATCGCCTCTTTCTTTTTTCATGTTTTTTTTTTTGCTTAATAATTTGCTAAAGTAGAATAGGATAGAATAGTTTCAATTTTTAGAATTTTGCATTTCATTGAAGTTAGATAGAAAAGTTGATTAGTCCATTATTGAGTTAGTTCAAAGTTTTATTTACTTTCTTTGATATACTATTGCAAAACCTAAAAGATATCAAAATCTCTTGAATCTCACCGTAAGGTGGATCAAGAGTGCTCTCTGTCGGAGAGTTTGTTTAACTGTCTTTCCTTAATTAATTTTTATGCACTTTACTTTTTGCAATTAACTAATTAATCTCTAAGTCTCTTGAACTTGCCGAAACCCAAGTCAAGAGCACTCTCTATCGGAGAGCATTTCCATTGCATTTCCTTGCATCAAGCATATAGTTTAGCTAAGACTCTTGAACTTTTGTCATAAGACAAAGTCCAGAGCGCTCTCTGTCAAAGGGCTTTAATTAATTTATTTAATAAAATCTTTCAACTCACTTCCCCCCTTAATTAATTTGCTTCATTGACATCCTTCACCTAGTATGCTCTGCCGACTTTCGAGTCGGGCTTCGTACTCAGAACAGTGAACGGACTTGCTAAGACGACAATAACAACACAAATTAAAATTTTACCCCTTAACCAACGCACCGGCGTTGTAGAAAGTTTCCCAAGTCATTCCTAGTAAGGGCGCCAAAACCCCCCCTGTCTAGATTCTCAGCTAGCTGGTCAATCTTCACGATAGCAGCCTGAGATACTGGGCGGGCCGTTATGTTTCGAATGGAGTAACTCGAAAGATTTTCCCGGTCGATCTCTGATACCTTCTTCGTTTTAAAGCCATAATAAACACGACCACTAAAATCTTTAAAACGTACCAAGAGCACTCGCATAACATTCACTAGCCTTATTTCAAAACTTGTTGTTAATTTCGTTAAGCATTTGCAGTACTTTGACTCCATAAGGCACTGGTCTATTATTTTATGCATGATTATTAATCTAGATCATTTTGTCTTTGGTTTGTAAAAATCTTTTTCTGTGAATGCATCTTTATTTACAAGTTCTTGATATACTGTTCATCTGTTAATTCAGTACAGCAACGTGGATCGCTATTTTGTGTCTTGTGTTCGAAATTCATAATAATAATACATCCTTCATCACAATAACTCCTAAACAACATCCATCCGCATCATTCACACATTAGAACTTAACTTAAACACATTGAGCCATAGAAAACTCTTTGTTAGGGACTACACCCCTTGGCTTCGTTAGGAGTTAGCCTAAACGGAGGAGCTAGGAGTAGGTGACAGTACCTGGCTCTATGCTTGCCCCCAAGGTCACACCTCTCCCACTTTCTCAAGTGAGGAGACAGCTTTCGGAAGATTTCTGCTGCTGGTGTGCAATCGACAGACAACATGAACAAAGTAATATAATCATGCATAAGACATCAAAAGGAGATAGAGGAATATAATTCTCACATAAAATGCTTCCAATGAGGCAGATTTGTCTTTCTATGGCCCTAATTAACAAGTTCTAAGTTATTCTACAATCTCTTAGCAACATTAGAAATAGGAACAAGAGGCCACACTTTGAATGGAGCAAAAGTCCTAACACTTCAAGCTGCACCATGAAAGATATGTCTATTAGGCTCCAAAAGAGAGAGATTTCAAATCCAACCATGAGAAATGAATGACAAGGCCATCCCTTATAAAGGTTGTAGCTCAATCTCATTCTACAATAAAATATCAATATAATTCTAGATCTAGCCTAGGGTGGAGTAAACAATGAACAACCTCCACTAAAACCCTAACAAACTCTAACAATATCCATAATAAGAGGTGGTCAATGCCACATGTACAATGTATCCATCCAAGTCTCTCCATGTAAGGAGGAAACATCCAATAATAGAGGTGAAATAAACCAAGTCAAACCCCAAGCTATGGCCACAAAATGTTAGGAATTATGATCCAAAATGTTATGTTTAGAAGTTTAGTTTAATAAATGTAAAAGGGCATCTACACACTCACGTGATTATGTGAGGTGTCCCTAAGTTAGTTTTAGTAACGGTAAATTACTTGTTACTCTTTGGATATTTAAATCCATCGAGTTTTCCATGTGAGGTAATCTTTTGGGACTAAGCTCTCACATCTCTGTGAAGTAATTATTTTCCTTCTTCATTAATAAAGTTTTGTGTCTGAGGACACTTTGTCAAAGTGGTATCAGAGCACACAGTTGAAGCTTGGTCTAGTTGGAACCTGGCTGGAAGGTGCTAAAGGTTGTTTGAAGAAGTTGATCTTCAAGGTTTTGGAATAGCGAAATATTGACCGTAAGTTAATGATTCCTATTCTTTTGGGCTAAAAAAAAAATCTGTGCAAAAAAGTTTTTTTATTGACTTAGTTTTTCATTTTACTTGGAGAGAGTAAAATTTTTTTTTTTTTAAGGCAAGGTTATTTAAAAAATTTTCTGGAAGTGAGTTTTTAAATTGTGGATGTGAGTTTAAAAAAAAAAAACATAGCCAATGTTTAAAAAAAGAATCAGCATAATCTGCACTAGTGTGAAGAGAGCTCAAGCATTAAAGCGAAGCGTGACCAGCATAGAGCATACACCAAAGACAAATCTAAGCATACCACCAGTGTGAAGAGAGTTCAAGCTTTGTGATCAGCGTAGAGCATACACCAAAGACGAAAAGTGTGACCAGCGTAGACCATACACTAAAGACGAATCCAAGCATACACTCAACCATCTCCAGTGTGAAGTTTTGGAGTTCAGCGTGGAGGTGTTGGAACCAGCATCAGCGTTAAAGACCAATTCGATCCAGCTCGAGAGATACGAGCCTATCAATCGCACTGTCAGCATCCCCCTGTGCTCGGACAAAGCCGACAACGTGGAAGTTAAAGAACCAGCGTAGACGTGAAGAGTTGCTTTGGAGTCGGTGTAGAGACCAGCGTGGAGGAGAAGAGTTCACCAGCATGTAGAAGAGAAGCGTTGAAGAGGAGAATTGAATCAGCATGAAGAGTTCAGCATAACCCAGGCATTAAAGAAGAGAACACGCACGTCTTGCAGATTGTGTGTGTTATCACCTGCCTTGTAGTTGCCTGTTTAAGGTGGATCCAGAATGGATGGTAGAGGGGCAAGCAACTAAGGGGTGGAACCACAATTGCCTAGACTCCCAAATGGATGGTTGTCACGCCAATCAAGGCAGCCTTCACTTCAGGTTATCCTAGTCCAGGACAACAATGGGGGAGACCCGGATCTGCTCCCGATAGGAAAGATCGAACCTAGACACCAGAAGAAGATAAGATGGGGCTTCAAGGTACTTAAGGTGCAAGGTGAATGGGAACCCTATCTCTAGGGTTTAGGTACTAGCAACTGTCTTGGGAAACATAACTATGACAGGGCGAGCACGAATAGAGTTGGGACTATCCAGTACCTAGAAATTAGACTCAGTAAAATGTGTTTGAGCTATTAGTGAACATGGTAGATGTCAAAGGCTAAGAGCCAAAGGGCAACGCTGGCTTGGAGATCAGTGCTTTGTATGCATTGGGCAATGGAGTCAACAGTAAGACAACGTTTCAGGAAACCCACTTGGGAAACACCTTGATCTACGAAACCAGAAAGCAATTGGTCCAGAAAAGCCAAGGTACAGGAAACCCAACTCAGTTGATGGCTAGCGCTAAGGCCTAGGAAGACAAATCTGAAGCTTTAACAGGTACCAGAAGGCTGATGGCTCAGCGTTGAGGATGAGAAGAGATCAGGGAGACCTGATCTACAAGCCCAAATCAAGAAAACAACAGGAAAATCAGATCTAGAAAAGTCAAAATCTGATGATGGGGCTAGGAGGTTGAAAACTGATTTTTTCAAATCTAGGGCAAACCAGGATGAATTAGCACAACGTTGAGGGTGTTCTGGGATGCTTGGGATCCGATCTATCAGCCTATAATATCAGATTTCAAAAAAACCTACTTCCGGAAAAGGCCAATTTTCAGTGAGGGCGCTAGGGCAGTTTCAGTCTATTTTTCAGATCCCGGTCAAACTGTTGAGCCTCTTGACAGCGTTGGGGTTGATTTGGACTGCCCAAGACCCGATCTATCCGTCTGTGAAGTCAGAAATCAGAAAAACTCAAAACCCTAGCAGGTCAATTTTTTCAGTGGGGGGTTATGAAGTTTTCTGCTGAAAAATCAGATCTAGGTCAATCTATGAGGAATTTGACCAGCATTCCAGTTGATTTGGTTAGGGGGAGGCCCGATCTATGAAACCCAGAAATGGTTTGGCAAAAGATCGGACGGTTCCCTGATTATTTGATTTTTTAGGTCTTTATGGTTTAGGAGTTTTCAGAAAAATAGTTAAATTTCAACAAGGTACAATGGAATAAGATCAGAAAAGAAGAACTTACATGTGGATCTTACCTAGATAAGCTTGTAGAAGTCTGTAACAGTGACGATCCTAGCTATCCTGATCAATCCTGGAAGATCCCCGTGATTTCTATGGCATATGCAAGCTCTAAGCCATCAAAGCGCCCCCTACCCTGCATGAGCAAACGTTAACCATATCAGATTTGCACATACAAAATAAAGAAATTGAATGCTACAAGACAGTAAAATGAAGTAATCATAGATCACAATGAAACTAATGAAAACCCTTTGATCCAAGACGAAGAGAACCGAGCGAGTTGAGGTCCCCCTTCAAAAACGCTCCAGCCAAAACGCCCTCTTGTAGACAAAACAATGATAGCCACAAAAAAAAATAGATCTCACGAGAATTTCCATGATGCTAGCAAACTGAAGACAAGCTAATCACCATTTGAGCACATCAGATGCAAAGCAAATCCAAAAAATTTCCACCGAAAAAGTCTTCCTATTATTCAGATCCAAGAGCCAAAGACCCCTTACAAATGAGAAGCTCTCTCTTTTAAATAAAAATGAGAGAACCTCAATCATAACCAAATCCTAACCACTTTCAAAACGAGTGGCTAAGATTAAAAGATACAATGTTCTAATCAATGGTTGAGATGAGTTCAACATATAATACATGGATCAATATAATTATAATTTACCAAAGTGGACTTAAACCACCCAAATACAGGTAACCCACTCAACAAGAAATAAATGAAAGCACATGGTGGGTCCAAGGAGTGTTTGACCAACTCCCTTTGGGTGTGCCCATGGCACAATAAATAATATAACAATTTAAAACTTGACTTTTGTGTCTCAAGGAAATCGTGGGTCTCCTAAAAAGCTCCAGAAAATATATAAAATTTGCTCAAAAATAGGTGCGGGCCCCATAAAATGCTGAAACTGCTGGAGAAAGTGTGGAAGACATCACTCTCATCATTGTGATTCACCTCATGCCATTTCTTTGCCTCGGTAGCCCAAATCGATTTCTTCAATAGCCATTTGATCATTTTTTAATCTGCCTCGGGAAACATGATACTGCTAAAACAACCTCCTAAGGTGCCTGTGTTGTCAAATTGATCCCTCCAAGCTCTCTGGGATGGGGGTACAATGGTACAAACAAGTGGCTGCACCCCCCTATGCCCATACAACGCCCTAGGAGATCCAACTGAAACATCTCCCTGCTCAAACAAATCAATCTGTGAAGAAAAACTGCATTAGAAAAGCAGAATAAGCCTGATCACATCTGTAAGTGTCTGGAACTGGAAATAAACTGTCTCATTGGACTCAAAGAGTCCCAATCCATCAAAGGTGTATACTCATACCCCTCATAGGTCGTTGTCGAATCATCAATCATAACCAATAAACAATATAACCATATGTGAATAATTAGAAACCAATAATAACTTAGAATAGATCAATCTACTGCAAGTGTTAAGAGTTTAAACCATGCTCTACAACTCATTCACGTAACAAAATCAACAAGTAGCATTCATTTCACTGGCGATACATCAACAAATACTTATAAATATCAGGCTTTATTTATTATTACTTAGACTGAGACTTTTAAGACTATACTCACTTCATAGTTGTAGTCATTTTGCTAGTGAAGGGTGAAAGGTGGAAGTGACAAGGCTAAGGCAAAGGATGACCTCCTACTCAACAGCATGACACTTTGGACAAGGAAAGGGAGAACTCACTATAACCAATACTGGACAAACAACAACACAAGGAATGGCAGTGCCTCACAAATGGATGAGTTGTTTAGAGAGTGCTTATTCAACTTAGGCATCATGTCTACATCAATCTTGATGCAATTTCATTAGAATCACATTTTATTTTGTGGCCTTTTTGGCCTATATGAACCCTTTGGGACTTCACCAGTGCTCAAAAGCACAACTAATCGCAGCTTTCATCCGGGCCATATTTATTTTTAACAAGGTCAGCGATTCTTTGATATAACATTTTTTAACCATTGCTTTTTGGACCTTTTCTTATACTCTTCAAGGAGTATTTTAGCATTTCATTGCTCTTGCCCTTTTTACATATGTTAAGAAACACAGTTTTACAATTTTCATTTTCCATGGGCGCATATTTAATATTTCAATAAAAGTAGTACATGAGCTTTCAGTTTTAGCCAACATCATCTCAAGTGACTAGGGAGAATTCTGCACAGTGCCAAACATCGGGACAACCGACCAGAATGATTTAGGCATACTATCCAACTTACCAAAGGCAAGTTTTGTCACCAACTCAGAGCCGAGACACAATGTAAACAGGGAGGCTTGTCCAACAAAGGTTTTAGTGAGGAAAAAGGTCCTCCATGCCACAAGTCAAGAAGTCAGTCGGGTTGAAAATTAAACTGGAAGGTAATGGATGGATGAAAACAATGAAATGATGGAGCCAATCACTAGCAACCCAAAAAAATGGTGGGAATGACTACCTCTATTCTCCCTAAGGAGGGTAAAACCAATGAGTATAGATCAAGAACTTCAAAGCCAAAGTAAGGACATCAATACATAGTATAATATACAACCAGGTCCATATAAATATGACCGTTAGATCATAATACCACAAGTCAATATATGTCACAAGAATCAATATAAGAGCAATAATAACCATAACACCATATAAAATATTGAGTCATATCCATGCAATATAATCCATCTGAAACACCATATATCCAATGAGAAAGTACTGATATAACACTGGGCATCCACTACTGCTCTGAAATAACATAAATGGCTATATCGGTCCTCAAATCTGAGTGTTTTGAGACTCAGTCCTGGCATGGGAGAGTACAATAGTCCACTAATACAAAAATGATCCATCAGAAATGCTCATCTCAGCATCTCATATGTAAGAGATCTGGCTGAAAAATGTACTGTGTTTGAAAAATAGAATATGGTAGCCTGGCTACTATATATGTGATAACATCTGGGTCCAGCTGGGACAAGTGCTCTGCTGAAAAGAGCGCTTGAGAACCTCAGAATCTCTGGTCCTCGCACTCTGCTTCCCGCATCCTCGATCCGTCCATCTAGCTCTGCAACCGCTACCAAAATGCACCTGACTACCTGCAACATGTCTAGAGCTATACCAAACTCACAGACCGGTCGTCAGAACAATATGTGGGTAGTATACAAAATACTGAAAAATAAAAATGCATGAAAGTAGAAAATAAATCTAATCTATAACCATAACTTTCAGTAAAAGTTTGATTTTTCTTATGCAGGAAAACAAAATTATACTAAGAGCTTCAAAGGTGAGCTTCAGACAACTAAGCAAAACTCTATACTACTGTCGGGAAAGGCTTATTCAAGTCCTACCTACCCTACTCTAACCAGTTTAGACAAGTGTTAAGTAAAATCATAAATCCAATGTAACCACTTGCTGAACGAATCTATTGAGCTTTCTTTACCGTTAATGACCCAACAACACAGAGGTGGTTTAAAGGTAATGTAAATGAAAATTGAAACCATTATAACTTGTTGTTTGAAATTCAAAGAAATATCTGGATAAAGAGAGATGAAATCATGCCAGGGATGAGATTGATTGTTGTAGACTTCTTCCATCCATAGATCGATAGGATCATAAAATTTATGCAAGTTTAAATTTGATGAAAGAAAAGAATACGATACATGATTCATCCCTCCTAGGACATCATTGTTTCCCTCATCTTTTTGGTCAACACACTCAATCATACTCACATTATGATCACTGATGAAACAAAATAGGGACAAATTAGAGATCATTAAACCAAAAATTGAGATTAACCCCATTTGTTGTTTATAAAATGAGAAAATATGGAATTGGTCTTTATAGAGCTTTTCATTCACCCAATCAAAGAAATTAGCAAAGTTGAAAGCATTATGCGCCAAGGATGAAAGGAGATAAAATGTTTTACCATTGACCATTTGGCACTTTCGAGACTTTGCACCGCATGATACCATAGAGGACTTCAAAAGCTGGGATGGGAGGGTGGATTGACAAATTAAGACTTGATTTGGATCACCTAAAGATGTTAACACCAATCTTCCATGTGATATGGGACATTTGCTAGACAGATTGGCAAGATTAAAACTAACATCCCAAGAACTAGACTTACTATGATTAATCTCCTCAACCAAATCACCTTGATAAAAAATATGACGAGGAATAGTAACAACATTACAAGAATCATTCCTTGGAGGCTCTTGATGATTATTGGGACATAGATTCCAGTTCGAAAGATGTGACAAAGAAGGTTCTAGGTCAATCTCGCTTACAATTATATCATCATCATGTGGTTGCTCTTCTTGATATTGTTCATTACACTCAACTGAGGATAAATGATCATCATCATTCATTTGATAAGGAAAGACATTACTATGTTCATTTCTATCCTCACAAACTTGGTCTTCAACTACAATATGACCACATGATTGCTCTTCAACGGAAGTTTTATTAATTTCCACCTTTTCTTCTTTTACAGTGACATGATCAAGGTCTAAATCCATATTCAGATAGGTTGGATACTGACTCAAATTATCATCTATTAGGCAATGACTATGGAGTTCCTCTTCTAAAGGCTCTTTAATGGACTCACAAATGGAAGGCTCCACTATGGATGCTTCTTGATGGTGATCAGGTTCCCTTCCACGGATCAAATCCAGGATTTGCTCTGTGACTGCTTCAAGTAATAATAACAAAGTATCTTGTATGATTTGATTGATATCCTTCTTAATTTCAGCATGGGGTTTTGAAACCTTATCCTCAAAGTACTCTGTAACATTCTTATGGATTGCAGGCACACTCATAATTTGGAACATATCAGGAGAGGAATGGTCCAATTGAGAAAGCACTTCACCAATATACTGATTATAATCATTGTTAGATTCACACTCTAAAAAATCATCAATGTTCCTACTCCAACTATCAATTAACAAATCTATGAACATGTCATACCCAGTGATGGATCCTGGTGCTAAATGATCAAACCATAGTTGAACATCCCCTTGCAAGGATTCTCCTAAGGCTCGCATATAAACATCTTTATCGTCTGCACCTCTAGATTCCATGTAATCCCAGAGAATGTCCAAATGACTTTCAATAGATACATCATTATTTCCACTAAACTGGGGCAACCTCCTAGTGCAATCATTTGGCATAGGATGAGGTGCTCCCAGTATTTCAGAAAAGTCAAAAGGAGACCGTTTGTTTTGTTTTTTAATAGCTCTGGTTACTTGGCTATAAGGATTTGACTGGGACTGTCTTCTAGGTTCACGTCGACTTACAGATCCACTCGGAATGGTCGGGAAATCTTTATTGCATGGGTGAGAAAGTTGGTGGGTATCATAAAGATTGTGATAACTAGATTCATATCCATAATCATGCTCAAGATCATCCTCATACTCGTAGTTTGATCTCCATCTATTCCTTTCATTTATTTGTCTTGTATTTTCAATCATGCTTTTGGTTACTTCTTTCATGTGCCTCAGAAATACATCCGAATTCATTATGATTTATGGTATGCTCTAAGAACTTAAGATTGATATGTTGGGTACGATCCTCACTGGAGTTGCGGGGTGGAGTTGCCAGGTGAACCACACAAGTAATTCACCAATAAAAGATATGTCGTAGGGAAAGGTGAGATATGTTGAACCAAGGTAGGCCTCTACCTCCATGGCAATGATGCCAAAATGTGGCAAAGAGAACGAGAGGAGAGCCTAAGGATAAATGGGAGTCTAGGCAGTCGTGGTTCCACCCCTTAGTTGCTTGCCCCTCTACCATCCATTCTGGATCCACCTTAAACAGGCAACTACAATGCAGGTGATAACATTTTAGGTTATCCTAGTCCAGGACAACAATGGGGGAGACCCGGATCTGCTCCTGACAGGAGAGATCGAACCTAGACACCAGAAGATTAGATGGGACTTCAGGGTACTTAAGGTGCAAGGTGAATGGGAACCCTAGCTCTAGGGTTTAGGTACTAGCAACTGTCTTGGGAAACGTAACTATGATAGGGCGAGCACGAATAGATTTGGGACTATCCAGTACCTAGAAATCAGACTCAGTAAAAGGTGTTTGAGCTATCAGTGAATGTTGGTAGATGGCAAAGGCTAAGAGCCTAAGGGCAGTGCTAGCTTGGAGATCAGTGCTTTGTATGCATTGGACAATGGAGTCAACAGTAAGACAACGTTTCAGGAAACCCACTTGGGAAACACCTTGATCTACGAAACCAGAAAGCAATTGGTTCAGAAAAGCCAAGGTACAAGAAACCCAGCTCAGTAGATAGCTAGCGCTAGGGCCTAGGAAGACAAATCTGAAGCTTTAGGGCGTATCGGAAGGCTGATGGCTCAGCGTTGACGATGAGAAGAGATCAGGGAGACTTGATCTATAAGCCCAAATCAGGAAAACAACAAGAAAATCAGATCTAGAAAAGTCAAAATTTGATGATGGGGCTAGGAGGTTGAAAACTGATTTTTTCCAATCTAGGGCAAACTAGGATGAATTAGCACAGCATTGAGGGTGTTCTGGGATGCTTGGGACCTGATCTATCAGCCTATCATGTCAGATTTCAGAAAAACCTACTTCCGGAAAAGGCCAATTTTCAGTGAGGGCGCTAGGGCAGTTTCAGTCTATTTTTCAGATCTCGGTCAAACTGTTGAGCCTCTTGACAATGTTGGGGTTGATTTGGACTGCCCAAGACTCGATCTATCCGTCTGTGAAGTCAGAAATCAGAAAAACTCAAAACCTTAGCAGGTCAATTTTTTCAGTGGGGGGTTATGAAGTTTTCTGCTGAAAAATCAGATCTATGTCAATCTATGAGGAATTTGACCAGCATTCTAATTGATTAAGTTAGGGGGAGGCCCGATCTATGAAACCCAGAAATGGTTTGGAAAAAGATCGGACGGTTCCCTGATTATTTGATTTTTTAGGTTTTTATGGTTTAGAAGTTTTCAGAAAAATAATTAAATTTCAGCAAGGTACAATGGAATAAGATCAGAAAAGAAGAACTTACCTGTGGATCTTACCTAGATAAGCTTGTAAAAGTCTGTAACAGTGACGATCCTAGCTATCCCGATCAATCCTGGAAGATCCCCGTGATTTCTATGGCATATGCAAGCTCTAAGCCATCAAAGCACCCCCTACCCTGCATTAGCAAACTCCAACCATATCAGATTTGCACATACAAAATAAAGAAACTGAATGCTACCAGACAGTAAAATGAAGTAATCATAGATCGCAATGAAACTAATGAAAACCCCCTGATTCAAGACGAAGAGAACCGAGCGAGTTGAGGCCCCCCTACAAAAACGCTCAAGCCAAAACACCCTCCTGTAGACAACAATGATAGCCACAAAAAAAAATAGATCTCACGAAAATTTCCACGATGCTAGTAAGCTGAAGACAAGCTAATCACCATTTGAGCACATCAGATGCAAAGCAAATCCAGAAAATTTCCATAGAAAAAGTCTTTCTATTATTCAGATCCAAGAGCCAAAGACCCCTTACAAATGAGAAGCTTTCTCCTTTAAATAAAATTGAGAGAACCTCAATCATAACCAAATCCTAACCACTTTCAAAACGAGTGGCTAAGATTAAAAGATACAGTGTTCTAATCAATGGTTGAGATGAGCTCAACATACAATACATAGATCAATATAATTATAATTTACCAAAGTGGACTTAAACCACCCAAATAAAGGTAACCCACTCAACAAGAAATAAATGAAAGCACATGGTGGGTCCAAGGAGTGTTTGACTAACTCCCTTTGGGTGTCCCCATGGCACAATAAATAATATAACAATTTAAAACTTGACTTTTGTGCCTCCTTGAGGAAATCATGGGTCTCCCAAAAAGCTCCAGAAAATATATAAAATTTGCCCAAAAATAGGTGCGGGCCCCATAAAATGCTGAAACTGCTGGAGAAGGTGTGGAAGACATCACTCTCATCATTGTGACTCACCCCATGCCATTTCTTTGCGTCAGTAGCCCAAATCGATTTCTTCAATAGCCACTTGATCATTTTTTAATCTGCCTCGGGAAACGTGATACTGCTAAAACAACCTCCTAGGGTGCCTGCGTTGTCAAATTGAGCCCTCCAAGCTCTTTGGGATGGGGGTACAATGGTACAAACAAGTGGCTGCACCCCCCTATGCCCATACAACGCCCTAGGAGATCCAACTGAAACATCTCCCTGCTCAAACAAATCAATCTATGAAGAAAAACTGCATCAAAAAAGCAGAATAACCCTAATCACATCTGTAAGTGCCTGGAACTGGAAATAAACTGTCTCATTGGACTCAAAGAGTCCCAATCCATCAAAGGTGTATACTCATACCCTTCATAGGTCTTTGTCTGATCATTAATCATAACCAATAAACAATATAACCATCTGTGAATAATCAGACACCAATAATAACTCAGAATAGATCAATCTGCTGCAAGTGTTAAGAGTTTAAACCATGCTCTACAACTCATTCACGTAACAAAATCAACAAGTAGCATTCATTTCACTGGCGGTACATCAACAAATACTTATAAATATCAGGCTTTATTTATTATTACTTAGACTTAGACTTTGAAAATTATACTCACTTCATAGCTGTAGTCATTTTGCTAGTGAAGGGTGAAAGGTGGAAATGACAAGACTAAGGCAAAGGATGACCTCCTACTCAACATCATGACACTTTGGACAAGGAAAGGGAGAACTCACTATAACCAATACTGGACAAACAACAACACAAGGAATGGCAATGCCTCACAAATAGATGAGTTGTTTAGAGAGTGCTTATTCAACTTAGGCATCATGTGTACATCAATCTTAATCCAATTTCATTAGGATCACATTTTATTCTGTGGCCTTTTTGGCCTATGTAAACCCTTTGGGACTTCACCAGTGCTCAAAAGCACAGCTAATCGCAGCTTTCATCCGAGCCATATTTATTTTTAACAAGGTCAGCGATTCTTTGATATAACATTTTTTAACCATTGCTTTTTGGACCTTCTTTTATACTCTTCAAGGAGTATTTTAGCATTTCATTGCTCTTGCCCCTTTTACATATGTTAAGAAACACAGTTTTACAATTTTCATTTTCCATGGGCGCATATTTAATATTTCAATAAAAGTAGTACATGAGCTTTTAGTTTTAGCCAACAACATCTCAAGTGACTAGGGGGAATTCTGCACAGTGCCAAACATCGGGAAAACCGACCAAAATGATTTAGGCATACTATCCAACTTACCAAAGGCAAGTTTTGTCACCAACTCAGAGCCGAGACACAATGTAAACAGGGAGGTTTGTCCAACAAAGGTTCTAGCGGGGAAAAAGGTCCTCCATGCCACAAGTCAAGAAGTCAGTTGGGTTGAAAATTAAACTAGAAGGTAATGGATGGATGAAAACAATGAAATGATGGAGCCAATCACTAGCAAGCCAAAACAATGGTGGGAATGACTACCTCTATTCTCCCTAAGGAGGGTAAAACCAATGAGTATAGATCAAGAACTTCAAAGCCAGAGTAAGGACATCAATACATAGTATAATATACAACCAAGTCCATATAAATATGACCGCCAGATCATAATACCACAAGTCAATATATGTCACAAGAATCAATATAAGAGCAATAATAACCATAACGCCATATAAAATATTGAGTCATATCCATGCAATATAATCCATCTGAAACACCATATATCCAATGAGAAAGTACTAATATAACACTGGGCATCCACTACTGCTCTGAAATAACATAAATGGCTATATCGGTCCTCAAATCTGAGTGTTCTGAGACTCAATCCTGGCATGGGAGAGTACAATAGTCCACTATTACAAAAATGATCCATCATAAATGCTCATTTCAACATCTCATATGTAAGAGATCTGGCTGAAAAATGTACTGTGTCTGAAAAATAGAATATGGTAGCTTGGCTACTATATATGTGATAACAGTGTGCATGAGGCTAGGGGGCTCGAAATGAGAGAACAACAGAGAAAACCAGCGAACTCAGTATAGAGATCAGCGTTAAAAAATTCTAAAAGAAAGACACCAACGAACTCGGTGTAAAGCCAGCGTTAAAGAACCAAAGAAGTATGAAACTTAGAGCATTAAAGAACCAAAGAAATGTGAAACTTAGCTGAATTTTGAAGCCGAGGCAATATTTATTCTGAGACTGGACGAGCGAGAGCCAGTCGGAGAGATAAGGTAATTTATTATTCATTTTTTATTTTTGGAGATTTTTTATATTATAAAAAAAAGTGGAGAAATGAATTTTTTTAAAAAGGGTTATTTTTGGAGTTGATGGGATTGGAACTTGTGACCTCCCACTCAACAATCTTGTATCTCTCCAATTCACCTATAAAGATTTGTTAGTTTTTGGGGTGATAAGGTGTAATTTTTTATTGGGCATTGGAGTAATAAGGAGCATTGGAGTACTTGTATTTTCACTCAAGGTTTGATTAGAGAAAAGTGAAGCTCTATCAAATTCTTTTCTTGAGGCTATAAGTGGGTCAAGGCCAAGCCCCTATAGCTCTCTTTTGCATGGTGTGTGGTGTTTCTTGCAATATTTCTTTCATGGTGACTTTTGTTGAGGAGTAATTTTGCTTTCATGTTGGTGGTGATATTTTTGCACAAAATCTTCTATTGGTGATATAAGGTGATTGTTTATTTTGGTGACATAAGGTGTTTTTTTTTTAAATTCTTGGAGCTATAAGGTTTGCATAATACACATCTTCTGGAGTTATAAGGTGTTTTTTTTTTACAATGTCTAAAGTTGTAAGTCTTTTTAATGGATCTGACAAGTTGGAAGGCTCGAAAAATTATAAAGTTTGGAGTCGTCATATTTAAAGCACTCTTATTTACAATGAATTGTGGAAGGGTGTCTGTAATGCTCAGCCTACCAAACCGACTAATCTTGATCAGCTTGCAAAGTGGGAAGTAAAAGATGAGAAGGCCTTAGCATTGATTCACAGTACTGTTTCTGATGATATTTTTGTGCATATTGAAAATAGTTCTGATGCGTGGTCAGCTTGGAAGACATTGAAAGATTTATTTGATTCTCAAAGTGAAGCTAAGAAAATAGATCTCCAATTGAAGTTGTTTCAACAAAAATTGTCTTCAGAAGGTGATGTCATGGAGTACATTTCTAGATTGAAGAATGTCAAACAAGAAATTTCAAGAGCTGGTTTTGGTAAAATCGAGGACAACATGATGGTGACTATTTTGATCGCAGGATTGCCTGAGACATATAAGCATTTTTTTGGAAACTTTACAGATTACAAATAAATTGGATAAAATTTCTTTTGACGCACTAAGTGAATTACTTGCCACACATGACAAAACTTTTGGTAAAACAAAGCAAGCAGGAGAGGATGTTTTGGTCGTGTTGCCGCCTAATTCACACTTTAAGACACAGGAAAGTCACAACCTGCTATGTGTGTCCTTGGGGGCAAGTGAGAGCTGGGGACCACTGTCACCACAGTCCACAACTCCTCCGTTTAGGCAAGATCCCAAAAGAGTCAAGGGGGGTAGTCCCTACAGGAAAGCTAAGTTCCAGATTTATTAATTAATTACAATTTAATTAAGGGGATCTTTTATTAAGATTATGAGGCTAAGCCTTTGTATTATCTAAGGAATGACAAGCAACATGCAAATGCAAAGACTTCCTTTAATGACAAGCAGACCTTGAGATAAATAAAGACCAGTGCCTAAAGAATGGAGTCAGAGAATGCAACTTTTAATGAATGCAAATCTAAGCTAATTATCCACAGATTAAGTTGTCTAACAATGAGATGAATAAACAGACAAATGGTACAATTATAAACAGTAATGAACCAAGATATTTAAGTAATGTACAACTGATCTAAACTTATCAGTATAAACAAAAGATAGCAGAAGAAAATGTTTTAATGTGAAACTTATTGAACCAACAGGAAATAAAAGAAAGAAAGACTTTAAGTTTGATTTACTTGAAGCAGTTTAAACAAATGTTAAGCATTCACCACATGAACAATTGCAGAACTGAAAGTAAATGAGACTGAAAGTAAAGTGTTGGAGTGCTTGCAGTAAAATAAAAAGTGAAAGTGCTTATAGTAAAACCTTGAACAGCAAGGCAAAGATAAACAGCAGTGACCTGTGTTTGTACGACGTTTTGCAATGTCTCTTGGTTAATTTTAATAAATTTTATTAGAGTTTTTCTTCTTGAAGTTAGTTTTAGAATTGGTGGTGTGACTACCCCAATCTAGTACTTCTCAAGCCAAAAAGGGAATGTTGTTGCGCTCAACAAAGTGGGAACAAAGCCCACCCGTAGCTCACAGGTCAAACCCCAATGCCCCGGTGCTCAACAAGGAGGACGTCAAAACACCTAGAGACCCCCCACGGTCTACTACCCCTTCTAGCTTCCTGAGGTCACTGTTTTTATTTGACAGGAAAAATGGCTAGATGGATGCCTATTAAACTAAGACTTCTCTATCCCCTGTCGTATCTCGTGAGTACCTCGAAGGGTGATAACCGAGTAGAGGAGCAGGAGATATTGAAGTTTTTGTTGGTCAATTTTAAGGGTTAATTTTAATATGGGTGATTAAGATGCAAATGTAAATTTTAAGTTATCAACAAGATCACCAAGCGATATCCCTTATGGGAGGTGCTGGTATTCGATCTTGGACTGAAGATTTAAATGTGAAGATTGTAGCAAGAAAATAAAAGCGTTGCTTTAATTACCTAAGCCCCCACTTCTCCTGCTTTTCATATCCAACTTGAAGTCCCTAAAGGGAGATGACAAGTGGATAGAGGATACAAGGATGGGTGAGTTGTATGATTACTTCTTTTAACAGAAAAATAAAAATACTGAACTTGAAAGAAAACTGTAACTAGCTAGAGCAATGCTTAACCGCACAGCAATCTCTGTGACAGAGATGGTGGTCTGTCACAGAGATAGGTGGGTAAAAAGGAAATTGATTATACTAACCTCACAGCAATCTTTGTGACAGAGATGGTGGTCTGTCACAAAGATAGGTGGGTGAACAGAAAAATAAAACTGAATGCTTAAGCTAACATCACAACAATCCCTGTTACAGAGATGGTGGTCTGTAGCAGAGATAGGTGGGTGAATGAAATACACTAGAAAGGAAAATACAACTGAATAAAACAGTAAACTAACCTCACTTCAATCTTTGTGACAAAGATGGTGGTCTGTCACAGAGATAGGTGGGTGAACAGAAAATAAAACTAGTTTCTACTTCCTACTCTACTTCCTAGTCTATTTACATATATATTACAAGTGCTTATTAATTTTTGCAGAATACCCCAAGAGAACTTCTCGTTGGGGTTTACAAATATCAGAAAAAGAAAGGAAAGAGTTGAGGGTTTGAACCCCTTTTGAAACCGGTTGAAGGTTGAGGTATTTCTGGGGCCAATTTGGGCAGCACCTCCCCTTCACCTGTGTAAAACCTGTCACAAACCAGCAAGCTATGTTTGCTGGAAATCACAGAAAACTCAAAGAATTTGTTAGAAAAAGTTAGTCCCAAAAAATCACTATATTACAGTAAAAAATCTGAGTGAACATATAACAGAAATATGAAGTTTAGAGGGCTGAAAACTGAGTTTCCAGCCACCTAAATGGTGTTAAAACAACAGATCTAAAGTATTTAACTAATATACTAAAGGTTGGGGCCTTAAAACCAAGGTTTTTATCATTATACAGTGATAAAAACTGAGTTTCAAAACCCTCTTAAGCAAAAGTGCGAAAATGAAAAAAAGAGTTTTAATCAATGGAGAAAGTGCTCCTTTGTTCTAGATCCCTGCAAATACACTTATAAGAGCTGCAAAATGTAAGCAAAGAGGTGAGCACATAAATAAACCCTAAAAAATACTTTGTAGAATCTTACTAATCTACTCACAAATGCAGATAGAAATACTTCTACCTACAAGTCTCTCCACAAAATACTTTGTGGAGAGCTATCTAAGCTAATACAAATGCAAAATCAAATAAAAATGAAGCAAGTTACCTTACACAAGAAGCATGAAATGTAGACACCAAGACTTCCTCCAAAGATTACTTGATTAAATAGCCCAACTAGGGCAAGAAGATTACAATAGCAAAAGAGCTTGAGAGAAGAGTGGAGAAATATTCCGGCAGCATAACAATAGCATGAGAGATCATGTCAAATGAGGGAGTGAGACCCTCATTATATAGTTGAGGAAGACCCCAACCCCTTGAAGATCAATGGCTGAGATTAGATCTGGATCTAGGTTAAATCTCCACCACTAGATCTAGGTTTTTGACTTTGCATTCCTCTCAACCATTCTCCACCCTTAGATTACTTTTCAATCAATGGCTTAGAAGCTTGATCCATGTCTTGAGCATTTCCACCCTTAGATATAGGGTTTTGACTGAGTGTTCACCCTTAGATGGCTTTGATGAGTAAAAACGTGGGCCCATCTAGGCGCCCCTCCAAATTTGGCTTTGACTCCAAAATAGTGCCCTTCTAAAATGCTTTAGCGCCCTCCTTTAAATGGCTAGCGGCCTCCATTATGGTGACACCCTCATTATATTAGCTAGCGCCCCCTTTGCATTGGACGCCCCACTAAAATAGTAGCGCCTCCCTCCATATTTGGTGGCCTCCTCTAATGTTGGCGCCCCCATCTTTAGCATGACGCCTCCATATGGTAGACGCCCTCCTTAAAAATGGACGCCTCCTCTATTTTAGTGAGACTTTTAACACTGGCGCCGCTTTTGGTGGAGTTTTCCACTTTAGCAAGCTCTAACTTTGGCTTTGACCAAAGCCTTTTCCTCCAAAATAAAGATTTATCCTTTTGACTTAGGATAAAAATACATTCTCCTTAGATTTAAATTTTTCCATTTAATTTTTAAATTTTTCCAATTTTGACTTAGGAAAAATTAAAAATAAATTGAAAAAATCATATCTTGGCCATGGGGGGGTGGAAAAATTAGAAATAATTTTTCCTAGGCTTAACAACCCCCAAACAAATTTACCATGGCATTATTTGATTTTTTACTTCAAAATCAAATAATATGAATTTTTGACCTAGGGAAATTAATTAATTCCCTAGGAAAAATAGACCTTGCTTAGACAAAAATGGTCTATCTCCTCAACTGCTTATCAGAACGACATGGGACTCGAAGCAGTGGCTTACGGGGTTTCATAGCAATTTTACTTTGCATTCATAGGCCCTATTACAAAATGCCATGCTTGAGCAATTACATTATTACATCAAAACTGAGTTAATTAACCACCAGGGGGTGAAGTTAATTAACTAGAAAAAATTAATAAAAATACAACAACATAACGAAACTCCGCAAGACTCTATACAAATGTCTAGCATGGTCATGAATAACATTTTGAAACCTTAGCCACCCCATGGACTTGACTGCTAGAACGCCCGTCACCACTTTGGAGGATTTTGAGTGAAAAACCAAACCAATTAAAATCGTTTATACAACAAGATCAATTGGAAAGGGAAAAAACACTCGATGAGGGGACTTCCCTAACAACCAGTTCCATGGTGTGGCATCCATATCATATGACCCATACTAATACATATAATTACATTAATTTTCCCACGCAGGGGAGCGGACATTTCGTTTTACAAAGGGGCAATTGCCCTGCAGAAGTGAAAAAATCCTCGGATTTTTCCAAGGTATAACTTGTACAACTTTGTACATCTTCATGTACATGGAGTTGCCATCTATTCGAAATAGGTGGGCAACAGGTCGCAAGTACTAGCAAACAGTCTTCAGGCTCAAAAGGGCAATGATCAGAAAGCTTTTCAAAATTCAAACAGAGGTCGTGGTCAGGGTTTTGGAAGAGGAAGATGCCGCGGAAGAGGAAGAGGAAGAAATCAAGGAAGAGGTTCTAAAGAATCAGAAAGTACACAATCACAGTTTTCTGGAAGAGGAAGAGGTTTAGAAAACCAACAGGTCTCTGGAAGAGGAAGAGGTAATAAACAGGTCACATGTTTTCGTTGTAATAGAGTTGGACATTATGCTTCAGACTGTAGAGTTTCATTTGAAAAAATTCTAAAAGAAAGAGAATCTAAAGAATCTACATCAGCGGCACATTATGCTCATGCAGACGATAGTGAAAATTGTGAATATGTTTTACAGCACTTGGACAATTAGAATCAATGGATTTTGATCAAGTTCATCAGTTGGAATCAGCGAATTTTGTCCAGTCTTCTTATTGTTTCAGAAATGATTTTGAAGATGCTTGGATTATGGATACAGGGGCTACTTAGCATATGACACACATGAAAGATTTCTTTTGGAGTTATGAAGATTGTCATTTAAATTCAATCTTTCTTGCAGATGATTCTAATCATTTGCCACAGGGAAAAGGAACAGTCAAGGTTGACTTGCCAGGAATTGGAGAAAGATTGATTTCTAATGTTTGGTATGTGCCTACATTTAAGAAAAATTTGTTGTCTTTAGTTGTCATTCATCGATTAGGACATCAAATTGTAATGGAAGATGGTATCCTTTTGGTTAATTCAAAAAAGGATGCATACAAAACAATTATGACAGGTTATGAAGACGAAAAGCTTCTAAGGATGAAGGGAACAATCATCCCTAGATCAACGGAACATTTGAAGGAATTTGCAGGTTTAGTTGAAATTGATGTTTCACCTATCAGATTGTGGCACATTCGTTTTGGGCAGTTGAATGTTGATAGTCTTGTACAGCTCCAACAACAAGGAATGGTAAAGGGGTTGCCTACTTTTCAGAAGGAAAATGCAAAATGTGAAGCTTGCATTTATGGAAAACAGAGAAGGATAGCTTTTTCAAAAAGCACTTTGAGAGCAATAAGGAGATTACAGCTTGTTCATAGTGATGTTTGTGGTCCTTTGGAAACTTCACTTGGTGGTTGTAAATATTTTTTGTTGTTTATTGATGATTTTAGCAGGATGGTTTGGGTGTATTTCTTGAAAGAAAAATCAGAAGTGTTTGAAAAGTTTCAGTGATTTCAAAATTTGGTTGAAACAACGACAAAGGAAAAAATTGCTACTTAAGAACTGATTACGGTGGTGAGTTTACATCAAATCATTTTTTGACTTATTGTCAAGAAAAGGGATTAAAAGACAGTTGACCAATTTTTATACTCAACAGCAAAATGGAGTATCAGAAAGGATGAATTAGACTTTATTGGGCATGGCTAGAGCAATGTTATTTTTCAAAGGGTTGAATTCATGTTATTGGGCTGAAGTAGTTCATACAACAGTTTATTTGAGGAATCGATCTCCTTCGTCATCACTTGATGGAATAACTCCTTCTGAGGCTTGGTATGGATTCAAACCTATGGTCAAACATTTAAGAGTTTTTGGTTTAGTTTGTTATGCACTTGTCCCAAAAGAAAAGCGAAAGAAGTTAGAATCTATAAGTGTTAAGTGCATGTTGATTGGTTATTCCGATGAGAAAAAGGGGTATAGGCTTTCTGTCAGATGGAAAGTTTATTGTTAGCAAAGATGTGATTTTTGATGAAACAGAAAGTTTAAGTGTAGAAGAGGTTGAAAAACAACTTAGTCACTTAGAGGAAAAAGTAACTAAGGAACAATTAAGGATGCAACACTTAAACAAGACAAGGAATGAACAATGGTTTGATTTCACTTCAGAAGTACAGGATGATGAACAGGTTGAAGATACTCTGAATTCTTCACAAGTTAACTTGGATGTTTCAAATCAAGTTAACATTGAAAAGAAGACACCAAAATGGGCAACCAAGTTACTTCAGGATGTTAAGTCTGATGAAAAAGGCAAAACAGGTACAAGGAGTTCTAATATGGGTTCAGAGAATTTTGCTCTTTCAGTTGTTGAACCAACTACTTTGAATGAAGCAGTTGAATATGATGAATGGAAAAAGGCCATGCAAAGTGAGTATGATGCAGTAATGAAGAATCAGACTTGGAAAATTGTTGATTGTCCACATGATGTTAAACCCATTGGTTGTAAGTGGGTTTACAAAATTAAGTACAAAGCAAATGGAGATATTGATAAATATAAGGCAAGATTGGTGGCAAAGGGTTTTGCTCAGAAAGAAGGGATTGATTATGAAGAAACTTTTGCTCCAACAGCGAAATGAAATACTATCAGGATTGTGCTAGCTTTAGCTGCACAAAATGGATGGAAAGTGCATCGAATGGATGTAAAAAGTGCATTTCTAAACGGTGATTTGCAAGAGGATGTTTTGAGGTTCCAGGGAAAGAAAATCAAGTTTGTAAACTGGTTAAGGCATTGTATGGATTGAAACAGGCTCCCAGAGCTTGGTATGCAAAAATGGATGCCTGCCTACAGAAAGTTGGTTTTCTTCGTAGTGAGTCAGATGATACTTTGTATGTTCGAATCCAGGAAAACAACTTAGTCATCTTGATTATGTATGTTGATGATTTGCTCATAACAGGTAACAATAATGATCATATACTTCAGGTTAAGCAAGAACTTCAAACAGGTTTTGAAATGACAGACTTGGGATTACTTCATTACTATCTTAGAGTTGAAGTAAAGCAGCGGGAAGGAAGCATATTTATTTCTCAAGCTAAGTACATTTCTGGATTATTGAAGAAGTTTGGAATGGAGGAATGTAAACCAGCGATTACTCCCATGGAGCAAAATTTAAAACTTTCTAAGTTTGAAGGGGGGGAACTTGTAAATGGTACTGGATATCGACAGTTAATTGGATGTTTCATTTACTTGATGAATACTCGTCCTGATCTATCTTATGCAGTCAGCATGCTTTCCAGATATATGCAGGAACCTAGAGAAAGTCATTGGAATGCAGCAAAAAGGGTGTTAAAGTATCTTCAAGGAACAAAGGATTTTGGACTTGAGTTTAAAAGAAACAAAAATTTCAAGCTTGTTGGCTATTCAGATGCAGATTTTGCTAGAGATGTTGATGACAGGGCATCTACTTCAGGTTACTTAATGAATATGGGATCAACTGCAGTGGCATGGAGTTGTAAAAAGAAGGATACAATTGCGAATTCTATAGCAGAAGCAAAATATATTTCAGCTTGGTAAGCTGCTTGTGAGATAGTTTGGTTAAGAAGGATTTTGCAGGACCTCAAAGTTGATCAGAAAGAAGCAACTTCATTATTTATTGATAATCAATCAGCAATCAAGTTAGCCAAAATCCCTGTTTTTCATTCAAAGACTAAGCATGTGGATACTAAGTATCATTACATTCGGGCTCTAGTCGTCAAACAAATCATCAAGCCAAAGTATTGTCCATCAGAAGATCAAACTGCAGATATTTTTACAAAATCTCTTGGAAGGGTCAAATTTGATAAGTTTAGAAATGAACTTGGTATTTGTTCAAAAGAATTTTTGGATCAAAGGGGGGATTGTTAGGAATTATGATCCAAAATGTTATGTTTAGAAGTTTAGTTTAATAAATGTAAAAGGGCATCTACACACTCACGTGATTATGTGAGGTGTCCCTAAGTTAGTTTAGTAACGGTAAATTAGTTGTTACTCTTTGGATATTTAAATCCATCGAGTTTTCCATGTGAGGTAATCTTTTGGGACTAAGCCCTCACATCTCTGTGATGTAATTATTTTCCTTCTTCATTAAGAAAGTTTTGTGTTTGAGGACACTTTGTCACAAAAGGCTTTCCAAAGGTAATGCTCCAACAAGGATATGTCCACATAGCAACAACAACCCTCAACCTCCAAAGGTAGCGCTCCAAGGAGAATGGTCCATGACTCCATATAGCATGAGTAATACCCTAGATCTAGGGCTTGACCCCTAGATTTGCTATCAAACTAAAACCTCCTCCATAAAAATAGGGCATAGATCCATGTAAATATTTTAATCCACATCATCTCCACAACCAAGGTTAAGGAAATCTGATAATGTTTTTCGCATAGGCGAGAATCCACTAGCATGGGTGGATAATGATCCAGATCCACTACTAAACATTCTCTGTGGGGATTCAGATTCAACCCTTGATCTCTTGGAGTTGTTTTGAGCGGCCTCTTCTTCCATCCTGTATTTGTTTTTTTCTTTAGCTGACACTTTGTCACATGTTTTGACTCCAATAGCCTTACCTTGATCACATGGCAAAATACCACACAAATGCTTTCTCACGGGTATATGAACCTGTGTAAGTTTTATTACAATGGAGGCATGTAAACTTTGTGGTTCCACCCCCTCTCCCTCCCCCAAGCCTTATCACATACTTCCACAAAGGTGTTGCGTCTTTTTTTGCCCCTCATCACTCTCAATCTCCTCCTCCTCCTCCTCCTCTCCCTCTTCCTCCTCTCCATGGTATGTGCCACTCCCTATCTCTTCATTCTAGTCATTGCCACCACCAAATCTACTTCCCACCACCAGCATCATGAGAATAATCAGAACCAAAAACAAAAACCACATACCCATCATGCTTGTTGATTCAATATTGGAATCACTTCTTGCCTACAATAAAATGATGGAGAAGAAGAAATTGGAAAGAGTAGGAAAAAAACACATACAAGATTTAAAATTTTAACATGGTGAAATATTTATTTCAAAAACAAACAAAGATTGGGTTTTTAGAGCCTACCTCTTTAGCTCTTCAAGGATGGTTGAATGTCTCTATGGAAGCCTTCAATCTTCCTTCCAAGCTCTCAGAAATAGAAGATTTCAATCTCCCCTCCAATCTCCCTTCCAAGCTCCTACAAATTTACTCTCAAACAACTAGTAAAGCCACTCAAACCCATAGCAAGATAAATGAAAACAAGCAAATGAGGAATAGAATGAGTCCAAATGGAGGCCAATAGTGTTTATAAACACTAATTAAACCCTATTCAATCACTAAAAAAATTTTTTTTTGCAAAAATGAAAAAATTGAGAAATTTTTTCCCAACTCGCGGAATCGCTCAGGCAGCGTTTTTTTTTGTCTGGAATTGCTCCAGGAGCATCGCTCCCTCAGCGATTCCGAATTGGGCAGGGAGCGTTTTTTTTGCCCTAGAATCATGATTCCGAAAAACACTCCCGGGAGGAATCACGATTCCAGGAGCGATTCCTCTCGGAGCGCGAATCGAGAGCAATTCAAGGGGGGAGGATCGATTCCCCGCAGCCTTTCTTGTGTCGTACGAATGAATAATGCAATAGGACCTTGGTCAACAGCTAATTTGAAACTCCTTATATGTGTAATATAACTAAATGGAGGGATCCAAAGTAGACTAGTGTCTAATAAGGTGGGGTCATGGGGTCTCAGGCAAGAACTTATGTCCCATGATGATGGAGAACGATTGCGAGGCATTTGCAAAGGAAGAATCTCACCAAAAAAGACCAAAAAGTGATTTGAAATTTTGAACCCTATGATTGATGTTACTGAACAACTTTATCCGGGTCAGTACGATGCCACTAAGGAACAAATATGTTTACTTTGTGAATCCCTAGGGCTTTGGATACTTGCTTAGATCTGTAATAGTTTTAACAAACGAGGGACGAAGGTCCTCTAGATATGCTAAACTGACTTAATAAACAAGCAACAAGAAAGCTGAAAACATATTCTACAAGATTCAATCCACACGAAACAAAGTAAACATATGAGGACCAAATTGTTCAAGCTTTATTCAACCTTCAGCCCTGCTGTAATTACAAAAAAATAATTCCAATATCTGGTAATCCAACCCTTTTACATACAAAGATCTCTTATTTTATAGAATCCTATATCCTTGAGGATTTCGCCTTAACTTCCAGATTTCTTGTGCATGTAGTCCAGAATAGAATGGGAATGAAATGTAACTCCTTCAGTGTGCTTTGCATCTGAGACTTCGTGTTATTCACAAGCTGAGGTATAATCATTACTGTGGCTGCAACCTCATCATAACAAACCCTAAAAGTCAATGTTCTCTTCATTTATGAATAATCACGCCCTGTATTGAATAAATCAAATGTGTATACTTCTTCATAAATGCATCTCTTCATCACTAACTGCAACCTGAGGTAATCTCCATCTGCAGTCTTAGTATTAATTTGAACTAGAACAGTACAATAAGACCAGGTGGATTTAGGGACCCTTGCTATGAGGAAGATATTGGATGCTTGCTTCTTTCAAATCTGGAAGTGTGACTCTTCTATGAGTCAATCATCACACCTCCTCCAATTGCACCTTCACTCTTCAATCAACCATGCATACCTTTTATATCATAGGAATCTACTAGCTTCATGTGCATGTGAGGTTTAACTAAACGAAGAATGTGGCTGATCTAGCATGTGTCTTCCTCCTCGTGCACATAACCCAGTTGCTGTTATGAGCAATAAATGCATGCATTGTCCAGTTGTTAACAATAAATGTATGCATTTCCCACGGGGGTTAGAGCAATTGGTAATAAAAAAATGAGATGAGAAGCTGTAAATGGAAGGTCACATGTTCAAATTCCCCCATGGGTACTAGCTTAAAAAAAACAATAAATGCATGCATTATCCAGCTCAGCAACTCACCCAAACAAAACGGAGCATTTCCTTATGCATGTCTCCATTAACTAAAAGATACATGGGTCTAAATCTGGGCTGCACTATCATTCACAACTGGACCCTTTGAAGATGTATTAGTAGCCTGATCTTTGACCATTTTAACCCACCAACAGGTATCCAATATTCTGGTTATAACAGATTATAGGTTAAGGTATGCATTCTGTATTATGTGTTGCTTTGTATGCTTCCATCTAACAGGAGCATGTCAAACTGCTGTTATACTTCTACACAAGGTTACTTGGGGGCGGGAGCAAGAAGCGAAATTTTCAGAAGCTTCTGGTCTTGAACATTTCGAGAGCATTTTTTATATATTTTGATGCATATATGCCAACAATTGCTTGTAGAATGTTGAATTAGTCATGGAAAGCATAAAAACATGAAATAAACAATAACATGAAAAATCATAATACCATATAACATCATTCATCAACCATCAATGATTCAATCAATTATCATATACTAGTGAATTTGTCAAACATAGGTCCATTATCCATAACATCAAGTTTTCAACCTTACAGCTTCAGAGTTCAATTTCAAACTTCAAACTTGAACTGCCATGTAATGTTCACAAAATATACCATAATAAATATAAAAGAGTCAATGACTCAAGTTCTCGAATCTCAACAGTGCAGAAATTTGAAACTTGAAAGTACTGTAAATAAGAAAAGACAAGAAAAGTAGATTTTATGGATGTTTTCTCTTTCCACGGGAAATTTCTAATTTCTTTTCCCGTGGTTTATGAACAAAGGGAGCGGGATTTTCATCCCTAGTAGCCACCGATGTTGAGCGGCTTGATCCACGTCCAAGACTTGGTCCTGCATGACCCCCCCTCGCTGATGCAGGTGGGGGTTGTGAAGTTGAACCTCTAGGCAAAGATGGTGCATCTGGAAACAAGGTAGCAGATGGCGGTGGCATTGTTGCTACTGCCGCTACATGGTCATCCTCATTGCCCAAAAGCTCATCCTCCAAGCGCTCTAAAGTTAAGGTTCCATCCTCCAAATTATGCTCCTGTGGATTGTTGTCCCAAGTGACATATGATCTATCGGTTTTTTCTCGCTCATGGTAATGAGTCAACAACCTCAAGTTGTAATGTACATAAACCAAGCTTTCTGCCCGATTTTCATTTAATCGGTTTCTTTTCACCAAGTGGATGAAGCTATAGGTGCTCCAACACCTTTCTGCAGAGGAATTGTTTACCACCTGTGAAAGCACTTTGGTTGCCAATTTATGCAAGCATGGGCATGATGAGCCATACATGTTTCACCATTCAATAGGAGGCGCCCTATCTCGATCTTTTCTAGCATGCAAAGTACCAAACATACCAATATCATTGAGGTAATTGCTTAATTCACTACGCAATACGACACATTCCTCTTTATCAGGGACCAACTTGTCTATAGCAGCCATGTATCCAACCTGTACCTTTGGATCTGTGTGGGGCTTTCTCCTAACCCCACCCCAGGTGCTGGTTTGGACAACCAAGATGGAGAATAATATTTTGGTGTTAATACATATGCTAAGGCTTATACTGGAACGTTGAGATGTTCCCACCTTTTGACCACGTGTGTGAATATGGTCATACAGGATGGGATCCTTCGATTCAACAATATCTTTAATCTGGCCCAACATGCTATCCATCTGTTCATACACCTCCCCAATTATCGACTTATCTGTATCTGCAAACCGAATCATGTGATAAATGGGCTTTGTGAACTGCAAAACAAACTTGACACTTGCCCAAAATTGACCATCAAGAACTATGTCTTCCACATCCTGAAAATCAAGCCTGTCAGATGTGGATGTAGCCCTATCTTTCAAGACTTTCCATGATTCACTTGATACCATGCTAGCCAATGCCTCTCTTACCTTCAAAAGTCGCCTGAAGGTGAGGTAATAGCTAGCAAATCTAGTCTTTTCTATCTTTAATAGCTCTAACTTTGAGTGAGTGCGGAAAATGCCATGGGCATTGCTATGGTTGGTAATAAATCTTATCATGTGCTTGCCCTTTTTGTACAGTTCACCAATCCATTTGTATTCATTTTCCTTCAACTTAATAATGTCATGCATCAAAAGGTTCAATGTGTGAACCAAACACTCGGACCAAAATATGTTGGGGTATTTATCTTCAATGATTGCTCCCGTTGCCTTACAATTAGCAGTATTATCTGTTATGACTTGGATGACGTTGTATGGACCAATAGCTTCAATGTTTTTGAGTAGGAATTCTGCAATGTTAATGCCGGTCTTGAATTTCTCTGAGTAGTCATGTGTCGAAAGGAAGACTGCACCAGTAGTAGACACCAAGAACATTTATCAATGGCTTACCTTTCACATTGGTCCAACCATCTGATACAATTGATACCCCATACTCATTCCAAGCATTTGTGAATTGCCCCAAAGCATTTTGGATCTTGGCTTTTTCCTTGTCAAGCCCCACAGTTCTAGCTTTGTCATACCCAGGGCTCTTGTATCCTGCAGGGGCAGTTCGGATGGACTCTACCATTTCATGCCAATAGGGTGAGCGAAGAACATTGAATGGTATGCCACATGCATAGAGAAGTCGATACACTTTTGAATCCACGTCATTCCTACCACCTTAATCAAGGAAATCTGATATTGTCTTGCCACGTGATTGCATGGGAGAGAATCCACTGCCTTGGGTGGATGGGCCTCCAGTTCTAGGTGAGCATGAAAGGTCATGGTCATCTGATGATTTTTTTGTTATGTTTTGTGCTTCAAATTCTTCCTTCTTATAGATAGCTCTTTGTGTTGATACCACATTTGGGCAAACATAAACTCCTACAGTTTTTCTTTCATCACATGGCATGTGCCCACATAGATGTCTTCTCACATGGGTATATGAATCTGTGTATGTCTTTTTACAATGGGGGCAAACAAACTTTTTGGTTCCGCCCCCTCTAGTTCCTTCCTGTCTTGTGACATATTTCCTCCTACCTTGTGACATATTTCCACAAGGGTGTGGGGTCCTCTTTGGTTTTCTTTCGGTTCTCCTCCTCCTCCTCCTCCTCCTCTCCATGGTATGTGCCACTTCCCACTTCTTCATCCTCTTCCTCATTCCTCCTCCAGTTTCCAACCACCACCATCAAAATAACAAATGGAACCAACAAAATAAACCATAAACCCATCATCATGGTTGATGCTAGATGGAACAAGAGATTTCACATGTTGCCTGCAATAGAATGAGGGAGGAACTAGAGATTTAACAATGTACATTACTACATTCTAACACAAAGGAAATGACAAATGAACAAAGAAGGTTGTAGAGCCTACCTCTTTGGCTCCCGCTCTCCAATGGTGGCAACCTTCTCCTTCTCCTCTCTTCTCTTCTTCTCTTCTCTTGCAAAGTGATAATGAGGTTGGAGAAGAGGGATTTATCCCCCAAAGCCCTCCTCCTTCCCTCCAAAAACCAAATCGCGCCCCTTTTCTCTCTTCCGCGGCTCGTGGGCGTCGTTTAATGGGAGAAGCGCGAAGGAAGCGACAGGAAGTGCTGTAGGGAGTGAAGTTGGAAATGGCAGGAGCAAAGCCGGAAGTGTTGGAGGAGCCGACGGGAGCGATGGCGAAGGAAGCATGCGCTTCCAAACAGAGCAGGGAGTGAAAATTTGAAGGGGGAATCGCGCTTCCGAAATCGCTCCGAATCGGGATCTATCCAGGAAGCGTGCTTCCAATTAGCTCCCGCAGCGCTTCCTTCCGGAGCGGGGGCGCTTCCCCGCAACTTTGCAAGTTCTACAACCTACTGCTCACCAACTCTTCACCAGAATGCTCCATCAATAGTTGAGAACGACCTACTACTGACTGTTTTTTAAGCTGGTATAACTCCTTCAAGGTTTCGATTTGTATATCATAGTATTATTTCTCTTTTTGCTGATTCTGTTTGCATGTACAGGTTAAATAATACTGTTGTTGTAATGAAAGTTTGGATTCACAAGCCAACTCTCCCCTCTTCAGTAGCACACAACCATTAGTTTTCAAAAGGTCATCAAGAGCTTTGTTCTTATGAGGCATAGAAAATTGCTCGAGATGGTATACATGCAAAAACACTCCAGCAAAAGTACATTTCAGGAAAAGGTAATCATCAGACTACCTCATTTTCTACTTGACAGAACCAAATGGTGACCGCTACCTGCTACCACTTTTATCATATTGATCATTCCATTTTCTCAGCTCATTCATGGTCACAGTATCACAGGCCATTGAATCATTGATGGACTGACGTTAGCATTTGCCTGAATAAAATCATTGAAAGTAAACATCAGTAGATCAGGTATTGCATTGATTTTGTTATATTTACCTTCCCTCAACATTAATCTCTCGTCTAGGTACTCTAGAGGTTGGTCTTAGCATCCTACTGGTCCAATTTTGAACCAAATTGACCAAGTGAGCCACTGGAGTGCTCCATCCCAAGATTCAAGGAAGTAATCTGCTATTTCTGGCACGTGAGAGTGATTTTAGGGCTATTTTTGGCATCTGAGGGCGCATTCCTCAACTTAGGGCTTTTCCCCTGGTTTTAGGGTCTTACCTTGCATGTTTGACATCTTGGAGTAATTCTAGGAACTTAACTCCACTAATCAGGGACAGATAGCACCCTCCTTTACTATTTTGATCAGATAGTGCCCTCCTTTACTATTCTGAGTAGATTCCTCTCATGCACGAGTTATGCATGGATTAGAACATTGATTGTGGGTAACTGATTTTCGACTATGCTTCCAGGGTTAGTGATGAGACTCTTAACTCATCTTTGAGAGATTGCATGACTAACTAAGGGCATCTGAGCTCTGAGTTAAGCCTAACTACGTCCTTATGCATCCCTATACAATTCCAATTGCCTCCTTGAGTAATTCAAATCATTAATGTAAGACAATTATTCACTGTATCAATTATTGAATAAGATTTATGTGTATTTCTCCAAGATTTTTGCTCTCTATACTCTCTTTCTTTTTCCTTGGTAAAATCGCTCAAAGTATTTGTTGTTCATTAGGTTTCTATATCTAGTCTGTGATCTCTTGCAGTGATCACAAGATTTTACAGATTTGTCAAGCCCTTTCCTCTTCTTCAAGAAATTCTCTTACTTTCTTCAAGACCGGAGACCATCCCAAGCTGCCAAAAATTTATTGTGCAATCTTCTCATTGCTTCATGTTCACAAGTACCACCACAAACCCCAAGAATGTTGTCTACATCACCGCTGAAAATGATAACTGAAGCTAGCTTTCAAAGCTTCAGTTAGAAACCTGTCAGTCTTCTCATAATGGCCGTCCCTTATTATCAAATACACCTCGGGTAAAATTTGCGTTAACACTACCCCATGTTCTCGAGGGCCTGATGCCCTCCTCCAAGATGCACAACACTCCTCCTAAGTAGGGTGTTCTCTAAGCAAGCTATCACCAATATGTCAATCCATCACAGACCATCTTCATGTGAAAATCCATCTTGGACCATCCAGGGGCTGAACATACACCCTTACCCAAAATCTCATGAAGCACGCCAAACATGGTAACATACACCCTTAACACCATTTGTTTAATCTCCTTTATGTAAACAGACTGTCAAGTATGCACCTTGAATTAATTTTTTGTCCTTCAGTTTTCTACAATCTTCGTATTTCTGTAATCAATTTCATGAAGTTTAGAAGTAGCGAGACAAACCATCTCAAGGTAGATGGTAAGGAAAAAGCTGAATATGCTCAAGCACTTTACTGCTGCATCAGAGAAAATAGCATGCAAATTTTGTATATATCTTGATGTACAGTATTCGCTCCATACTAAGATTTACGCTATTCCCTATTAAATAAAATAAAATACAAAACTTCTCCCATTCACTGACTTCAGAACATCAGATTCTGTGCCCATGCTGCTGCTACATTTCAGTATTGTGCAGTTCAAATTAAAAAGAAAAGAATCACAATTATGACAAAAATCTCTCTAACAGTTACATTAATGACCTTTATGAATGAGTTTAGCTTGCATGATTTATGAGTGGATAAGTACAGACATTTCATGTTTCTGAACATTAGAAGGATACAAGAACGAAACCTACAAATAAACATAAGACTTGCATGCTTTAAAATTACAAAATGCCGACATCTTTCTGGTCTTTGGTAGGATTACAAGCAGCAAAGATCTTATCTGGAGAATTTTAACAAAATACAGTAAGGCATCCTGTCAGTAAGCATAAAAGGCCTTACTCTGAGTGAACAAGAGCTGGATGGTGACGATAAGCCACAAAATCAGCACCGTACTGCAGACCAGATCGCACCACCCAATTCTTTGCTCGAAGATAAGAATATGCCTTGTAATGTTGCAAAAATGTCTTTTGTCTTTCTTTCATGTGTCTCCAGATTTCCTCATGGTTCAAATTCTGGCGTCCCTGACATAATGCCAAAGCACCAAATCAAATATAGTGCACCAGAACTTTCTGTTGCAGCGACTCAAAACAGAATGAGATTTCACATAGCAAAAAAAGTTGCGTTTAATATATCTTACCATAAACAAGTATTCATTATCTAAATAAATGTCCTTGCAAGAGGATAATCTTGAAAAATGTGCATATTCTCTTATAATCACAAAGATCATTTTAGCAAATATACCAACTGCAATTACAGGTGAATGTGACTTACTGTTTGATCTCGCGATGGATTAAAAACAATGTTCCACGGAGTTTCCGGGGCGCGGGAGCGTGGGAGTGGGGAAACGCAGAAGGGGAACATGTGGAAGCTACCCCAAATTTTAGGGAAATTACGGGGAAACAGTGAGACGTCGGAGTCATAAAAATTAATTTAAATATAAAAATGATAAATCCCAACAGTAACTATTACCATGTAAACAGTAAAACTAAAAACTAAATTCATCATTATGGGGTGTACATCTATTAGTTATTAACATATCAAATTTCAAATTTGTAAATGATACTGAACTATGTTACTATACCCATGTAAAAACTAAAAGCTAAATATCATAATTAGCATTATGCAATGTATATCTAAATTCAAATTTCAAATTTGTAAAAGATAATGCAACAAATGCTGAAGTCTGAAATAGCCAAACAGATACCGAACAATGAACACAGAGAAGTTAGAACTTAGAATAGTGATGACTGCTCCAAGTTAGAGTTACAATATGATTATGAAATGAAATCGTGAGAGGATATCGTTTAGGAAGGTCTTAGACTCTTAGTTTAGTCTAGGATTTAATTTAATTTTTGTTTGATTATGTTTTAATTTTTAAACACTTTTTTAATATTTTAATTTGCATTTATTTTTATTGTAGAAGATGAAAATTTGGGGGGGACGGGGGGATGCCTAGAAGCCCCCCTAGGGGCAAAAGGGGGACGCCTAGAAGCCCCCCCTAGGGGGAAAACTTGGGGAAACACGTTTCCCCGAGTTTCCCTCAAAAGGGAGACATGGGGAAATGTTTCCCCAAGAGTTTCCCCGCCTTGGAAGCATGGGGGAGCAAGGGGGTGGGTTCCCCACCCTAGGGGACGCATCCCCGTGGAACACTGATTAAAAATGAAGTCATCAACTAACCATATAATGTTTGAATCAGCCTCACATGATGGACATCATTCGGAGTAAACAAATTGAAATTTGACTGCTATAGTAGAATATATATTTGACTCCTTCAATCTCAAAGAGTATATAAGCAAGAGTACATTAGAGACATAGTACAACAGAGAAACTTAGGAGGTTGTTAAGTAGAGATACTAGTGCAGAGCTATAACATATAAATAAGAGGTAGAATTTGTAGTGCAGTTATTCTTGGATTCTTTGCCTCTCTAGGGTTGTGCTGCTCGTGGCAGATTTCTCTTAAGTGCTACTCTAATGGTGGTTTGTTTTTCTCTTTATTGCAGAGTTAGGGTTTGTGTTGGTTCAATTCAACTCTCTAACTATCCCTTGTGAATCTCGACACTTCAAGGGTACCTAAAAATAATACAGCCTCACTTGGTATTTTTGCATCATGATCATCACTCTGCTCCAATTTAATTTCATCTAATGACACACCAACCAAGGCTGTCTATAGATCCAATGTACTCTCTGTTATCGCATATATAGTAGCCAGGCTACCATATTCTATTTTCTAGATTCAGTACTTTTTTCAGCCAGATCTCTTACATATGAGATGTTGAGATGAGCAGTTTTGCTGGATCATTATTGTATTTGTGGACTATTGTACTCTCCCATGTCAGGACTAAATCTCAAGACACTCAGATTTGAGGACCGATGTAGCCATTTAGTCATTACAGAGCAGTCATTGATGCCCAGATTTATATCAGTGCTTTCTCATTGGATAGATGATGTTTTAGATGGATTATATGCATGATTATGAATATTGTGTTGTGGTTATCATTGCTCTTATACTCATTTTTGTGACATGTATTAATATGTGGTGTCATGATCTGGCGGTCATAATTATATGGACTTGGGTGTATTTGTATTATGTATTGATGTCCCTACTCTGACTTTGACGTTCATGATCTATATTCATTGGTTTTACCCTCTTTAGGAAGAATAGAGGTAGTCATTCCCACCATTGTTTTGGCTTGCTAGTGTTGGCTTCACCTTTCACTGTCTCCACCCATCCATTACCTTCCAGTTTTCTTTTCAACCCGGCTGACTTCTTGACTTATGGCATGGAGGACCTTTTCCCTCCACTAGAACCTTTGTTCGACAAACCTCCCTGTCTATATTGTGTCTCGACTCTGAGTTGGTGACAGAACTTGCCTTTGGTGAGTTGGATTGTATGCCTAAATCATTCTGGTCGGTTGTCCCTGTTGTCCGCTTATTGCACACCAGGAGCAGAAACTTTCCGAAAGCTGTCTCCTCACTTAGGAAAGTGGGAGAGGTGTGACCTTGGGGGCAAGCACAGAGCTAGGTACTGTCACCTACTCTTAGCTCCTCCGTTTAGGCTAACTCCTAACGAAGCCAAGGGGGGTAGTCCCTAACAAAGAGTTTTCTATGGCTCAATGTGGTTAAAGTGTTTTAATTGGTTACGAATGCGGATGGGTGTTGTTTAGGAGTTATTGTGATTAAAGATGTTTATTTATTATGAGTATGACACATAAATCAAAGCAATCCATGTTGCTAACAAGAGATTAAACGATAAGAATGATTTCAGACTTAGTTAATTATGCATTCACAAATAAAAACTAAAACCGGCCACAGAAAATTGATCAAAATGAAGTAATTATGCAGATTAAAAAGGACCAGTGCCTTATGGAGTCAAGATACTGAAATGCACAAAGAATTAAATAACAAGTCTAGAAATCAAACTAGTGAATATTAAGTTGTGCGAGTGCTCTTGGTAGATTTTAAGAATTTTATGTGCTCTTGATTAGGGTGTTAACGAAGGTTTGTCAAAAAGCTGAGAGAATATTCCAAGTTCACTCCGTTGAAGACATGTAGGGCCCGCCTAGTATCCCAGGCTGATATTGCAAAGATTGACCAGCTAGCTGAGAAGCTTAGACAGCGGGGGTTCTAGCGCCTCTACTAGAAAGTACTTTAGAAGATTTCGTACAACGCCGGTGCTTTGGTTACGGGGTTTTAAATTTTATTAAGTTATTCTTGCAAGATTAGAGATCCAGTGCCATTTCTGAGTACTCCGATTTTGAGGTCGGTCAGAGCATACTCTGACAAGGAGAGAACGAAGTTAATTAATTAGGGGGTGTGTGATGCAAATTTTATTAAATCAATTAATTAGAACTCTCCGACAGAGAGCACTCTTAACCCCGTCTTATGACAACGGTTCAAGAGACTTAACTAATCTAAGATGCCTAATGCAAGGGTATGTAGTTCTAAGTATGCTCTCCAATAGAGAGTGCTCTTGGCTTGTGTTATTGCAAGTTCAAGAGTCTTAATTAATTCGTTAAACTTAAAAGAGATAGAAACATAAAAAATCTAACTACCCAAGAGTCTCTTTCAGATTTTTTAGGGCCCTAATCGAGAAAGCAAGAGGGTAAGTAAACAGAAAAGAAATTATGCAACGTTTAAGTAAACAATCAAATCAACATTTTTCTTCATTTTCAAAAAACCATAAACTAACTTACTTAAGATTATGCAATTATCCTATCCTATTCTACCATTAGCAGTTTATTAAACAAAAAGGAAAAAGCATGAAAATGGAACGATACAAGCTTCCCCCAAATGGGGGAAGAGGGGTGTGGGAGCCGTAATCCCACTCGCTCTTTATTAATTTTTACAATTTTTTATGGCTTTGCTTTTGCCTTTTCCTGAAAGAACAAGGAGAGAAAGGGATGGAAAGAAGAGGGAAAATTTGTCTTTTTTGCTTCTTGCTTGCTTCCTTGCTTGCCTTTAGCCTTTGGGCTTTTCTAGATTCTTCCTGCAAGTAAGAGCTTTAAACAATTCAAACGTTATATGTTAATAAAAAAATTAAAGACATAAAACTACAAACTAAACTCTCAAAGAGAGGTAAAAATCAGCGGTGAAAGAGGAGGAAAGAGAGAGGAGAAAGACCAAGGAAAGGGAGAGAGAAAAGATAAAAAAGAGGGTTGTCCAAAAGGTAAAAAAAAGGGCTGTCCTAAAGGCAAAAAGAGGGCAGCGAACAGTAAAAAGAGTGTTGTAAACTAGTAAAAAGAGGGCTGCAAACTGAGTGAGGACAAAGGAAAAGAGGGCAGTGAAGAGGAAGGAGGACAAGCAAGTCAAAAAAGGCAATGGAAGGGAAGCCAAAGGATGGAAAGAGGTAAGCCAGGGCTTCCTAAGTAACCGGTAACCAAAATAACTTTATCTTGTGGATGGAACACCAAAGAGAGAGAGTTACTTCCAGCTTTATTTTTGTAGCAAAAGATGACGAACCCTGTAGGTCCTGCAATTACAAAGTGTTAAACTCAAAATGGTTGTTTTGAAGCATGGGATAGAAGTAGTTGAGCTCACACCCGTCTACAATCTGTGAAGCCTGAATCACACCAAAACTCAATACCAGAAGTGAGATAAAAATTATATGCTAGTATGCTAGGAAAATCAAATCAAGATCAATATTTTGTATTACCGACTACTCATGTCCATCTAGATATTAATCTACTTTGCATAAATAACCAAATTGAGACAACAAATGGCTATGCTACTGTGCCAACAATGGCCTTCTTGAGCAAGCAAAATAATTAATCACATACAAGTATTAAAAGAGAGGAGTTAGAGACAATATCACCTCAACCATGAGGAATTCACCACAATCAAAAGCCCATAGACATCCAAAGTCAAATATCTTTATGAACAATTCCAAAACAAATACTTGATACAATTTTCTCAAAGTAACTTTAACCCAAAAGTTCCATCCTGATAGAGCTAAAAGAGCCTCTATTTATACAATGAAAGAAGATCAAAACCCTAAAACCAAACTAAGAGTAACACTAGAGTAATTGAATGAGCTCGGCATGATGATTTGGAGTTGAACTGAGCTGCAACTGAGCTGTAACTGAGTGCTGGAGTAATGAGGGGGGGGAGAGGTGGCTCATCCTCCCTCGTAATGATCACCCAACCAATAGATAACCCACACTTCAACCAAAAACGCATTTAACCAAAGAGGGCAAATTTCTAACTGATAGTTCAACTGCTACACTCCGATACTTGATTTGAAATTGACCAATATTGATTGTAATAATCATAAATGCTCCGTGCCATGTCATTTAGCCTTTTATTTTATTCAATTTGGTTTATTTTGGAGAGTTTTTTATTTTCTCCAAAATATTTATTTTTAATATTTTAATTAATAATTTCTCCGTAAATGACTTTTTTGAGATATTATTAATTATGAGGCCAAAAGAACTTCTTAAACTTGGATTTGGCTGGCTGGCGGATCATGAATGATTTTTGGCTTAAGGTTAGAGCCTTCAATCACTAAATTCGGGTTTCGGATGACTAACTTATTACAAATTGAATTTTTCCATTTAAATTATGGAAAAATTTAATTAAAAACTTAGGAAAAATTAAAAATTAAAAAATAAAAATTTTGACGCGTCTGATAAAAAAAATTTTGAATTTTTTCTTAGGGTCCTAGTGACTTAAGACATGACCATAGTCTATTCTAATAATCTCTAGCAGGTTAAATATACTTAGTTGGGCTCTAATAATACCCCAAGGCCCAGAATTCAAAATCAGGCATTCCAGCTTTGGAGGAAGCAGGAGAAAACCTCGTCAATTATACTCGGCTATAGGCAAAGCATAATTGTCAAAGGGCAAAAAACTCCCTGGAATACCTTAGTTGAAATTCTACGTCTTATGAGACCGAACCACTCAAAAACACCTTACTAGCACATTTTATTACAAACCCCACGGGGCCATAGTCAAAATTATTCAAAACACAAACTGACTAGCCAAAATAGGCTAGACACAAAGGCGGATCATCTGATACACTAGAATCAAACATTTATCATGTTTGTCAACTGGCAGCTCCTCAGCTAATCCAACTATGGTACAAATAAGTGGATAACAGTCCCGATGTTTGGCATTGTGCAAAACTCCCCCTAGTCACTTGAGATGTTGTTGGCTAAAACTGAAAGTTCATGTACTACTTATATTGGTAATGTTTGTATGCGCCCATGGAAAATGAAAATGCTAAAGCTGTGTTTCTTAACATATGTGAAAAAGGGCAAGAGCAATGAAATGCTAAGATACCCCTTGAAGGGTATAAGAAAAGGTCCGAAAAAGCAATGGTTAAATATATGCTATATCCAAATATTGCTGACCTTATAAATTTAAATGTCCCGGATGAAAGCTGCGATTAGCTGTGCTTTTAAGCACTGGTGAAGTCCCAAAGGGTCATATAGGCCAAAAAGGGCCATGGAAATAAAATTGATGACGCTAATAAAACTAGATCAAACTTGGCAGTGACCAGCAGTATAGGTGAGCAGAACTAGCAATGCTGAAGCAGGATTGATGAGAGTGATGAGCAGATGACCAGCAGCAGAGGTTGGTTGAGCAACAGAGGTTAGTTGAGCAGCAGAGTTGACTAGCAGCGGGATGATGATCAGATGAGCATGAGCTGAGACAGTTGACCACAGATTGATGAGTTGATGTATGCCTTAATGTAAAAGCAAGCTTGTCTTGCTTGTGAGGTTAGGATACCTCAAACCCTTCTTAGCAGGGTCTAAGAAAACCAGGCAGGGTCCTGGATTAAGAGTGGGTGCTCTATTTATCAGTAGGTGCTGATTTCGCCTAACGGTTGTAGCCGAACCACAATTAATATAAAAAACTTTCTTCAACGTGGTAGCAAATGACCATAATATGGGTCATTTTGGTAACCATAAGACGAATTTCAAATTATTTGAAGATCCATGTCAATTATAAGGGGCTACATTTGTTCATGCATTTGTCACAAGGATGTACCATTTTTATGTCAACAAAATAGGTTAACACACAAGTTAGAAGGGGGCTCTTTTATTTGTGATGTCAAGACTTCAAATTTTATACATATCTTTATCAAGGGATTCTTTACATGTGGAATTCAACGATATGATTGTCGCAGCCATCATCCAGCATGTGGGAATGGGTGCAAGTGTCCCACACACATTTCAAAGGCTTCTACATCTTTGTAGTTTCATCTTCAACCATCAAGGGGACAATCTTCACCATGTCTTCCTTTACAGTCTCTCTATAGGTACCAATTTTGGGATATTGGAATTCACTATTAAGTGAATCTACAGAATGTAATTTTGATCTCGAAAGATGAATGAAATTACGCTTTTTTTTCTTGGAAAAAAAAAAGTACCTTTGGGTTAGCCTACTTTAAACAAAAAAAAAATTAAGTTAAAACTAGTTAAAAAGGTAAAAAAGGAACCAAAGAAAGTAAGCTTTCCTTGGGATCTTGGCTTGCCTTTAGGGCAGCCAATGTAATGTGCACTGATTGCTGGATTTTATCTTTTACAACAGAAAACAGGAATCGAATGCATGCAAACTACAAGTTTTCTTTTAAAACACAATGCAAAAAGGACGATTTCTTTATGCCAGATCTATGATGCTTATGGAAAACTTTTGAAAAACAGAGATCTAGCTTTTGAGCTTTAAGATGACAAATCTATATTAAATTTTACTATAGAATGATAGATCTAAACAACTCAAGGCTGCAAACCAAGTAACCAAGTAAAATTTTAAGATTTTAGGAGGAAGAGATATGGAGAGGCAAAGCTTGTCGTCGCAAAGAACCAGCCAAAAGGCTTCGTAGTGGGATGCCGAGGGACTATGTCGTTCAGAGATGTTGAAAGGAATGTGGAGTCAAACTAGATCCACGATTCTTCCCACCTAAGCAACCTGTAAATCAATCACAAAACTTGCAAGCCCGTGAGATCTGGTGATTACACATAAATCAAAGCTAAAGCTACATGCATATAAACTTATAAACATGTCAGATCTAGATTTTTAAGTACATGCATTCAACATAGAGGAAACAAGTAAACTTACTTATAGCCTTCTACTTCCAATGATTAGGTCAACCAAATTCATAATCCAAGATGCAAGAAATTGAAACAATACACAGATTACCTCATGAAGATCAGACAATAATGGCCCACACACAATTGCACCACACCATTAGCCTCCAAAGCTTTCTTTATTGCAGCAAAATTACAGAATACTGTATCAATTACAACTAGCAACCCCTTCAATCCAACTCTAACTAGCTTAGAAGAGGAAAACTGTGCTTTATTTATAACAAAAACTGGAAACCTAGCGGGGGGGGCTGTAATTCCCAGGGAGAGAGAGAGACAGCAGCTGCATGTGGAGTCAAGTTGAGCTTGATCTGAGTCTAACTGAGTCTGATCTGAGACTCACTAAGTGCAATTGTCAATCGGAGAGCTGATCGGAATGACACTTTAACCTGTTAACTAAAACATTCACCAAAACTCACCCAGATGAGCCCACACATGTGGAGGAGAGAGAGAGGCGCAATTCCCAAGATTGCATGTTGTGGTGCACTCTCTGTTCAGCCCAGATCACCTCCTTCTGTCAAGGAATGGTCAGCTCCAGTCAATCCCAAGCCGGTGAGACTGATTTCAGTCAAATAGGAGCAAATCCCATTGATTTAGGATTTAGGGTTTTCTCCATTATTTAATTAATTTATCAATTAAAATAATCAATATTTGATTTTTAGGGTTTCCTGACCTGAGTGATGGGAAAATCACTCAAAACTTAGGAAAAGTGGGTTCATGGGTTTACATGGTGCTCTGAGTTAGAAAATGAGCACCCCCATGACTGAAACTGATTTTTGAGCCCACTTTTATTACAAAACCAATTTTTCCAATTAGACTAATAAAAAATAGCCTAAGTTTTGTGGAAAAATTAAAATGAAAAAAACTTTAAAAAATTTAAAAATTTAAAACCAAGGGGGACTTAGACATGTTCATAAGACTCGACCATAATGCCTAGCATGTTTATACATTGACACATAGACTCTAATAACCTCAATAGGCCTAAATGCCAAGCCGACCACCCCAACTTTGGAGGTATTGAGTGAAAAACTCAGAAATTATCAGTCGTTTATTCAACAACCAATAATAACCAAGGGAAAAAACACTCTGGGCTGATCGGATTGACAAATAAAGTCCAAGAGACCGAGTCTTTTACAGACACTATCATGCTAGAACATTTTATTACAACTCCCCTACGGGGTATGAACATGTGATATAGTACAACAAGCACTTCCCAGAAGCAATTTTGAAGGTCTTCTGAAGTCCGAACAAATCATCTTTGTCCGGTTCACCAGGCTCACTTGATAAAAAACCACTAAGTACAACTTAGGTGGTAACATCTGGCTCCAACTACGGGATGTGTGTTCGATCTGGTCATAGGGAAAGGAGAGGATACGAGAACACCAGAATCTCTGGTTTATACACCCTGTAAAAACATCTCAACTTGACAAGAAAACCTCAGTAGCACAAGTTTTATATAAAAACCAAATGAACCATTAAGCTGATTTATTTAAACAAAATAAATGTAACTAACTAATGAATAAAAAAAAATTTATTATAGCTAAGTACAAAACGGGAATGCAGAGAGTAAATGCTCTTTTTTAAGGAGTTTATTTTCCTACTCTAAGCATGATATAAAAAGGTTAGGTTTAATCAAAAATCCAATGTAACCACCTAAGCATTTTAATAACATAAAAAAATTGCCTTGTCTTTCGGTACCAGCCAAAGTAAGGATAATTTATTCAGAAAATGCAAACCTGTGTGATGATCCGAAATGGGAGGGCTGGATGGGAGATCACAAGAATATAATACTTCATCAAATTGCTTCCCAAACCGGTATGTGCATGTGCATGCTGCTTCTATCCATGACTGGATAGGACTGATATACCAATCAGCAAGATGAGGTAGACTGACTACATCATCATACTGATCATTAGGGCTTATCAAATGATAACTCGTTGCATAAGCCCCAAACTGCTCCAAATCATAAGGAACCTCTACATGTGAAGAAGATGGCTGAGACTGATATTCCACTGACTGCATCACATCTAACTTTTCACAACCCTGCTTCTCAATGTATTCATTACTATTGACTTTGTGCAGCTCTGCATGATACTCTGAATGATCATGTGAAAATTTTGAATGCTCCTTTTCCATACTAAGATTTTCCCAGGTATCCACACTCCCCTTGCTGTACATATCATGGATGGGATTCTCAATAAGATTTTCACAAGTTGGATTATCTATGAAATTCCAATAGTCATCACTCCCATCCATGTTAGATATGAGAGAGTCTTCCTTGCTGGTATCACATCCTAAGATATAACTACCCTCCTCCTGTTTATAATAATCATCCTTCAAGGTTTTGGTTTCAAATATATTATGAGAAGTTAAACTTTCCAAAACTTCATCCCTAAGTGATGAACAGAGGAGTGTCATCATACACATCATAAATTTCTTCATAAGTGTCTATCTCTGTAACGGTTTCCTCATGAGGGCTTTCTGGAAAAATATTAGCATTGCAACAAACTTGAGAATACCTCAAGTCTTCAATGTTTTCAATTATGGTGACATGAGGAGAGTCTTCAACAATGTGTTCAATCATGGGTTCCTCATGAAGCTCTTCAATGTGATCGTCGTGGATGTTCCCATCTTCAGAATCTTGTTGTGTATTGAGAGATACCTCATATTCTTTAATAAGCCACTTTATTTCTTTCTTTCTTAAATAACTTCGAGGGACTTCCACGCATTCGACGTTGTCTATGACAACACGAGAAAGTTCTTCGATGGGAGTATCATGGATCTCCTCTTCACTTAAATGTTCAAGAAGTGATTCTAAGTCTTCAATACTTTGTATCATGGCAAAAGGTCCATCATATGTTTCCATGTGATATTCTGTCCCAGATAGGTAGAAGGTAAAGATCTTTTCAACAAATTTTTTCAAACCATTCATACTACCCCTACCATCATGCCACTGCTCTAAAAACATCCAAAGGAAGCTTGGAAAAGAGGTTATACATTTATTAGGAAGGCCCTGATAGAACCAACAAAAAGCCTCACCCTAAAAAGTAATAGCAAACATTTCCATCATATTGTCTTCATAACGCATATTGGAGTCAGCCATCAACTGAAGGAAAGATTTGACATGCCAGATGGCCGAATCACCATAATTTCCATGAAAGACCAAAAGCCATTTATTTACATCCCCCATACCATGACCACAGTTAGGAAAACCCAGGACGTTTGAGAAATCGATAGGCTAAAAAAGTCCGGATATCCGGGCACCATACTGCTCCCTTAATTCATCCATATCAAAAATTAATAGTATGCATTTGATATAACCATTAAACCTTGTACTAAATAGGTGGAGTTGTCAAGTGATGAGCTTTAAAGGTTTTAATATGTCGCATGGGCTCATCTACACACAACAAAACTTCACAAGTTTATGAGATAACAGGGTTTTATCCCTTCAATGGAGTTGCCATGTGAGAATAAAAATACACATTTAAGAACTCTCACAAAAATATTTTTTGCTTTTCTTTGTGAAAATAAAAATTGAAAAAAAGGTCAGTGGAGTCACCAGATGAAAATTAAAGATCGACTCTAAGCATTCATCAAACAAAGCAAAAACAAAAAAGAAGAAAACAAAAGTCGTACTCCGGGAATAAAAAGATTTATCCCCGGCAACGACGCCAAAAGGTGTTGCCGCCTCCATTGAACGATGTATATATATAGATGCTGTATGCGATTTAAAAACGAGTCTGGAGTTCTAGTTTTAGAGTCTCTCTCTCAGCCTGGAGTTTGAGTCTTTGTCTTTTATTTGATCAGTTCAATCTGAAAAACTTTGTAATGCTACCTATTATCTTAATGAAAGTCTTCTTGTACTGTATATGATTGTGTTCGGTTAGAAGAAGTTCAACTCTGTTTGCTGGGAGGGCCCCCCGACAAACAAAATCTTTATATCCCTAAGTAGGTTTTGTTATTTTCCCTTGCAACTAATATAATTATGTTTATGAATTGTTTAGCTTTGTTTTTATAATCGTTCATGTTTTCTGTAGTTTAGATTTCAATTTAAAATTATGTTGAGCCTGTAGGTTCTTTTTATTAAATAGCAACCGGTTGTATTTAAGGTAGCTTTCAAGTTCTCTGCAAAGTCTTTCGATTCATAGATTAAATTTTTTTGATTAGTTATAATCTAGTTCTGCTTGTTCCAGTTTTTATCATGAATCTGCTTAAAGAATATGTTAGTTTGTTTTGAATTATGAAATTAGTTTAGGTCATATTACTATGAAATTCAGTTATTAAAGTATTACAGTAGTACATGCATGGGGTAGATGCTCTTCAATAAAAGCATTTAATTTATTGTTTCCTTCAAGTTTTAACATTTTCGTTAAACAGACTGTCATACAGACACTCTGTTCCACCTTTTATACAGACCTCCATTTCCACCTGTTATACAGTCGCTCATTCAGTCTTGTGTGTTTTTAATTCGTTTCAAAGTTTATCTTTCTAGTTTTTCGATTCTATCTGAATAGTAATGGTTAGATAATGTTTATATTTTCTTTTAAAGACCTTTAGATAAGATTGTTTAAGACTTCTTGTTAAAACTCATTTCTCCTTCCTCTTTCTTTTATCTTATGCATAGGAATGATATTATGTAAAGTAACTCATCTTATTAATCTGTAATTGAGCCTTTAATTCAAGTTGTTCCTTTAGTTTTAAATTACATGCATTGAGGGATCAGATGTTTATAATTTGTTCTTTTAAATTGTGAAAAGGATCTATAAGATAGAACTCAAATCATCCTTGTGAGTTTTATGTTTGTTTATAAACTATGTCTGTCCTTATATAGTACTTTGTAAATAGGAGTCACTTGTATATAAACAATCATGTTTACTATTTCCTGTAACTGGACATTTCTCAGTTTGCACATTTTTGTAGCGATAAAACTAGACTTAATCCCCTTTAGTTTTTATACTTCTTTTGAGAGCCATTTTGATACCCCTCCTGCCTCGGTTCCTATTACAGTAAATGCCTACCCTCAGAATACTCAAGGAGAGTGGAATTAAGATAATTTAGTTGGTGTATGTATAGTTTCTATTTGGTCATTGTAAATTCTTCTCGATATAGTCATTTTCTCAATTAAAGATCAATCTCTCTAGATAGGATGGTTTATTGTGATAACATTGTTTATACCCAAACATTTATGAATAGTTTGATGTCACTTTTGTTTTCATTAACTTCATTAGGTCCTTAGAAGTTCAACTTAAGATCTTTAGCTTATTACTACGACACTCTCTACCTTCGCATATATTTTGTAGCAACTCTAAGCCTACTAACCCTGGTTGATAATTAAATATTAGGTAAATTGTTCAAGACAATATTTTTCCCAACAGACACATGCATGCAGGAAGACCTTCCTTGTTGTCACTTTCTAACACATTTAAATCATTGTTTATTTGGATTTTTAACCCACATAACCCCTGGTTTCAATTGTGTTTCCAACAACGCGGGTTAGAAGCTGATTTGAGGCCTAGGTGGCAGCCTCTTGTGAGCTTTTTGGCTGTTGTTATAAAAAAATTCTTTGCAGGTTTTTAGTAGGCCCTGAAGACCAACCCCCTTTCAAAAGAGATGAGGTCCAACAGACAACTCTTTCTCTCTCAGATTTGATCGTGTCGGATCCTATTGTAAACTTATCGATTCCTATACTATAAAAGATCAGTAAGCCTTCTCAAAAGTCCCTTTGGACTGTTGTACATCGCATGGGATTAGTGGCATAGAACACCATCCCTCACATTCCCCCTACCCCCTATGTCAATTTTGCATTCTTAGTTTGTAGTTTCCTTTTTGCAATTTACTTTCCATACTTGGATTAGATTTACATTTCTTGCATCAAAATTAGATTTATTTCCAATACCTAACTTAGATTAGATTTTCCCTTTCTTTGTCCAACAACCCTAATATGGACGCTAACTTAATATAGTTTAACGGTTTCAAGACTTATAAACCCATAGGTTAAGATAAAACTATTACATCTTAAATCTAAAATTAACGATGGGACCAAGCTCTACATCCCCAATCCAACGAAGACAATTCTTGGAATCTGAGATCTTCTAAGTGTATCTGAATCCTGGGCTTGTGCTTCTCATGCATCGACGATTCTTAGATTTTCCCCCACCAGACAAGAATATCCCGTTGCCTATTAGTTGCAATTTTTTCTTTACTTTTCCTAGAATATTCTGCTAGTTGTTTTTGCTTTCGTAGATTACTTGTTATAGGCAAATCTAGATCTAGGTCTTACTGACTACAATATAGTTCTAGGGACTATTGTCCGCCGATTGCACACCAGCAGCAGAAATCTTCTGAAAGTTATCTCCTCACTTAGGAAAGTGGGAGAGGTGTGACCTTGGGGGCAAGCATAGAGCCAGGTACTGTCACCTACTCCTAGCTCCTCTGTTTAGGCTAACTCCTAACGAAGCCAAGGGGGTAGTCCCTATCAAAGAGTTTTCAATGGCTCAATGTGTTTAAGTTAAGTTGTAATGTGTGAATGATGCGGATGGATGTTGTTTAGGAGTTATTATCATGAAAGGTGATTATACTTATAAGAATTCGAACACAAGACAAAGCAATCCACGTTGCTGTACTGGACTAAAAATGAACAGTATATCAAGAACTTGTAGAGAAAGATGCATTCACAGATAAAGATTTTTTATAAGCCAAAAACAAAATGATCTAGATTAATAATCATGCATAAAATAATAGACCAGTGCCTTATGGAGTCAAAGTACTGCAATGCTTAAAGAAATTAACAACAAGTCTTAAAATAAAGCTAGTGAATGTTATGCGTGCTCTTGGTACGTTTTAAAGATTTTAGTGATCTTGTTTATTATGGCTTTGAAACGAAGAAGGTATCAAAGATCGACCGAGAAAGTGTTCAAAGTCACTCCGTTCTAGACATGTCGGCCTGTCCAATATCTCGGGCTGGTATCCAAGAGTGACCAGCTAGCCGAGAAGCATAGACAACGGGGAGTTTCGGCGCCCTTAGTGAGAATGGATTTGAAACTTTCTACAACGTCGGTGCGTTGGTCAAGGGGTAAAATTTTAATTTGTGTTGTTATTGCGGTCTTAGCAAGTCCGTTCGCTGTTCTGAGTATGAGCCCAACTCGAAAGTCGACAGAGCATACTAGGTGAAGGATGTCAATGAAGTAACTTAATTAAGGGGGAATGTGAGTTGAAAGATTTTATTAAATAGATTAATTAAAACCCTCTGACAGAGAGCGCTCTTGACTTTGTCTTATGACAAAAGTTTAAGAGTCTTAACTAAACTATATGCTTGATGCAAGGAAATGCAGCGGGAATACTCTCCGATAGAGAGTGCTCTTGACTTTGATTCCGACAAGTTCAAGAGGCTTAGCAATTAGTTAATTAACTTGCAAAAAAAAAGGTAAAATTATTAATTTACCCAAGAATCTCTTTTAGGTTTTTAGGCCTTAATTGGGAGAGCATGGGGGTAAGTAGAAAAACCGAAATAAACAACAACTCTCCGATAGAGAGCACTCTTGATCCACAAAGTGAGATTCAAGAGATTTCTACTTTAAAGCAGTTGAAATACTTTTGAAAGATGAGATTTTTAAATGACAAAGTACACAACTTCACAATGAATCAAGACAAGCTAATCTAGCAATTAGTGTTCTAAGCAAGAAAAATGAAACTATTCTAAGAAAAGCAAATATAATCTAAGAACACAAAAGGAAAGACCACAAACCTCCCCAAATGGGGAGGTTGGGAGTGGGGGCTTAAAAACCCCACTCAAAAAAGAGAAATTTTATTAAGTGTTACAATTTGCCTTGGGAATTTAACCCTTGAAAATGACTTTTAAAATAAAGCTAGAAGACTAAAAATAAATCTTTTTTTTATAGATTTTATACAAAAAAGGAGAGTGATTTATCTTCTTGTTGAGAACCTTTTCTTCAAACCTACAAAATGGGACAAAGGAAGAGGATAGAAAGGAGCAAAAAGAGGGCAAAAGAGGACTAAAACAAATGAGGAAACGAGGGAAAAAAGGGGGAAGCTAACAGTAGACAATTGGCTGCAAAAAAGGGGGAAATGGGGTAGCGAACTAAGCAATAAGAGGGCTGCAAAAAAAGGTAAAAACAGGGCAGCAACTTAGGAGAAAAGTGGTTGCAAAAAATTTGAAGAAAGAGGGCAACGAAGAAATCAAAGAAGACAATCAAGCAAAGGTGGGATCAACCTCCGAACAAGGCAACCACTAGAAGCACTAGTCCCAAAACCTTCCAGTCTAATTGGATGTACGCAAGGATGCTAATGGGGAAAGAGAAGTAGCCACAAAATTATGTGGCACTTGGGATCAAATCCCAAGCTTACTTTCTCAGGTCAAAACTAACATATGATACATAGAAATATGACGAAAGAAGAGAGATATTTAGATCCAACTTAAGAAAAGAAACCAGAAAGAATTGCTTTTGCTTGATGGATGAGGCAATGAAGCTTATGCTTCTCGACTTTCTTGAAAAAAAATGACTCCTTGTAGAACCTGCAGAATGAATGTTAACCATAAAAGAGCCCCTGCATATCGCACAATACCTGAAAGCAACACAACTTCAAGAGAAAAGCATGGATTATACAATATAGTGCTATATTGTTAGCCTTCAACAATTACACAATCAAATGCTTAAGAATCAAGAGAGAAGGGAGCAAAGAAAGGTATCACCTCACAAGGTGAATCATGACAAACAAAGAGCTTCTGCATTGACCTCCAAAGTCATCAACTTTATTAAATCTTAAGCAAAATATTTCAATGGAAATTCTCCAGAGCTTCTATGCCAAAAATTCCCATCTCAAGAGAGGCAAAATGACTCTCTTATATAACAAAACCAGCAACCTAAACCCTAAAAACGAAATGGCCCAAGAGGGAGCCAAAAGCATGAATCATCTAATCGAACTCTCAATTACATACCTGTTACAACCAGCTTGGAGTGCACATTTCTTCAATAGACTCGAGATGCATTTAAAACGGATGGGGAGCTGGCCTCCACCTTGGCAAGGTGCCACCCATCCCTCTCATGGAGAAATCACCCATCAAACACGAATACTTTATGTGTATCCACGTGATCAGAAAGAAACTGCGTGAGTTTTTGAAAGAGATACGGTCTTGGAGTTGCAATTTGCTAATCATTTAGTTCATTGGATTTGATTGATTCCTTAACACTGGGATTGAAGGGAGCTGAGCCATTGGTGACCATAAATCAAGGAAAGAGCCCATCCTGGCAAGCCACGATTCCACCTAACCAAATCCCTACTCGCATGCATGTAAAAATACACCATGGTTTAATACAATAGCGCAAGCTCCAATCTTTTGTTTTGACGTCACTCCATGAAATAACTCGTAACCGTTCCCATGCATTGGTAAGTGATGTGATATGGTTTTAAGTTACAATGTTTTATTAAGTGAAGGGTCCATCAATCCCACTCACCTTACCTCTCAACCATTCGCTAGCACTCCATGCTAACGTGAGCTTCTATATTCATGTCATCCTTCATAATAATTCATGGTTTTAAAATTTAAACCAAAGTTTATATGCCATGCACCTTAAAGAAGAAACGCATGACTATGCCATGTCATCTCCACCATTTTAAAAATCAATTTTGACTTTCATTTTGACTTTTGAATATTTGACTTTTGTGCATTCTGTCCAATTTTAGCATTTAAATGCTATTTTGGTGATCAATTAGCCGATTGATGACTTTCGAGATGCTTTGGCTGGCCGAATGATGGTGAAAGTGGCCCTTGGGGTAAAGATGTTGCTCCGGGATTGAAAATGAGCCCAACCATGTTGAAAACGGACTCCAGATCACTCTTTTTTTACATTTTGAAATTTTCTATTTAAACCATTAAAAATGGCTTAAAAAAACGAAAAAAAAAATTATTTTTCTCGGAATCCAACGAAACTCTAGGGGGACCTAGTACATGTTCATACGACTCAATCGAAATGCCTAGCATGACAAAAAACACTGACACGAAGGCTCTAATAACCTCCCAAGGCTAAAATATCAAAACAACTACCCCAGCTTTGGAGGAGCGAGTGAAAAACTCAAAAATTATTGGTCGTTTGTTCAACAACCAATAATAACCAAGGGTAAAAACACTCTGGGCTAGTCGGCTTGATGCCCAAGTCTGGGAAGCCGGTTCTTTTATAAAAATTTAAATGCTAGGATATTTTTTACATTTTCCCCAAGGGGGTATGAACATGTACTTTACAAGAAATAAAAAGTTCAGCCAAAAACTGGCTAACTCTGGAACACACTGAACTTCTGAACTCTGGAGATGAGCATTCATCATGCTCGATAACTGGCGGCTCAATAGGAAGTTCAACTATTGTACAAAATAGTTGGTAACAGGGACTAACCAAAATCTTTAGTAATTAAATCACATTTATTTTTTGTTGGTTCAAGGAGCAATTTTAAGCACATTTTGATTGACATATCGCATATCGCTTTATAATCCTCCACTGCAAATAGTATCTAGATTTGCTTATGAAACAGTAAAAGTTTGTTTATTACAAGAATACACAATGTAAATAAAATAAATAATCCATCTATTGGAAATAAAATATATATTTTCTAAACATTTCTCCACCTCTCGATTATTAATACCTAGTTCCTCATACTCTCCATATTTGACAAATTCATCCTGATGATGAATCCTGATATGGATCCGAAACGTCAACATGGTCAACCTGCTACTGTGGTTTCTTTGACATCTTCAACTGAAACCTACCACCATAGAAACTTAGCAACAGAAGTTATGATAATGTTATATATATATATAATTCCTAAAGGAACTTTATGGTGACCATTCACAAACAAATGTGTCCCTTAATATTTAATAATTATTTAACAATATTATTATTTATTATATTATATTTTGTATGTTACATTGCCTCTCCCTTAGAAATGCTTTATCCTTGAAGCATAATTATGGAAAACTTTTATCTTGTGTTCTTGCTTGTAATTTTCGTGACCTTTGTGTTAGTAGTTGCGACGCTTGACGAAATGAGACAATACGTTCCTTTAAACATTGAGTGAAAATGTTGCGTAATTTGTGAAGTGGTCCACCCGAGATTGAGCTTCATTGGAACTATTTGTTGATCGATTGTTCGGAGTTGTCGATTTTGTCTTTGCTCTTTATAGGCATAATATTGTTTATTTTTTCCTTGTCCTTGTTGTTGATCATAAAAACTCTTATGATTGGCATGGAGATAAGGCACTCGAGTCGCTTGTGGAGTGTTTACAGGAACTTCAACTTTTTGTGCCTCTGGCGATTTATTGGTTGATAATAATTTAGTTGAGTGTGCATTTGTTTCTTATTCCTCAACTTGAATTTGTTTTCCTGAGAATCTAGATGATTCCTTCTAGATTTGCTCTAATTTGTTCTCGAACAACTAGTTATCATACTGAATCTTCTTGAACTTTATGTTTTGCAACTTTCAATTTTATTTTAACTTCTTAATTTGTTCCTCTAGTTCTTGATTAAGATTTCTTAGGCGATGATTTTCTTCTTGTTTTTTAAGTATTTTCCATTCGACGTCTTCATTAACTAGTTTTGACTTCCGAATACTTTTTAATTTTTTTATTTTTGTACCTAGAATTTTGTTATGGTTTCTCAGTCGAAAAATTTCTTCAATATTGTCTGATAACATTTTGTTGATTTTTGTGGTCTTTGACTGATGCATTTAGTTAATGTCATATTTTTGTTGTCGGAGTTCTTTTATTTGATGTTGATATTGACCGACCTCTAATCCTTGACTTTCTAACTTTCTTTGGAATTGCGCCAATTCATTATCTTTGTCTATGAAAAGCTTGTTTAAACGGTGTACTTCTTCTTCTAGCTCCTCATCGCTTCCATAAGGTGATTCTTCATCATTCTCTAACTTTATGATTTTGACTTCAAGGTTTTGATTGTGATTTTTTAAACGTGATATTTTTTCATTCTTATCTGCTAACATTTTCGCGAAATCTTCATTAGCATTTTCCAACCTTCGATTTTGATCTTTTAAGCTGCAATTTTCCTGCTATGTTAACAGATTTAGCAATTTCTGCTTATTAATATTGAATTGTAGATAAGTATTGGTCTCTTTATAATGTTCTAACTTGCCCAATACTGAGTGTAATTGCATCTACATTTCTGAATATGTAATTGCCATAATTTGCGACTTCTAGTTATCTTTCTTCGATAATAATGGACGCAGGTGCAAGAACCCTAAGTGGTTCTTTTTGTAAAACTTCTTCCTTTGACTTCTTGTAGATTGCGTGTAAATTGGGTGGTTGGGAAGAAGAATTGTTACCCTCTCCACCCAAGTTCAAATCCCGGGGATTAACTTTTATAAAAAATAAATATTAAACCTTGGGGCTCGCCCTTGTAATATATTTTCTTAAATAGACTTGTAAAGAACTTTAATCTTTGTCAATCTAAAAATACGATTGATCCTTCACTCTATAATTTAATTCTTTTGCCTTTATCATAAAACCCGTTTTTATTAATGTAATGGTTTTTAATAAAACCAAGTGTGTTTTCATAAAACAAAGTGTTGTTTTTTCTTTTTCTTATTCTTTTTTTCCCTTTTCTTCTTCTTCTTCTTCTTTTTACTTTTTTTACTCTATGAATTGTTTACAAAGCCACGTGTGGTTTTATAAACCTTGTGATTTTTTTTCTTTTCTTTTTTTGTTTCCTTTTTTTTAATTGTCTTGCCTCTTCTCCTTTTCCTTCTTTGTCAAAGACCACAATTTCAGGGAAAACCTAGGATAATGGTTAAAAACCAAATTACACAAAGTGTAAATAATGGCCAAGGGTCGGATCGCTTTAATACCAATGAAACATTAGAAGTTCGTTTCTTACAGAAATACCCAACGTAAATGAAATAAATAATCCATCAATTGGAAATAAAATATATATTTGATAATGATTTGAAATATATTACAAAGTTATGATAGTGTCGTATATATAGAATTCCTAAAGGCACTTTATGGTGACCATTCACCAATGAATGTGTCCCTTAGTATTTGATAATTATTTATTATTATTTATTATATTATATTTTGTATGTCACAACTTGCATATCTCATTTACTTTTATGCTTAAAGGCACGAGTCCTATCTTGCTATACTAATCAAATATCTTATATTTGCTTCTTGCTAATATTGTAGATCTCTATATCTTGCCAGATTTGCTTTACAAGTATGCATTTATATTCATATTTTTTGTACTTGTTGTATTAATTCCAAAGTTCTTTTGATTTAAACCTTAGATTATTTTTATATAGGGACTACCCCCCTTTATTTTTGTTTAGGAGTTGGCCTAAACGAAAGAATCCAGTGTCGATGAAATAACAGAAATGTTGATGGAGGAGAAAAGAAACGTAATGTAAAATGTATAAGTAATAAATATGAAGAAGATGGTTTACAATAACAATTGCCTCGGGTATTTATACCTTAAGTGGGTAAGATTTCAAGTCACCTCTTAGTTTAATTACAAACATTTACTAAAATTAACCTAGCTTAATATTTAAATTTAACATTTGTAACATTGCCTTCTCCTTTTAAATTGCTTTGTCCTCAAAGCATGGTAAAGACGGGTGTTGCTGAACGAATCTCTGTTTCCCATGATGCATCTTCTTCTGAGCAATTCTTCCACTTAATGAGGTATTCCTTGATCATTCTAGTGCGTAATCTTCGTTCTCTAATGTTGATGATAGCTTCTGGTTCTAAGATTAGTTTCCCTTCTTCATCTAGAGTGGGGACTGTTGTTTGAACTGATTGTTGTTGACCCAACAACTTTTTAAGATTTGATACATGAAAGACGTTGTGAATTCAACTTGTCTCTGGTAACTTTAGCTCGTATGCTACGTTGCTAATCTTCCGTATAATTTGGTATGGACCATAGAATTTAGGTGCTAATTTGTTCTTTCCTTCTTGTTTTAGTGATAATTGTTTGTATGGTTGAAGTCTTACGAATACCCAATCTGCTAATTCAAACTCTCTCTCGGTTCTATGCTGGTCTGCTTGATGTTTCATACGATTTTGTGCCATAGTTAAATTATCCTTGAGTGTTTGCATAATTTGTTGGTTGTCTTCTAGTTGATCTTTTACGGCGGGTGCTTTTGTGCTTCCTTGAATGATTTCTTTCCATCGGGGTGGTTCATAACTATATAATGCTTGAAAAGGAGTCATCTTTGCTGAGGTGTGATACGTAGCGTTATACCACCATTCTGCGAGATGTATCCATTGTAACCATTTGTTCTGTTTGTCTGTGACGAAACTACAGAGGTAGGTTTCAAGACACTTGTTGACCACTTTGGTTTGCCCATCGGTTTGTGGGTGATATGCTAAGCTCATATTAAGAGTGATCCCTGTTTGCTTGCAGAATTCCTTCCAAAAATTGCTTGTGAATTTGGCATCTTTGTCGCTAACTATAATTTTTGGGAAACCATGTAATTTGTAAATATTTTTACAAAACACTTCAGTGATTTGTTTAGCGGAGTCAATTTTCTTTATGCCCATGAAATGTGCATATTTCGTTAGTCAATCTACTACCACAAGAATTTTATCCTTGCCCTCTGATAAGGGTAACCCTTCAATAAAATCCATAGAAATTTCCTCCCACTTTTGCTTTGGAATATGCAATGGGTGGAGTAGCCCTGAAGTCATGATATTTTCGCTTTTATTCCTTTGACATGTGTCGCATTCGGCTACATATTTTTGAATGTCCTTATGCAGTCCTTTCCAATAAAACGACTGTATGGCATTGTAATATGTTTTGAAAAAACCTACATGTCCGGCAACAGGTGAATCATGAGATTCTATCATTACCTTAGTTTTAAACCTTGATGTTGGGTTTAAATAGATCCTTCCTTTGTACCACAAGATGTCATTTCGCCACTTGAATTTTGAACCTCTATTTGGGTCTTCGATTAAGGCGCGCGTGTTTGGATCTTTAGCGTATTCTCTTCGTATTTCGTCCAACCATTCTGGAATAACGATTGAAATTGCATATGTCTAGACTTCATCCTTTCTAGATAGAGCATCAGCGACTAAATTGTCTTTCCCTCTTTTATGTAATATCTCCATATCAAAGGTAGCGATTTTTTCTATCCACTTTAGTTGTTCTGTTGACAGTATTTTTTGTTGGAGGAGGTATTGAAGACTGTTATGGTCTGTTCTTATCAGTATTTTGCTCCCTAGAAGGTATTGTCGCCATTTTGTTAAGGCATGTATAATGGCTAGCATCTCTTTATCATCAGTGGACTTCAAACTTTCTCTCTTGTTGAGCTTTCTACTTTTGAATGCTATTGGGTGCCCTTCTTGCATCAAAACTGCTCCTAATCCGAACCCTGATGCGTCGCACTCTACTACAAAGGGTTTTGTGAAGTCTGGCGTGGCTAATACCGAAGTTGAAGACATCGTGCATTTTAATGTTTCAAAACATTTTTCTACTTCACTAATCCATTGGAAGGAATTTTTCTTCAATAAATTTGTGAGAAGGGCGGTTTTATGGGTGTAATTCTTTACAAATCTTCGATAGTATCCTGTTAGGCCTAGAAATCCCCTTAGTTTCGATATGTTATCAGGTTTGGGCCATTCCATGATTGCCTTGATTTTACTTGGATCAACCTGGACACCTTGCTTTGATATTTTGTGACCTAGGTAGTCCACTTCTTTTCCAAATGTGCACTTAGACCTCTTCGCGTAGAATTTGTTTTCTTCCAAAATGGTAAGTACTTGACTTAAGGGTTCCAAATGCTCCTTCCATGTTCTACTATATATGAGAATGTTATCAAAAAACACTAGTACGAATTTCCTTAAGAATGGCTGGAACAATTCGTTCATTGCAGCTTGAAACGTAGCTGGAGCGTTAGTCAACCCAAAGGGCATTACTTTGAACTCATAATGGCCTTCATGAGTGCAAAAAACAGTTTTAGCTATGTCTTCTACTCTAACTTTGATTTGGTAATAACTAGATCGGAGATCCAACTTTGAAAAGTACTTAGCCCCATGAAGTTCATCCAGCAACTCATCGATGAATGGTATTGGAAATTTATTTTTGATAGTTATTTTGTTCAATCCTCTGTAATCTATGCACAGCCTGAATGACCCATCCTTCTTTCGTACTAGCACTACTGGAGCTGCATAGGGGCTTCTGCTTTTTGAAATGACGCCACACTTCAGAAGATCCTGAGTTAACCTCTCAATTTATGTTTTATGGTGATGTGGGTATCTGTATGGTTTGCTACTTGCAGGTTTTGTCCCTGGTTCTATTTCGATTATGTGTTCAATCTTTCTATTTGGTGGAAGCTCCATGGGCAGTTCTTGAAACACCTTGTGATGTTTTTTAAACAGCTCTTTTATCTCTATTTGTTTGTCCATGTCTCCTTCACACGTTAGAAGCTCCATTTCTTGGCATTGAAGTATGTATGTTAGTGCGCCTTTCCGAAGTAGTTTTTCCATTTGATGTGATGTAACTAACTGTGTCGGAGGTGGTTGGAACCCATATAATTTGTGTGTCTTCCCGAACGACTGGAATTCAATAAAATGATCTTGGTGATTTGCGAAGTATGTACCCAAGGTTTGTAACCATTGTATTCCTAATACTACATCGACTCCTCCCAATGGTACCACAAAAAAATTTGATTCTAAGTTATATTCTTGCATTTCTAACTTGACTTTGTGACATTTTCCCACATTGTCAATCTTCTTGCCATCTGCTACCATAACCTTCATGTTAGGTACTGGACGAACAAATAAGTTAAATATTTTAGCAAGGCTGGCATTAACGAAGTTATGGGTGCTGCCAGAGTCGATGAGAATTGTGACGTTATTATTTTTTATGTCCTTTAATCTTCAATGTTTGCGGTTGGGAGATTCCGGTAATAGCGGCTAACAATATTTTTGGGGTGTTGTCCTCGATTTCTGTTTGGTAGTCTGGTTGACTATCTGCCTCATTCTCAATTGGTTCTTCGACTTCCAACTCTGTTTCTTCTGCTTCACATGCATACAATTTCTTTTGTAAGCATCGGTGATTAGGATTCCATTTGTCTCCACAGAACTTACATTTCCCTTCCTTTATTCTCTGGGCCTCGTTCCTTCCCTGAGTTGTGGCGGTGTATATCTTGGATTTCCTGTGTATGTTGATTGGAAAGGCTTCCTTTTGGAGTCGTCTTTGTTGAAATGTGTATGAGCAGATTTCTTGAATTTTTTTTCAATAATCTTGGCTTTGTGTTGTGCTTCCTCCAAGGTAGAGATGTTATGTAACTCTAGTTCATCACAAATGTGTTGTTTAAGACCGTGTATGTAGGTCTGTAATCGTTGGTCATCGGTTAACTCTAGGACTCGAGTTGACAACGCTTCCCACTCACAGGTGTACTCATCGACACTATTTTTTTGTTGTAACCTTGTGAGTTTGGAAAAAAATCTTTTTCTTCAACGCCCTGGAATCTTTTGATGAGGTCATTCCTAAAACTAGCCCAGTTGTTGTTGGTGAAATTGTCATTGATGCCAACATGGACTTGATGTCATTGATGTCACCATTTTGTTGAAGACCCAGCTAATGATGCTAAAGACCTAGGAGATGGACATTGAAGCTACAGGCTGTTGATAATATATGGTTCTATTTGAAAAAGTCCCTTAAGTTGATTGAAGTTTAAAATAGTCAAAGAAGTCAGCTCAGTCAACAGAATAAAAATTTCTTAAAGTGACTCTAATGGGTGACTTTACATAAAGTTTTTTTTAAATATAAAAATATATTAAATGGGGTAAGGTGAATTACAAAGGGTGATTTAAAATACAATAATAATTAAAAATTAAATACATTCCTTATTTTATGGATAATGATAACCTTAAAGGTGTATATATTTACTCCACGTGAATCAAAAGAAAGGTAAGGAAAAGAAGCTGGCAGCCTGACTGATGTTCTGAGGCAGCAGCAAGTAAATTCGTGGAGCTCTGAGGAAGGCAGCAGCGTGGAAATTCTTATGGAACAGCAGTCTGAATTTTTGTCCAAAGGCCATCTTGACATGAGAAAAGTTAAAAAACTTATCCTTGACTTTGTTGCTGGTTTGCACATGACGCCCAGGGTTAATGCTGTTTTTTTGTGTGGACGTTGTGGGATTTGATGCTTCTATCCCCTTGAAGGCTGGCCGTGACTGTGATTGAAATCTACTAGCAGACCGTGATTGTTTTTAGAGCTCCTATGGGCTGGCTGTGACTAAGTTTGCATTCTACAACAAGCTAAAGCAGCAGCCCGATTTTGGAGAAACGTCTCTCTAGCAGTCATCCTCAGTGGCAGCCTCATTCAGAAATTAGGGTGGTTTGATTCTTTTTACATGAATTTAATTGCATTGCCCTGATTATAAAAGATAGCCATGAATAAGCAAATGGAGCAAGAATTTAGAAGGAAGACAGCATGAAGAGAAATGTTTGTGGAGTTGTCTGTCACCAAAGAAGAAAGAAAAGTTTATGATTTAATTGAAAAGCGATAAAATTTAGGGCATCGCTCCAATCGCTTGCAGTCCCATGAAGAGGCCACGAAGAGGAGCTCGTTGGACAGTATTTGAGACTCAGAAATTTTCGGTGTGATAATCCACGTGGTTAATGCATTTCGAATCTATGGTCCCTTCATACACGGAACGATGGGAGGACATCAAGTGTATAAATCCCCAGACCCGCGATAAATATTAAATATGATTGCTTCAACATTGTCTTTGCAAGGCGTTGCACTCCCAGTTGAAACCCATCGCAGATTTTAGACACGCAAATCTAGTCAGTCCACCATCTTCAGTTTCAGCAATCCGAGGACAGGGCAGCTCAAGCATCGGATTGCAATGGCGGAGGGCAATTCAGCACAAACACAAAGCCAATCTTCACATTACAAAAATCCAAGCCAGAGGATAGTGGGTATTCTTCTCAGCAGTGGGTATTTTTCACAGCGGTATTCACTGCTTGTCTCCAAATAATCTTCAAGGTAGTGAAATTTCGGTAATTTGGCGCTCCGCAAGATTCCTGCTGCCAGAGGGAAATGACGGTGTAATCGTGTTGTTCGGTCTAGGATTCAACGGACAATTTACAAGCGGGCAAAGTGTTGTCAGTTCAACACGTTTCTTGGTTGCAATTTTATAAATAGAGGGAAAAGCTCGTTAGACCTTTGATGGAAATCAGTTGACAGAAGATCTTAATAAATAAATGCATTTAATTGCTGGTAAATTTGAATAGTTGGAGTTCAGGATTAAGCGAGACGTTATAAGTGTGGATTCTGTCAAGGTTTTGCCGATGTTCTACAAAATTCGTTGAAATCAAGTTATAGAGATTTCTCCCAGAATTCTTCAAAATGCCGAAGAATATCTATGAAATAAATAAAAACCTCTAGAATTTGTGGAAGGTGATGGCAACTATAGTGAATAGGGGTATATTTTTGTAGAGGGGTTCATCAGATTGTGGGGAAATTTGTGGAATTAATTTTCTGGTTATAACTTCTGTCAATAATTTGAAGTACAGGGTTGAACAGAGTCTTTCTTCAGGGGAACCAAGAAAACGCTTCTCTGTTCGAACTAAGGGCTTCAGAAGGTTCTACTCCAGCAAAGTCAAATAGCATACTTTGTACTGATTGAGATGGTAATGCTGACAGCATTGTATTCTTCAGAAGTTATGGACAGACCTGAAGATCTCTAAATGTTTATCCTGATGAAGTCTCCACAGTTCATGAATGAACAAGTGTAGTAAGTGAACAATGATGTACAAGAGCATGCAAGTAGTATGTATACAGTTCTTCCTGTTGTCATAGTCTTGGGTAATCTACAGCACTTATGAGAACATTGAGTGAGTAGTATGTACAGGAATGAACAGCAGTATTGCTGCCTCGAGACAGAGTTTTGAATGACCTAAATAGGGTAGCAGTTACATAAGTTTAACAGGCACAAGGGTTTAGAGTTCTTCCTAAACAACAAGTGCAGTCTGAGTTTCATCATAAAGACCTTGATGTATACAGGCTGATGATGATGATCTTCTATGCTAAGATACATGATGTACAAGTGACAGGGTGATGACAACGAGCAGCAGAGATGATGAGCCAAGATGATGAGCAGCATTGATGCGCAGAGAAGATGAGCAGAGATTCATGAGCAGCAGTGAGCAGTGGTACAACAGAGTTGATGTGATGTGCAGAGAAGATGAGCAGCTTTGATATGACAGAGATTTCTTGTGTGACACAAGTATACTGTATTGTAAAAACAAGCTTGTCTTGCTTTTGAGGTTAGGATACCTCAAACCCTTCTTAGCAGGGTCTAAAAAAACCAGGCAAGGTCCTGGATTAAGAGTAGGTGCTCTATTTATCAGTAGGTGCTGATTTCGCCTAACGGTTGTAGCCGGACCAAAATAATATTAAAAGATTACAAATTTATATGGTGTGGTGTTCTTCTGTGTTGTGTTTCTTTATGAATGAAATGATTTTGCTATGTGAATGATGTTTATGAAATGATGGAATGATGAATTGGTAGCTAACCGTGATAAGCTAAGAAAGGTTTAAAATTTGGCTTCACACTGATTCACCCCCCCTCTCAGTGTCAACAGTTGTGAGAACATATTCTTGCAGTGTTCTTCCACCATAAGTACCAATTGTAAGCATTTCCTTCTAGATGCATGGAGGCATATTTAATTTTCTCGCCTTCGTAATGGATGTTGTGGATGTCTAAGTATTCCTCGGCTTTGTTAATCCATGCTATGCATTGTCATTCATCCCCGTCGTATTTGGGTAACTCGACTTTCACCCGCATTTGGCATCCTTGTGTATATGAGTTTGAGGATGACATGTTGAATAGAGGATCTGGCTGCTCCGGTGTTCTTGGAGAGTTTGGATGCGAGTCATTAGATATTTGTAATCTGTCCAAGATGGCGGTTAACACTGCCTGATTTTTCTTTTGGTCTTCTTGTAGAGTGAGGAAGGTATTCTCCATTCGTGACGTGATTTGTGTCCAAGTCGTAGTCAAATTGTCACTCGTTTGTTTGATCTTTGCCTGGAGTTCCTCGTAGTTCTTGTTAATCTTCTCATTGATTTGGTCGAACCAAGCGTCCATTGATCTTGTGTTTGAAATTTTCTCGGTGCTAAGTGTGGATTTATTTTTGTTTGCAATATGATGCCAGCCCGCCACGATTTTTTTTTAAATAATTATTATAATATAGTTTTGTTTAATAATAATATTAATAAAAATATATTAATATTAATAATTTATTTAATATTAAATTGGTATTGGAGCGGAGGCGGGAGGAAGGGTGCTGGGGAGAGGCGGAATGGTGGAGCAGAATGAAGGTGGAGATGGAGTGCAGCGTGAGCGCGTGGACGGTAAAGAGGAGGTGTGCAGCAGATGTGAGATGGTGGTGGACTGGTGCCGAGAGCCGAGAGGCTTTGATACTAATGAAATAACAGAAATGTTGATGGAGGAGAAAAGAAACGTAATGTAAAATGTATAAGTAATAAATATGAAGAAGATGGTTTACAATAATAATTGCCCCAGGTATTTATACCTTAAGTGGGGAAGAGAGGTGACTTTTCAAGTCACCTCTTAAATTAATTACAAACATTTACTAAAATTAACCTAGCTTAATATTTAAATTTAACATTTGTAACAGTCGAGGTGAAAATGACCCGACTCAAGGCTTGCCCCCAAGGCTGCACCCAGAGAGTTAGTATTTTTCTCACCTGGAAATGCAAATTAGGTGGTAACACAATCTTCTCACAACCTCCTTACATAGGTGGCACTCACCAGTCACACGTGGAGGGAAATGAAGCAAAAAATGCAGAGATTAGGGTTCACACTATTTCATTACAGAAGTAAGTGCACCAACAAATGTAGGTAACATAGGTATCACCAAAGGTAACGTAGAAAAAATGCAGAGTGAATAAGGTAATACCGGATGGAGATAAACGCACCACCACGCAAAGGTGAATAGCAAAGGAGACAATTGACAAAGCTAACAGACTGAGCACCAATGGGGTAGGTTGGAGCAGGAAAAAACAGAAATTCACCTAGCATTGCTTCCTATAGGCCCTAAAAACTATAGGGCTCGAATACCACTGTTGGAATACTCATAACAAAGATAAGTGTTAGTTTCATTTTGCATTTAGATGATACACACATAAATACATCAAGATATGACACTTGGTTTCATTGTCCAAGAGATCTCTTCGACTTCACTGTGATTCTTCCTATTCACTGATGATAAATGTGAATAGTAATAATAATATTACACAATGTGCCATAACCCTAAGGATTAGATTTCCAACAATTAGATTCAATCGATCATGAAGTGCAAGTTTCTTAATTTATTGAACATTCTTTATTTGCACTTATTTGTCTAGAATCTCTCTAATTGTTAATTATCCAATCTAGACTTAGCTTTAAAATCATTACTCCGATTGGGAAGCACCCTTGGCCTTGGATGAGAGAGTTCGCCTAAAGTGAGGGATTGGTTGTTGAGGTGACAATGACAATCAATCCAAGGCTTCCCTTGGCTTGCACCCATGGGTTGCGACTTTTTTCCATTTAAGTGCAAGTGAAGCGGTCTGACTTTCCAACATTCTGAGTACTGAAGATCCAATCCGCATCTTTTGGCAACCAATAAAAGCACATTAATGTGTAAGAATTCTATTTGTTTTGCATAGCTCGCTCTTGTTTAAATATTTACTTCTTAGGTGCATAAACTAGCAAGATTCAAGTAATTTTGTTTGCCTCACAAGTTTTATATTTCAGTCACTCCATTTACCAAAGACAAGGCACCGCTCATCTAATAAACATACCCAATTTTGTTGGTCTTTCAAGGCATAAAACACTGAATATCATTGCTTTTGGCAAATTTAACTGCAGATTGGTGAGGGGAAGACTTCATGTCAATCATAAAGCATTGCTTAGAAGTGTTTTCCTTTTGTTTTAAGCCAATTTAATCCATTGTCCTGTAACTTCAATTGCAGAAATAAAGGGAGATTATAGCAAATTTATGAATTTTCTAACTTGTTTTAACATATATAATCATAAATTCAAAGGTAAAGCTTGCTGATTTGAAAAAAAAGTTGCATATTTCTAAATAGTTTAACGGAGAAAAGCAAGCTTTTATTGCAGATTTGAGGTGTGACATACCCCCAAGAGTTCATAATATGATAATTGAAGTTTCAAATCACTTAGGAATACCCCCATGAGGTTAGCAAAGCACTAACCCAAAGTGAGAGGGATCCTTTGAGGTGACATTGGCACATTCCCTTAAGTTATCCAGACACCTTTAGGACCTTTCAATGAAAATATTTCTGGGTGAACCGTGATAATGCATTCAAGCCCTCTCGAGAAAAAGAATGCAGGTGTTTAAAAACAGACCCATATTTTATGTTTTTCACTGGGTAGATAAAAACTTAAAAGCATCAAAGTGAAATAAAATTTCAACACAAATTGATAAGCATACCTCTTGGGTGGAACGGAAAATCTTGAGACAATTAAGAGAGTAATTGAGATAAAATGCTTCTTCCATACCCAATTGAAACCATTGTAAATCAGCATGTTGTTGCTCCCCTACAAGTTTATATTTCGTTCCTGTTAAAATGTTGCAACAATTATCATATTTTCACATATATTTTTCTGTCAAGCTGCAAAACTGTGCACTATCTGATGATCCTGAAGCATGCAATTTATTGGTATTAATTACACTTAATTTTAGCTCTTCACAATCAGCAACACCTAGCTAACTTTTGACTATCATTAGCCCTCTATGTCATATCCAAGCTAAATATTAAACATATTTAAATAAAAAAATTCTGAACAATTACCAATTAGAAGCTTCAAGGATAAACTAAAAACTAAAATTTAAAACAGCTTATAAAATTTAGGTGTTAAAGAATAAAAATTTACATAACCTGAAAAAGATGGATTGATTGGTTTCCTACAACATCATTTTCCAGTTATACCATTCTTTAGATTCAGCCTTCAATTTCTCACTCAGGAGTTCAGGGAGGATATTATGCAGGTGATTTATTTCATTGATTATGGCATACATACCTTACCTTACCATCCCATTCAAATTACTTCCAACTTCTTTTCTGCAGTGCTGCTTTGAAACTCAGTTATCTTACAAGGTAGCCAGTTAAATTTGTAAAGAGAACTATAACATGTAAATTATTTGTTTGGGATGGGGTGGAAATGAAACTGTTTGCAGATTTATGGGATCCTTTTTTTCTATATCAGCTACTTATGTACTTTTAATTGAATAATAAAATTTAACTTCGATAAATATAACTAAAATTTCATTTGTCAGGCCTGCTCAACCTCCATACTGCTACTGTTTTCCTGTCCCAGCCGTCATCTCCAGGCCTCCTGACCGAGAGACACGGGGATGACCACCCACTGCTGTCGTGGAAGGCTCCAGGACCTCAAGTGCATCAGATCTCCCAGAACCACTGCCCATGCTACCTCCTGAGGGACCTCCTCTTGAACCTAAACCTGAAGCTGGCTCTCGGCCAACACCCCTCCCTAGACCTGTGCCTAAGTTGAACACCTCCTCTCCCCCCACCAACACCACTACCAAGTTCCAACCCCACCACTACCAGACCCTGAACCCCGATGGCCACCTCCACCAATACCCGGACCCCGATAACCTCCACTACCATCTCCAGGTTTTGAGGCCACAGACATGTCCCCTAACCCTAACCCTAGTACTATTGACGACGCTCCCTCACCACTAGCCTCCGTCAACCTAGGTCGACGACGAGGGCAGTGACAAATAAGGTGGTCTTGAGGCTGACAAGCAAAACATGCATTCGGTAGGTTCAGATCGGAATCGCGCTTCAGATCTAGGTTCAAATAGATTCGAAAGGACATTTGTTTCTAAGTGCATGTAATCAAAGTAGATCATTAGCCACGTATATTACTACTAAAAATTTATAAAGGCAATGTGCTTATTTGCATATTTGGGTATTTTAGCTCACTGCCCGTTGTACGAACAGCACATAAACAGCGAGGGAAACTTCATTTACGTCCTTGTTTATTTGGATTTTTAACCCTCGTAACCCTTGGTTTCAAGTGTATTTCCAATAGCGCAGGTTAGAAGCTTATTTGAGGCCTAGGTGGCAGTCTCTTCTGAGCTTTTTGGCAGCTGTTATAAAACTTTTCTTTGCAGGTTTTTAGCAGCCCCTAAAGATCATCCCCCTTCTGAAAGAGTTGAGGTCCAACCGACAGCTCTTTCTCTCTCAGATTTGACCATGCCGGTTCCTATTTTAAACTTTCTGATTCCTATACTATAAAAGATTAGTAAGACTTCTCAAAAGTCCTTTTAGACTGTTGTAAATCACAAGGGATTAGTGGCATAGACCACCATCCCTCCCATCCCCCCTACCCCCTATGTCAATTTTGCATTCTTAGTTTGTAGTTTCCTTTTCTGCAATTTACTTTCCATACTTAGATTAGATTTTCCCTTTCTTTGTCCGACAACCCTAATACGGATGCTAACTTAATACAGTTTAAGGGCTTCAAGACTTATAAACCCATAGGCAAGATAAAACTATTACAATCTTAAATCTAAAATAAACAATTGGACCAAGCTCTACACCCTCACTCCAGCGGAAGCATACCTTGGAATCTAAGATTATTTGAGTGTATATGAACCCTCGTCCCCCCATAGTAGTGGAATCTTGCATATGAGAAGAACATTATCAGATTTCCTTCGCTCACCCTATTGGCATGAAATGGTTAAAGCCATCATTGGTGCCCCCAAAGGATACAATATCCTTGGGTATGACAAAGCTAGGACAGTGGGACTCGACAGGGAAAGAGCCAAAATCAATAGTGCTCTTGGAAAGTTTACAAATGATTGGTCCAACTATGGGGTATCCATTGTATCTGACGGGTGGAAAAATGTTAAAGGAAATCCATTGATAAATATTCTTGGTGTGTCTGCTAGTGGTGCGATCTTCCTTTTAGCCCATGACTACTCAAATCGCTACATGACTGGTATTCATATTGCACAACCTTTACTTAAAACCATTCAAGTGATTGGGCCATACAATGTCATTCAAGTCATCACTGATAATGTTGCTAATTGTAAGGCAGCAAGGGCAATCATTGAGGATAAGTATCCCAACATATTTTGGTCAGGGTGTTTGGCTCACACATTAAACCTTTTGATGCATAATATTGTTAAGACAAGGGACCCTAATTATCAATGTATTGGTGCCTTGTACAAGAGAGGGAAGAAAATGATGAAATTTATTACCAATCATAGCATGGCCCACCATATTTTTTGCAATCACTCTAGGTTGGAGCTATTGAAGATTGCAAAGACTAGATTTGCTAACTACTACCTTACATTCAGGAGGCTTTTGAAGGTAAGAGAGGCATTGGCCAGCATGGTATCAAGTGATTCATGGTAGGAACTAAGCCACCGGACATGTCCAAAACCTCTGTTGTGTCGCGTTGGATCGTGTCGGACACGGACACGCTGCCAACACATGTTTTTTCATGTCTCGATTCTGGGACACGAAAAAACACATGTAGGCAGCGTCTCCCTCTTATTGACACCTCAAATCCATGTTATTGTTGTGAAAAATAAAATTCTTCATATATGAGATTATTCCATCTTGATCTCATCTATGATCTACCCCTTTTTGTATTTACTATTTACTGCTACTAGTTTCCATTGGCATTTTGACATCTATGTAATACATTTTGATTTTGATGACGTAATGAGAAATATGGTTTCGACATCTTGAGCTATCATCTTTGTGTCTCATTGTGATTTGTGAATGACAGAATGTGTAATGTGTATTGATTCTAATTAGTAATTTCTATTGAATATTTGTAAATGTTCTAGTTTCTAAAAAAATTGGACCTATATGTCTATATTTTTAATATATATAATTTTTAAAATTTATAATTTTTAAAATATATAATTTAAATATATATATATATATATATATATATATATATATATACATAACGTGTCCTATCTGTCCTGATTCTGGGGGTCACAGTGTCCGTGTCGGACACTCGTATTTTCGTGTCCTTCGTGTATTTTTGTGTTTGTGTCGGACAAGCATGGACAGCATGCTTGGTCAAATCAAAGACATTCTTGAGCAAAGAGATGCAATCTTGTATGATCATATTCATTAACATGTGGTCAAAAGGTGGGATAATTTGAATGTTCCACTCAATGCTCTTGCATATGTCCTTACCCGAAAATATTATTCCCCATCTTGGTTGTCAGAACCAGCACCTTCGAGTGGAGTTAGGAGAAAACCACACACAAATCCAAAGGTGCAAAATGGGTATATGCTTGTATTAGACAAGTTGGCCCCTAATGAGGAGTGTGCTAAAGTACGAAGTGAACTGAGCAAATACATCAATGAGCATGGAGTCTTTGGTAACCTGCATGCAACCAAAGATCGAGATAGGTTGAATCCTATCAAATGGTGGAGCATATATGGCTCCTCTACCACATATCTGCATAAATTGGTGATGAGGGTGCTTTCACGGGTTGTTAATAGTTCTTCTACAGAGAGGTGTTGGAGAACCTACAATTTCATCCACAACGTCAAGAGAATTAGTTTGAATGTAGATCAAGTAGAAAGCTTGGTATATGTTAAACTTGAGGTTGTTGTCCCATTATTATGACGCAGCCAAGAATGATAGAACATATTTGACTTAGGACAACAATCCAAAGGAGGCTAATTTGGAGGATGAAGCCATAACATTAGAGCACTTGGAGGTTGAAATATTGGGTGATCATGATGGTGATCAAATTCATACAACAGAGATGCCACCTCCAACCACCAACAGGTTTCCAGATGTAGGAGTTTTTCCTTTATCTTCACAACGTCCAACAATCCGTGGGGGCCATGCATCTTTTTCTCATGTTCCACAAACACTTCCAGTTGCTCTTGTTCCTGTACTTAGACCACAAGAAAAGAAATTGGAAGTTTCTCGTGGCAAAAGGAAACCTTAGTAGATAGTATCATAGTACTTTGTATTTAATGTTTACTATGGCCTATTTTGTAAACATTAGATAAGTTTAAGTTTGAAACTTTGAACTGTGAACTTTGAATTTTGAACCTACCTTTGAAGCTTAAACTTTAAATTGTTGATTTCATCTTACAAGTTTATAACTCTTTGGTAATGAATATGATATTATGGTGCTTTGTTTCATTTCATGGTTGATATTATCTGTTAGAGTTTGTTGATGGTAAATATTATATATTGAAATTTGAAGGTTGATGTTGTTGATGATTGATCATTGATCATTTGATGACAATGTTATAAGTTATAGCTCCTAGATGATTGATGTTATATGTGTACTAAATGGTTATATTTATGTTGTTATATATAAAAAATTATATAACATAACATAAAAGTAATAATAATAAATACAATATTAATTAAATTAATATCAATAATTATTAATTATTAAATAAGAAATAATTAATTGAATAATTATGAAAAGTCAAAGGACATGACTTATATCGAAAAGGTGCAAAATGGCTTATAAAGCCCCAATTAATGTAATTGTAAAAGGTGTCATATCTTAAGAATTTTATATTCTATTATTTATCCATTCATGGATTATTTGGCATAATTTAATTAATATTGATATTTATCATTATTACTTTATGTTATGTTATATATATATATTTTATATAACATATGTTTTCATGTTATCTTTAGCTAATTTGACATTCTACATGTTTTTTTAATATATATGCATCAAAATATATTAAAATATGTATTATATAAAAAACGCTGCCAAAACGGAAGCTTTTTAAAATTTTGCTTTATGCTCCTACTCCCCACTCCCAACAGCATAGATTTGGGACTTGTGATAAGGTAAATAATTCCAATGATATATGATTGTTGTGGCTTGCTTTGATATTGTTCGACTTCGATAAGGCATTGATCATAGCTATTAAGGTTTTGTGGAAGGTATTTGTGGTTTGTTGGTGGTTGCAAGTATCTTTTGATTGATTAGGGTCTCCCTTGGGTTTTGGAGTAACCCAAAGTGTTGAGAGGTTGGATTGTGATGACATTGGGTTTAACTCTCTCCTGAGCTTATCCACACTATCCCTGGTCCACACAACCTAGTTGTGTAAGGGCTGCTAGTTTGAGCGGTAACAAGGAGTACATGGCAAGACTTAAAAAGGATGAAGGCTAAAATGATAACATCAAAAGGAAACTAAAAGACATTCAAAATATATAAGTATGATTCTAAATAATTTATTTCCAACATTCAAGACTTTTGTTAATACATTTTATTGTATCCTTTTAATTGTTAAGGGAAATTAAATTCCTTCTCTTGCAAAATTTTATTCTCATCTTATCCAACATCAAGTTGCCTTGAGGAATATAGCTGAGGTAACCCGCACATATCAAACCCATTCAAAAGCTATCTCAGATCCTTCTAAATTCAAGTTTGACTGAGGTACCCAAAATCCTCTAAGAAGAAAAGACTTACATGCAACTATTGTTGCAAGGAGGGGCATCTCCTTAAGGCTTTCCTTGCTCGTCTTCAAAAAATTGAGGAGCTTGCAAGATCTATTGTAGGCACCAAGGACCTTTTCGATGAAAATGTTGGGTCTTTCTCACAATGCACATCTAGTAGTGTATTTTGTATATTGGTCGTCCTCTTCTAAGCAAGAGTGAATAGTTGAACACTTCTCTTTGATTATATACATTGCCACGATGGAGAGAAAGTAGATGTTGGTGATAATTCAACCCTACAAGTTGCAAATTGTGGCAATGTCATCATTGATACAGCTAGGTTTGGAGATGTTCTTCATGTTCCAAGTGTTGGACCAAGCCTTCTTTCAATCTACCTAATTACACACACCAATAAAAGGTTGAACTCTAGTAAGATTGTTGGGTTGTAAAGGACAAGAGTGATGGTTCCAAACTTTCAAGGTAGTTGCCTCAGGATACTGTGATGAATTCGATCATATGTACAAGCTAGGGAAGATTCCTTCCTCAGAGAAAAGGTTTTTTGCTATGGTAGCCAATGTCAATGACATCATCACTTTATAGCATCAACATCTCAATCACACCAATTGTTGATCTTTGCTACATATGAGTCGACTACATATGTTGATGACCTTCCAAGAATTAAACAACCCAGATATCATCAAGAGTCCTTTCCTAAGGACAAAGCAAGGTGAGCTTATCAACCTCCTATACTAATTCAATGTGATATATGTGGACCTATGGCTACACCTTCTATTGGGGGAGCTAACTACCTACTCACCTTCATTGATGACTTTTTCAACTTTCATTAAACCTAAGGATGATGTGTTTGGAAAGTTAGGAAATTTAAAACTCATGGAAAATCAGATCAAGTGTCCCCGCATTGATGGCAAAAGTGAATATAGTAGCAATGTTTTCCATCCATTTATCATATCTGAAGGTATCTCTTAGCAAAGAACTATTCCTTCACTCCACAACAAAATGGACTAGTAAAATGAAAGAATAAGACTATCATGGAAATGGCTCGCCACATGCTTCACTCCTTGAAAATGAAGCTTTCATTATGAGGAGAGGTGGTTGTTTGTGTGGCCAATATCATCAATATAACACTTATTCATGATATCACATGTATGACTAGTTATGAACAATGGTATGGCAGAGAACCTTCTATTTTCACATTTCAGAATTTTTAGTGCATGGAACCATGAATGCAAAGTGAAACACACTAGCATCTCTAGAGTCCTACTACACTCTGGATCGATAAAATGAAACTTTTCAGGGTTATTGTCCTTATGATCCCAACACTCACAAGGAGATTGAATATAGAGAGGCTACCATTGATGAAGTTCTTGCTCATAGTTTGTCAAGATCTTCCCCATTGTTCCTTTCAAATGGCTCTTCATATTGTTAGAGTTTGCACCTTCATTCAATTATGTTAGATCTTTAAACTGAAAGAAAGACAAGCACAGCAATACACAAGAACAAAAAGATTTTCCTTGGGGAAACCATAAAGGAGAAAACCCCGCAAACTTCCTCATATATAGATTCATCATCAATACAATATCACCAATGGAAACCCAAACATAGGAAGTCTTTTGCAGCTCTCTCTCTTTCTCCTCTAGTGAACTTGTTTTCTCTCTCTTACTCAAGCGAACTTGAGTGAGTGAGTGTGTGTATAAATGAGGGAGGGCGCCTCACTATTTATACACTTCAAGTGACTGACCTAAAACCTAACTGGGTCGACCTCCTGACCTAGCAGGGCTGACTTCTCTCTTGGGAGACTAAAAAACACATGTTACATTATTTCTTTTGGGGACTTGTTATCATGTATATAGTAGTCGGGCTACCATATTCTATTTTTCAGATTCCAGTACACTTTTTAGCCAGTTCCCTTACATATGAGATGTTGAGATGAGCATCAATGATGGATCAATATTTGATGATGGACTATAGTACTCTCCCATGTCATGACTGAGTCTCATGACACAGATTTGAGGACTGATGTAGTCATTTATCCATTTGCAGAGCAGTGAGTAGTGCCCAGAGTTGCATTAGTAGTTCTTCATTGGACAGATGTTGGTTTAGATTGATTCTTTACATGTATATGACTTAACAGATACTATTCCCTTTCCATATCCAAAGTGTCACAGTGTCAAGTTGGTAGTCACCCTTCAGCCTAGCCTTTTGATTTTAGCCTTCACACTTCACAAGCAAATTGATTACAACTATGAAGTGAGTATGGTCTTGAAAGCCTGGTCTAAGTTATAGTTAACTAATGAAACTCTATATTTGGTTGATAGATCACCACTAAAATGATTGCTACTAGTTATAATTGTTATTTGAATGATTTGTAGAGCATGTCTTAACCTTTAAATGTTGAAAAACTGAGTTTTACTGCTTGCTGGTTTAAATGAACAATTTGTGTTTTTCACTTCAGCTGGTTTTGCATAGGCTTGAAGCTACTTAGAAAATTTTCTGAACAATTTTAAACACGCAGAAAAACACTAACAGGCTGAAAACAAATGCATGCACACCATAAAATTTAACTCAGAGATTTTTGGCTAATCAGCCCTGGAAAAACCCCCACGGGGAAAACCAGTCAAAGAGAGGAGAGATTTTTATTATTCTTCAGCAAAGTACAGGACAGAAAAATAGTGGAAAATACAACTTATCTCCACCGGCAAACTTCTTCTCAAAGTCTGGAAAATGTGCCCAGCAAACCAGCCGTACACTCAGCTTTTTCTTCCTGAATTAAATGCAGCCGTACAACCCAGAAAATCGTACCAGCAGAATAATAAATGCACCGTACAGCAGCAAAACAGGCCATACCTTCCTCGAAATTCGTGCCCAGAATTTGCAAACCGTACACACAGGCCGTACCTCAATTTCTGTGCTGAAATTTAATGCTGTTTGTACAGCATTTAATGCAGGTCGTACAGACCCACAAAACCTCGATTTATGTGCTGAGAATTTAATGCAAACCGTACAGCATTTAATGAGCCGTACTATCCCTCGATTTATGTGCAACCAGTGCAGCCGTACAGCATTTAATGAGGCCGTACTCTTCCTCGAACTGTGTGCAGAAATTTCTCTGAAAATCGTGCCCTCCTTCTTCAGCAAACTCGACCCAGCCTTCTCAGCTCTCTCTCAGCTCTTCTCTTCTCCTGAAAATGAAAAGTAAAGTGCCCTTTTGCCTCCCTCAGCCTTTTTGTTTACCCTAAGTGAGTTTCTTAATCCAACGGTGGAGAAAGAATCAAATCAATGGATGAGATTGATTGAGAGTGAAAATCACTTTTATTTATTTCTCATAAATAAAATCACTCACCCACTTAAATTTATCAAAAAGTGACTTTTTTGTTATAAAGTCTCATTAAGTGACATTTAATGTGAGGGTCACCTTTTTCCCTCTTAAAGTGACTTTAGGCAAAAATTAAAGTCACCTAGGGAACATATGGCTAGGTACAAAAATCAACACTCCCTCTTATCGAGGAAGGTGTTCCGTACCACTCCCAACTTATCTCTGAAGAAGACGAACTTGCCCCTCCCCAAAGACTTCGTCAAGATGTCCGCTACCTGCTCATCAGTAGAAATATGCCGAAGCTCAACTGCTCCTCTCTGAACATAATCTCGAATGAAATGGTATCTGATCTCTATGTGCTTTGACCTGTCATGGAACACTGGATTCTCAGAGAGCTGAATGCAACTCTGATTGTCGCAGTAGATCACCGTAGGCCTAAGCTCCTGATCAAACAAGTCTACCAAAAGCTTGCGAAGCCACAGTGCTTCACAAGTAGCCTGACTGGCTGCCATATATTCAGCCTCAGCTGATCTCAATGCAACGGATCTCTGTTTCCGGCTGAACCACGACACTGCTGCCGAGCCCAAACTGAAACAACAACCGGAAGTGCTCTTCCGATCCCGCACGCAACCTGCCCAGTCTGAATCTGTAAAACCAACCAATCCGACTCCATCCGAACCCCTGTAGTCCAGACCATAGTCCACTGTCCCTGCAAGGTATCTCAAAACGTGCTTTGCAGCTGTCCAGTGCACACTCCTAGGCTCAACCATGAACTGGCTAAGAGTGTTCACCGCAAAACACAAATCTGGCCTGGTGTTGACCAGATACATCAACGAACCAATCAGCTGACGATATAGTGTAGGATCCACCAACTTGCCCTCGGAAGCATGGAGTTGCTTCCAGTTGGTGATCATAGGTGTAGACATAGGCCTGCAGTCCTCCATCCTAAATCTCCTCAGAATATCAGCTGCATACTTTCGCTGCCCAAGGAAAATATGCCCAGGCTCCTGCCAAACCTCCATCCCCAAATAATAGTGCAGCAGCCCAATATCGGTCATCTCATACTCCGAAGCTAAGTCTCTCTTGCAGTGTGCAATGAGACGCTCAGCACCTGTGATGAACAGATCATCAACATACAACAAAAGAATGAGCGACTCCCCCCCAACCACAATGAAGTAAAGGTTGGGATCCGCCTCACTCTTCTGAAATCCCATCGATGTCAGATACTCATCTATCCTGGAGTACCAAGCTATAGGAGCTTGCTTTAGCCCGTACAAAGCTTTCTTCAACCTGCACACATGAGAATCCCCCCCATGTATCTCGAATCCCTGTGGCTGCTCTAGATAGACTTCCTCCTGCAGAAGACCATTGAGAAATGCGGTCTTCACATCCATCTGGTGGATCCTACAACCCATCTCTGCTGCTATAGAAATCACTGCCCTGATGGAAGAATATCGTGCAACTGGAGCAAAAGTCTCATCATAGTCAACTCCCTCAACCTGTGAGAAACCCCGCGCCACAAATCTAGCCTTGTACTTCTCTACGCTGCCATCTGCAGCATGCTTTACCTTGTAAAGCCATCTGGAAGTCACAACTGACTTCCCCTCCGGTCTCGGTACAATCTCCCATGCATCATTCTTCATGATGGAATGGTCCGCTTCCATCATGGCATCTCTCCAAACCGGATGCTGGGTAGCCTCCTCAAATGTAGATGGCTCAGAGTCACGAAGGCATGCAACAAGAGCCATATCATCCCTAACCACACCAAGCCTCTCAGGCTCCACCACTGCCCTGATCCTCTCCCGGGGTCTACCAACTGCCTTGGCATCCTTCAAGGTCTCCTGAAGCCACTTAGGCTTCCTCTTCCTTGAAGGCTGCTCCTCCTCATCTGAAGAAGTCCCGGTACCAGAATGTCCTAAACCTAGAGGACCAGTAACTGAAGATCCTGTGCCTGCCGATGCTGTCACCTGAGGACTCAAACCTGTACCTGTACCTGAACCTGAACCAGTCCCAGACACTGTCCCTGAAGTACCCACTGTCTGAATCACTGAACCTGAAGACACTGTACCTGCACCCTGTGATCCAGACCCTCCAGAAACTTGTGGACCTGTGAGCTGTAACGAAGAAGCCTGCACTAACTGAGGTGTGGAGGCTGGTGCCTCCCCCTGCTCTAACTCTCTGGACTTCCGGAAGGCTCTCTCCTCATCAAACTTTACTTCCCGGCGGACAACAACTTTCCGCGAACAAGGTAAGTAAATCCTATAAGCCTTCGAAGTCTCATCATATCCCACAAAGATGCCTCTCTCTGCAGTGGGATCAAACTTCGTCCTCTTCTCAGAAGGGACGTGAGAGTAAGTCATCGAGCCAAATATACGAAAGTGGCTCACCTCAGGCTTCTTGCCCGAATACATCTCCTCAGGAGTCTTGCTCCCCACTGCCCTGTGAGGACTCCTGTTCTGCAGGTATACTGCAGTACTACATGCCTCAACCCAAAGAAAGAATGGTAATCCCTGATCATGGAGCATCGCCCTGGCTGCTGCCACAATAGACCTGTTCTTCCTTTCAGCTACTCCATTCTGCTCAGGAGTATACGGAACCGTCAGCTGTCTCTGAATCCCCTCTTGTGTACAGAATGCGCCGAACTCTTTGGAGGTATACTCACCCCCATTGTCCGACCTCAAGATCCGGATCTGTCTTCCTGTCTGCTTCTCCACAAGGGCTTTGAACCCTTGGAAGACTCTCAATACAAGCTCAGACTTCTTGCTCCTCAAGAAGTAGATCCAGGTCTTCCTGGAGTAGTCATCTATGAAGCTGATGTAATACTCGAAGCCTGTCAAAGAACGCGATGACATGGGACCGCAAATATCAGAATGGATCAAATCAAGCACCCCGGCAGCTCTAGTGTCACTACTTGGAAAAGCAGTCTTGGTGTACTTTCCCAAAGCACACCCCCTGCACACATCACTCTGCTCTGTGCTGAACTCAGGTAAACCTGTGACCATACACCTCAACAATCTCAGAGCTGGGTAATGTAAGTGAGCCATCCTCCGATGCCAAAGCTCACAAAGCTCGCTGCTGCTGCTATGTGCCAAAGCACACTGTGGCTGAAATAATAACTTGTACATCTTTCCACACCTGACCCCGATGTCCATGGCACTGGACATACCTGCAGCCTTGGGATATACCTGTACTCTCCCATCTGAAAAGCACACCCCAAAACCCCTGTCCTCTATAGTGGAAACTGATACAAGGTTCTTTTTCAGCCCTGGGACATACAACACATCCCGCAGAGTCATGGGACTCATAGACTCCCTCTGAAATGTGATGGTACCCCTACCAACAGCTCTCACAACGGTGTTGTCCCCAAGGACAACCTCCACATCTCTACCTGACTCTGACAACTCTGAGAACACCTCACGAGCACCTGTCATGTGGCTCGTGGCTCCACTGTCAATGTACCAAGTAGAAGAGGTGGATGGGCTCCCCTCATGTCCTGCCAACAAGGAATGCTCCCTGTCCTGATCCATATCTATGCTGATGGCTAAGGTGACTCTCTCTCTCTCAGTCTGTCCAGCATAAAGGGAAAACTCCCTCTGAAATGCAATACTAAACTCATCGACCTCAGCTGAGGCTGCAGTCTGCTGTCCCTGCCCCTTCTTCTTCTTCTTGCTTGGACACTGTGAGGCATAGTGTCCAAACGCCTGACAAGCATAGCACTTGATTTTACTCAAGTCCTTCTTCTGTCCACTCTGCTGACCCTGCTGCTGCTGCTGCTTGGCCCCACCCTTCTTGGGGCCCTTCTTCTTCTTACCCTTGGCTGCCAAAGCCACATCCTCATCATCAGCTCCTCTCTGAGAAGTACTACCCTGTACAAGACCCCTCCTGGTCTCCTCCTGTACAAAGTCATCCCATAGCCTCTCCCAGGTAGGGAGATTCTCCCTGCCCACAATAGCCTGCACAAAAGCCCCCCAGGACTTTGAAGCCCCATTCACTGCTGTCCGCACGAGCTCTGTAGGTGCTACCACCTCCCCCACTGCTGCAAGTTCATCCTTAACAGCAGAAATCCTGGTAAGGTAAGCTGTGACTCCCTCTCCTCCATTCATCCTGATACTCTTGAGTTTTTCTCTGAGAACCATTTTCCGGTTCTCATTAGAACTCTCATACAGGCTGATCAGGGCTGACCACATCTTGTGAGCCCTGTCCTTCCCTGAAATGTGAGGAATGATGTGATCTTTCACGGCATCAAGAATAATCCTTCTGGCTTTGCAGTCCTTCTTATTGAAGGCGGCAAGGGCTGTTGCATCTGTAGGAATGGTAATGGGGTTTGCAGTAGTGTTCCTCACTATCTCTGGCCACAACTCATTCTCTTCAAGTAACAGCAATATCCTAGCCTTCCATGGCACAAAGTTACCTGTCCCATCCAACCTATCCTCCAATCTAAGTCCCGTAGCCATCTCAGCAACAACTCAGCAAAGTGCTGTTCACTAACAGAAGTAAAATAACAAAAATTTCTGAATGCTGCAAATTTCTGTGTGTCTGCAAAAATCACTGTTTCTGCCCCCTTTGCTCTGATACCATGTTGAAAAAACTGAGTTTTACTGCTTGCTGGTTTAAATGAACAATTTGTGTTTTTCACTTCAGCCGGTTTTGCATGGGCTTGAAGCTACTTAAAATTTTGCCGAACAATTTTAAACACACAGTAAAATCAAATACTAACAGGCTGAAAACAAATGCATGCACACCATAAATTTAACTCAGAGATTTTTGGCTAATCAGCCCTGGAAAAACCCCCACGGGGAAAACCAGTCAGAGAGAGGAGAGATTTTTATTATTCTTCAGCAAAGTACAGGACAGAAAAATAGTGGAAAATACAACTTATCTCCACCGGCAAACTTCTTCTCAAAGTCTGGAAAATGTGCCCTGCAAACCAGCCGTACACTCAGCTTTTTCTTCCTGAATTAAATGCAGCCGTACAACCCAGAAAATCGTACCAGCAGAATAATAAATGCACCGTACAGCAGCAAAACAGGTCGTACCTTCCTCGAAATTCGTGCCCAGAATTTGCAGACCGTACACACAGGCCGTACCTCGATTTCTGTGCTGAAATTTAATGTTGTTCGTACAGCATTTAATGCAGGCCGTACAGACCCACAAAACCTCGATTTCTGTGCTGAGAATTTAATGCAAACCGTACAGCATTTAATGAGCCGTACTATCCCTCGATTTCTGTGCAACCAGTGCAGCCGTACAGCATTTAATGAGGCCGTACTCTTCCTCGAACTGTGTGCAGAAATTTCTCTGAAAATCGTGCCCTCCTTCAGCAAACTCGACCCAGCCTTCTCAGCTCTCTCTCAGTTCTTCTCTTCTGCTGAAAATGAAAAGTAAAGTGCCCTTTTGCCTCCCTAAGCCTTTGTGTTTACCCTAAGTGAGTTTCTTAATCCAACGGTGGAGAAAGAATCAAATCAATGGATGAGATTGATTGAGAGTGAAAATCACTTTTATTTATTTCTCATAAATAAAATCACTCACCCACTTAAATTTATCAAAAAGTGACTTTATTGTTATAAAGTCTCATTAAGTGACATTTAATGTGAGGGTCACCTTTTTCCCTCTTAAAGTGACTTTAGGCAAAAATTAAAGTCACCTAGGGAACATCTGCCTAGGTACAAAAATCAACATTAAACACTTGCAATAGATGTATGTTAACCCGGGTTATATTATTGATCATTTACAAATTATTATTTTATCTGTCTGGACATATTAGATATTATTCTTGATCATGCAGAGATCTGTAGGGTGTATGACTATGCACCTTAGATGGATTTGGATTCCCCGAGTCCAATGAGACAACTTTTTTTCAGTTCTGGGCAATTACACTGATGATTTGTCTCAGTGTACCATTCTGGTGTAGTTTGTCATGCTGAATGCCCTGCAAGACCAAAGAGATGATTTGTTTGGTTCACCTAGGGAGTGCTCCACCACTTCTTTTTACCATATTACCCCCCTTCCAGAGAGCCTAGTGAGCTCAGTTTGACAACGTTGGCACTCTAGGAGGTAGTTTTGGCCATATCATGTTTCCCGAGGCAGATTTAAAATAATAAAAATGGTTACTGAAGAATTCGATTTGGGCTACTGAGGCAAGGAAATGGCATGGGATGAGTTCTGATGATGAGTGTGATGTCTTCCACTCCTTCTCCAACAGTTCCAGCACTTGGATGGACCCACATCCATCTCTCCGGCATATTTTATTATTTTCTGGAGCTTTTGGAAGCTCACGGTTTCCTCAAAGAGGCACTATTTTGCATTTAAAAAATATATTTATTTTTATTGTGCCATGGGGACACACTAGGGGAGTTAGTTAATACCCCCTAGACCTACCATGAGCTTTATTTATTTTTTATTTAGTGGGATCCCCTCTCTTAGGGTGATTTGGTCCATTGATATATTATATTATTGTATTGATCCATGTACTCTATGTTGAGCTCATCTCAACCGTTGATTAGAACATTTTGATCTTTTAATCTTACTCATTTAAAAAGTGGTTAAGATTTTGGTATCTCTCATTTCTATTTAAAGGAGAGAGCTTCTCATTTGTAAAGGGGTCTTTGGCTCTTGGATCCGGAGAATAGAAAAACTATTCTTGTGGAAATTTTTTGGATCTCATTTGCATCTAGTGTTCTTAGATGGTGATTGGAAAATCTATTGCTTCCTAGCATTTGGGTGTTTGTTGTAAGACCTATATTGTTTTGGAAACATTGTCTTGTCTACAGGAGAGCGACTTCAACTTGAGCGTTTTTGCAGGGGTGCCTCAACTCGCTTGGATTGGCTTCGCTTGTATCAGGGGGTTTTCATTAGTATCATTGTGATCTATGATTTCATCTTGCTATTTTTCTGTAGCATTTGATCTTTTCTCTTAACGCATCAAATCTGATATGGTTGACATTTGTTGTGCAGGAGAGAGGGCGCATTGGCTTCCTTGGGCAAATCGTTTTACATAGAACCTTCCTCAAATCTTCTCAAATTGATCCGGACGGCATAGATCATCATCATCAAGGAATCTACAAGGTTTTCCAAGTAAGATCTATAGGTTAGTGTTTCTTTTCTAGATCTCAATCCATTGGCATATTCATTTTTCAACTTAAAACCCTAAATATTAAAAAATCAAAAAATATTATGGATCAAACCGCTTGATCTCGGGGCAAACTATTTTTGGGTTTTGTAGATCAGGTCAAACCCTAAGTGGGTCTTCCAAAATGTTTTGCTAAAGTGACTCCATTTGGCCCAAATCCCAAGGCACTGTTCTCTAAACCCTAGCACTACCCTTCATGTTGCCTCCTATTGCGATTTGATCTTTTCCTTGTAGCTCGGGTGCTTTGATACTGTTATACCTTCTTTCGAGTCTACCCTATGGTACTAGGTAGCCCCAATCCTGTTCTTACCCTTCCTGCATTGGTCATGTTTCCCAAGGCAGTGGATCTTGTCATCTTTTTGTTACACCCAAATCCTGTCACGAACATGTGATAAGATTCCTAACACAGATATTTGCCCTCTAACCCCAAACTTGAAGTGAAATATGCTCTAGATGTTGGTTTTAACATACAAAACTCCAGCACCGCTCTTACCCTTAAGCAGATAAGCGGTCCCTTATGCAGCACCGCCCAAGTTATGTGGAAACCAGGCAATGCCACCGCCTTTAACCTTTGTCTTTGGCGTGGTTCTCACCCATCACTGCTCTGTCATAAAGGAGTATAAGCGGTACCCTTGGTAAAAAGTGAAAAAAAGGAGGTTTCACGAAGCTGCTAGAACAAAAGCCTCGTGTCCAACCTTATCCCTACTCACCTGGGTCAATTAAGTTTGAGATCCCTCCTTTGAGGATCTTATGGCCACCTCACCCACCAATTTCTCAACCATTCCTATCCCTTTGAGCCCTATAAATACAAGCTCATACTCCATGGTGAAGAGAGAGAAGAAAGAAGTAAAGTTATGCTGTTGAATTAACATCTTGGCCTAATCCATTAGAGACAATAGAGGAGCAAGTTGGAGCTATCGAGGATGAGGTGCTAGTCTTATGAAGAGGTGCATCGACACTAAGGAAAAACGGTTGTAAGCTCTTTCATTCATCTATTAATGCAAAGTTGATTTCCTTCCCATATATCTGTTGTGTTATAATCTCACATATATATTATTGGATTCCTTAGTCACTAATATGGATCTATGGATAGTTTTCTGGTATCTTTAATGTGGTTGTATGTTTGATGTGTTTTTGCAGGTCTGCAGGTCCTCCATCAGAGATTTTATTCCAGGCATCTACAGCTTCCAGGGAAAGTCTTCAACCTAGTTGTTGCTCATTTGTTCTGGATCTAAACCATTCAAACCAGAGGAACAGCTTCTGTCTGCAGAAGGTGCTATATTCCGGATAACACTTTTCCTAGTACCTTGATCCCAGATCTAGTAATAGGCTCATAGGTCACTTGTATTTCAAACTTGGATCAAATTTCACATTTCATAAACCCCTGATCCAAGCCTTAATTCACCTTGTGACCTCATCCATAGATCTAGGGTTTACTCCACCTTACACCTTACGTACTTCAACTTCATTTGATCTGATCTGGTGTTTTGGTCTGATCTCTCCTGTCGGGAGTAGATCTGGGTCTCCCCCATTGTTGTCTTGGGCTAAGACAACATCAAGTGAAGATTGCCTCGATTGGTGTGACAACCATCCATTTGGGAGTCGAGGCTATCTTGGTTCCACCTCTTTAGTTGCCCATCCCTCTATCGTCCATCCTGGATCCACCTCATAGAGGCAACTTCAAGTTTGGTGATAACTTTTTGGCGTCGTTGCCGAGGAGGTAGAGGCTTACCTTGGTTCATCTATTTTACCTTCGGTGTCTGTGATTGTACTTACCTTTTTTATCATTCATATCACATCCGGTCTAATATCAGTGATTGCATTTTACATGCTTAAATATTTACAATCACTGCATAAATTTCACTTCCCTCTCATGCGACATCATCCGTTGGTGAACACGGCAATTCGTTCATCTGGCGACCCCACTAAGAAGCAAACCTATCACATAAATCATAATGAATTTAGATGTATTATTAAGACCAGCCTTGAAAACCTCACCGATTTCTCGGCGGGAAATCGTAAAAGTCACGATTTTTGCTCCAATCCAATTTTTCGGCAAGTAAAAATCGCGATTTTTTAAAAAATCACCGAGTCGCGACTTCTTGATAAAAGTCGCGCTATTTTAGGAACCCGCGCGAGTGGAAGGAAAAAGTCGCCCAGGCAACTAATCCGCAGCTTAGAAAAGGAAAAAACAGGTTTTTTTATGTCATTTGGCTAATGAGTTTGTTGGAAGTGGAGGAGAATGGCTTAAGGAGACCACCAACACCTTTGGAGGCTTTCAAACACCATTTAGCATCTCAACCAAGGATTTTTGTGGAGCAAGTGTTCAAGATATGTGCATTTTATCCCATTGTTTTTTTATCTTTTCCATGGACTGTTTGAAAGATTTCTTGCATTTTTTCTTGCATATTTCTTTTACTATTTCTTTGCTATTTGTTTTTACTATTTTCCCATTGATTTCCATGCCCAAAAAAATGAAAACCAGTCCCAATGTAAATGGGGGTTTTAAAAAATTAGAATGGAAAATAGCATGCTTGTTTTTTTAATTCTTAGCCACCCTCTTCTTCTCATCTTTCATGGCTTAAAATCAAAATTTAGAGGTCTGATTTTTTCAGCTAGAATATTGTTATTTTTTACCAATGGAGTTTAACGTATTTTTTGTTTTGTTTTTGTGCCGTAGGGTTGCATTTGAGTTGAAGCATTGCAATTGCAAAAATGCCAAAGATATTGGACCCATTTTAGCAGTATGGTGAGCCCGAGGATGGCATCAATAGGCAAAATTTGACTTGCAAATTATGTGGGCATCACATGTCGGGAGGGGTTAACATGTTGAAATACCATCTAGCCATACTACCTGGCCATGATGTTGGCTTTTGTACTGCAGTGACCCCAAAAATCATGAGATCTACCCATGACGCCATCCATGAAAAAATGAGAAAGGATGAGATCGCTACAAACAGAGCTGAGTTTGCAGCTTTTGGCCAAGCAAGAAGTGTAGGTGCATCTCTATCTACCACTATCGGTGAGGGTAGTGGGAGGGGCTCCACAGCTTCACCTCTTGGGAGGGCGGGGCTCGCATCCCATTTTGTTGGACCAGGATCACAACCTTCTATCAAATCAATTATAAAGAAATCGGAAAAGGTAGAAGCGGACAGGGTAATGGGAAGGTGTCTTTACTAGAGTCACATACCTCTCAGCATTGTTAAAAACAATCCATTTTGGCAGCTAATGTGTGATGCCATTGCAGTAGTTGGCCCAGGGTATAAAAGTGCCACCTTTGAGGAGTTGCAGGGCCTAGTCCTTCAAGCAGCAAAGATGGACATCGGTGCTAGGTTGGCAAAGTTCAGGCAGTCATGGGAGAGAACTGGATGCACAGTCATGTCAGATGGGTGGACAGACGGTAAGGGTAGAAGCCTTATCAACTTCTTGGTACATTGTCCTAGAGGTACCATGTTTGTAAAATCAGTTGATGCATCGATACATGTAAAAGATGCAACACTTTTATGTGAGTTGATGGATGGGTTCATCCAGGATATTGGGGCACACAATGTTGTGCAAGTTATTACAGATAATGCAGCTAATTATGTGGCTGCTGGCAGGATGCTCATGGATAGGTACCCCTCTTTGTTTTGGACTCCATGCACAACTCATTGCATTGATTTGATGTTGGAGGATATGGGGAAAATTCCCTTTATCAAGGTGGTGATTTATCAAGCTAGGGCCATCCCCAAGTTCATTTACAACCATGGTTTTGTTCTTAGTCTCATGAGGAGGCACACTAAAAACAAGGAGTTGAAGCGTCCTGCAATCACGCGTTTTTCCACCACATTTATTACTCTTCAGTTTTTGCTTCAATGTCAGTTTGAGTTGAAGCAAATGTTTGTTTGTGATGAATGGCTCGGTTAGTGAACCTTTAGTGAGGGTTCTGCGACTTGTTGATGGTGATAAGCTCGCAACGGGCTATTTATATCAATGTTACAAATATCGTGTCGGCAAATATATAGCCGAGGGTCCAAAAAGAAATTATTATTATTAATCAGCAAAAATGTCGGCAAACATCAGCAATATATCGACAAAATAAAAAATACAAAAATATTAAAAAATACAAAAATTCAAAAAATTACTACATATTCGAAAAAATCGGCAAATATCGCTATATATTAGAAAAAATCGGCAAATATAGCGATCAAATCGGGAAAAAATCACCAAAAAAAAGGGAAAATATCGGGGCGATATATTGCCGATATATCGCCAGTGAGTTGACATCGCGATATATCGGCGATGTTTGTAACACTGATTTATATGAGGCCATGGATAGGGCCAGAGAGACCATTTGGAATTTCTATGTGGGAAAGGGTACCCCAGGGCATGACAAGCACATGTTGTTATGGGAGTTGATTGATACTCGATGGATTGGAATGCTTCATCAACCCATTCATGCAGCAGGACTCTTCCTCAACCCCGCATTTGCCTACAAATGCAATTTTGATTTTGATGGTGAGGTTTTGGAGGGGCTTCTCACTTGTATTCAGAGGATGATACCTGATTATGACACTCGCAATGCAGTCAATCATGAGATAGAGGTGTATCGGGATGGTACGGGAGTATTCAGCTTTGCTAAGGCTATTCGTGACAGGACCAAATTCATGCTAGGTAAGTTATTAACTTATTAGATCGTTTTAAGTTTTCACCTTTATTTGAAAGATGAATTATGATTTATTTATATTTATTTCTGGTTTGGTGTAACCACTTGGTGGCAAACCTATGGTGTGAGGACACCAAATTTACGGAAATGTGCCATCAAAATCCTTAGCCAAACCTGTACAGCTTCGGGATGTGAGCGGAATTGGAGTGTATTTAAAAAAATACATGCAAAGAGACGCAAAAGGTTAGAAACTTAGAACTTAGAATTTGAACAAAGCAATTGCATTTAAATGTTTAATGCAATTTATGAATCTGCGGTCCTCTAAGATATTATAATTTATTAATTTATTACCCTCTAAACTCTAAATTTTTTTTTATTGCCCTTTTACAGGTTGGAGTTCACACATCTTAATGACTTGGCGTATGCTCATTACAACCTCCGCTTGTGGATGGTGTTGCCCACCTATATCAACTAGGTGGCAACGTCATGTACACTGCAGATGTACATATTGTACAATTTGCACCATGCAAAAATCCCAAGGATTTTTCACTCAGCAGGGCAATTCTGCCCCATTTGTACACGAAATGTCCACTCCCCTGCGTGGGATAATTAATGTAACTTTATATGTCAGCATGGGTCATTCCTCTAAGGATGTCACCATGGACTTTATTATCAAGGAAATCCTCTTCACCGAGTGTTTTTTTCCCTTCCAGTTAATTTTGTTAATTAACAATTTTAATTGGTTGGATTTTTCACTCACCAATCTCCAAAGCGATGAATTGGCGTTCTGATAATCAAGCCCATGAGGTGGCTAAGGTATCAAGTTGTTGTCCATGACCATGCTAGCCATATCTTGTAGTCTTGTGGAATTTCGTTAGGATTTTAATTTTTATTTTGATTTTTTTCCTAATTAATTAACTTTACCATTCGGTGGTTAATTAATTAAGTTTTGATGTAATAATGTAATATCTTGAACCTTGAAATTTTGTAATAGGGGCTATGAATGCAAATAAAAATGCTATGACACCCCCTAAGCCATTGGTTCAAGTCTCATGTCATTCTGACAAGGGGTTTGGAGGCTTTAGGAAACCTTAATAAGCTCACTTTACTTTCTGCAATCTTTTACTTTCCTACAAAGCAATTTCATTTCTTAATTGTCTAGAGATCAAGTACCGGCACCTCCCATAAGGGATAACGCTCAGGTTGACTCTATTAACTTGTTAATTATGTAATTCATTTTGCTTACTGTAAAAACAAATCTGCAATTTACTTAAAATATACAACCTAAACTATCTGTGTATCCTCTGCCCCCCTGTTATCTCCTTTTAGGGAACTCAAGTAAGGGTATGAAAACCGGAGAGGCTTAGGGGCTCTAGTTTAATATGCATCCATCTTGCTATTTTTTCGGTTGATTAAAAACAGTGACCTCGGAAGCTAGTTGAAGTATAAGATCGTGGGGGTCTCTAGGCGTTCTACGTCCTCCTTGTTGAGCACCGGGGCATTGGGGTTTGACCTAGGAGCTACAGGTTGGCTTGTTTCCACTATTTTGAGCACACCAGCATTCCTTCTTTGACTTGAGAAATACTAGAATGGGGTAGTCACACCACCGGATCTAAAACTTAATCAAAGTCTTCAACTTTAATAAAATTTATTAAAACGAACCAAGAGACATTGCAAAACGTCTTACCCACGTTTCTGTTTCTGTGTTTGCTTCAAAGTCCTTGCTTTTCAAGGCTTTCATTTTACAAGTACATCTTGCAAGCATCTCAATTTCATTTCAGTACCTTGCACTTTCAAGTATCATATCTTTAAAGCATTGTGGCACACTTGAGTAAAACATTGTTTAATCTTGTAACTTGAAAGCAATCTGTCGCTTGATCTTTGGCATAATAACTTGTTCATCCGGTGTATATCTTGTTTCCTTTCAAGTATCATTGTATATTTGTTTAGCCATTCTTTAGCACTTGTTCATGTTGTGTAATTCATTTACATTGTTCATATTGTTAATATTGTAGATCTTGCTTAGCTTAGACAACTGTGGATAATCATTCTTCATTCTTTTGTAAGTTTGTAACTTGTAATATTTTTTACTCCATTTAATCTAGGCACTGATCTTGTAACTTTGTAACCTTAATCAAATAAAGTCCCTTTAATTAAATTGTTAATAAACCTTCCTGTAGGGACTACCCCCTTGGCTCTGTTGGGATTTGGCCTAAACGGAGGAGTTGGTAGACTGTGGTGACAGTGGTCCCCAGCTCTAACTTGCCCCCAAGGACACACAAAGCGGGTTGGAAACTTCCCCGTGTCATAAAGTGTGTATTAGGCGGCAACAGATGGCACAGATACAAAAAGAACCAGATGCAAATGCCATCTCCTTGGACATTATTGATATATTGTCTAAGTGGAGGGTGGAGATTGAGACTCCTATCATGGAGGAGTCACTTGCATGGCTAGAGGAGGGGCAAGAGGAGGGGCAAGTGGAGGAGGAGGAGGAGGAGGTGGTGGTGGTGGTTGGAGGCACCATGGAGGGTGATGTGCTAGCATCGCCACCACCTTCTGCACCGCTTGATACATCTAGTCCTCCATCCATCACTCAGCGTTGAGTATTAGATGCAGGCTCAGGGCGTTCTACTACTACTTCTAGTGCTAGGGGCAGGCCCGACAAAAAACCCATGATATATCCCCGTAAAAGGGGAAGAAGGCATTGATATTAGATAGCTAGATGTTAGTTTTCCTCAGATACATTTATATATGTGATGTCATTTTGTATTGTTTAAACTTTATACACTTTTGAGTCCTTGATTGGACAACTATGATGTTTCAGACTTTCAATATCAACTTTGATGTATCGCTTTATATTTTGCATGACTACATGATGATGATATATATCGGTGCTTTCCTCATATTTATGTTCCAATATGTTTTTCTGATGTTATTGTTGCTTCATATGTTTAAAATTCTAAAACAAATGCATGTATTTTCTATTTTTTAATGTTTGCCGATTTTTCCCGATTTTTTCGCCGATGTTGCTGAGAAGTTGTATTTAGGACCCTCGCCAACTTTTTGCCGAGGCCGACTTTTTCAACATTGATTAAGACGCATGAAGAAATTAACCGAAAACATAAATGAACTTGGAAGGAAAATAAACGAAAGGGATAAATGGATGTTAGATTCTTGGTATAAGGATGATCTTGACCATGATTATGGGTATGAGTCTAGTTATCGTGATCCTTATGACACCCACCAATTCCTTTACCCGCGCTATAAAGAATGCCTAACCATCTCTAGTGAGCTAATGAACAGGTATCAAACCCAACCAAAGCCGAGAGTGACTGATCCTGGTAATCCTATCAGGTACCCAACTCAAATAACCAGAGCTGTTAAAAAACAAGACAAGTAGTCTCCTTTTGACTTTTTATGAAATACCGGGGGCACCTCGTCCTATGCCAAACGATTACACTAGGAGGTTGCCCCAGTTTAATGGAAATAAGAATATATCTATTGAAAGTCATTTGGATATTCTCTGGGATTACATGGAAATTAGAGGGGCGGACAATGAAGATGTTTATATGTGAGCCCTAGGAGAATCCTTGTGAGGGTATGTTCAACTATGGTTTGATCATTTAGCACCAAAATCCATCACTGGGTATGACATGTTCACAGATATGTTAATAGATAAGTGGGGTAGGAACACTGATAATTCTTTAGAGTATAAATCTAGCAATGATTGTACAGTTGATAATTAGTATATTGACAATTTGCTTTCTCAATTGGATCATTCCTCTCCTGAAATGTTCCAAATTATGAGCGTGCCTGCAATCCATAAGAATGTTATAGAGTACTTTGAGAACAATGTTTCAAAACCCCATGCTGAAACTAAGAGGGATATCAATCAAATCATACGAGATACTTTGTTATTATTACCTGAAGCAGTCACAGAGCAAGTCTTGGATTTAATCCGTGGAAGGGAACCTAACAATCACCATCAAGAAACATCTATAGTTGAGCCTTCCATTTGTGAGTCCATTATAGAGCCTTTAAAAGAGCAACTCCATCGTCATTGCCTAATTGACGATAATTTGAGCCAATATTCAAGCTATCCGAATCTAGATTCAGACTTTGATTATGTCTCTGCAGAAGAAGAAAAGGTTGAAATTAATCAAATTTCTGTTGAGGAGCAATCATGTGGTCATATTGTGGTTGAAGACCAAGTTTGTGAGGATGATAAGGAAGTTAGAAGTGAACATATTGATATTTTTCCTTATCAAATGAATGATGATGATCATTTATCCTCAGTTGAATGTAATGAACAATCTAAAGAAGAACAACCACATGATGATGATATACTAGTAAGCGAACTTGACCTAGAGCGTTCTTTGTCACATCTTTCGAACTAGAATCTATGTCCAAGTAGTCATCAAGAGACTCCAAGGAATGATTCTTGTAATGTTGTTTCCCATTCATATTTTTGGTCAAGGGGATTTGGTTGAGGAGATTAATCATAGTGAGTCTAGTTCTCGGGAGGTTAGTGTTAATCTTGCCAATTCTTTAACAAATGTCCTATATCGCATACAAGATTGGTGTTAGCACCTTTAGGTGATGCAAATCAAGTTTTAATTTTTCAATCCACCCTCCCATCCCAGCTTTTGAAGTTTTTTTGTATGGTGTAATGCGAAATTTTCAATACAGACTCTCGAAAGGGCCAAGTGGTCAATGGTAAAACATTTCATCTCCTTTCGTCTTTGGTGTATAATGCTTTAAATTTTGCTATTTTATTTGATCGGGAGATTGAAAAGCTCTATAAAGACCATTTCCATATTTTCTCATTTTTTAAACAACAAATGGGGTTAATCTCAATTTATGGTATGTTGATCTCTAATTAGTCCCTATTTTGTTGCACGATTGATCATAATGTGAGTATCATTGAGTGTGCTAATCAGAAAGACGAGGGAAATAATGATGGCCTAGGAGGGATTAATCATGTACTGTATTCTTTTCTTTCATCAAATTTAAACTTGCATAAATTTTATGATCCTATCGATCTATGGATGGAATAAGTTTGCAACAATCAATCTCATCCCTTGCATGATTTCATTCCGTATTGTCCAAATCTTTCTGTGAATTTCAAACAACAAGTTAAAATGGTTTCAATTTTCATTTACATTACTTTTAAACCATCTCTGGCTTGTTGGGTCATTAGCTGTAAAGAAAGCTCAATAGATTCGTTCAACAAGTGGTTGCATTGGATTTATGATTTTACTTGTCTAAACTAGTTAGAGTAGCGTAGGTAGGACCTAAATAAGCCTTTTAGGCAGTAGTTTAGCTTTTCAGTCTTGCATCCTTTGTCTTTTCCTGAAGCTTTCTTTTCGAAGCTCTTAGTGTAGTCCTGAGTTCCTGCCATTTTTTTTGCACAATAAAATCAAACTTTTCTTAAAGTTATGGTTATAGATCAGATTTACTTTCTGCTTTCCAGTTTCATGCATTTCAATTTTAGTACTTTATTTTATCCACACAGTATTCTGACGACCAGTCTGTGAGTTTGGTATAGCTCTGGACATTTTGCAGGTAGTTGGTGACATTTTGGTAGTAGTTGCAGAGCTAGAATGATGGATCGAGGATGCAAATAGCAGAGTGTAAGGACCAGAGATTCTGAGGTTCTCAAGCGCTCTATTCAGCAAAGCACTTGTCCCAGCTGGAGCCAGATGTTATCACATATATAGTAGTCGGGCTACCATATTCTATTTTTCAGATTCTAGTACACTTTTCAGCCAGCTCCCTTACATATGAGATGCTGAGATGAGCATCTATGATGGATCATTATTTGATGATGGACTATAGTACTCTCCCATGTCATGACTGAGTCTCAGGACACTCAGACTTTGAGTACTAATGTAGTCATTTATCCATTTGCAGAGCAGTCAGTAGTGCCCAGAGTTGCATTAGTAGTTCTTCATTGGACAGATGTTGGTTCAGATTGATTGTTTACATGTATATGACTCAGCAGATATTATCTTGTGTTATGGTTATCATTGCTTTTATATTCATTCTTGTGACATGTCTTAGCATCTAGTGTCATGATCTGGCGATCATATAAATATGTGGATTTGGATGTATTGATATTATGTATGTATGTCCCTACTTAGACCTGGAAGTCCTTGACCCATACTCATTGGTATTACCCTCCTTAGGGAGAATAGAGGTGATCATTCCCACCATACTTTGTCTTGCTAGTGTTGGTTTCATGGTTCACTATCCCCACCCATCCATTACCATATAGTTATGCTTTTAGCCCGACCTACTACTTGACTTGTGGCATGGAGAACCTTTCCCCACTAGAGCCTTTATGTTGGACAAGCTTCCCTGTTTATTTATGTCTCGGCTCTGAGTTGCCTAGGTTGTGTTGGCTAAACCTGAAACAAATAACACTGCCATCAGTACAGTGTATTTGAAAATGAAATGAATATTTTATGAAAAATCCCATGCATGAAAAGTAGTGTTTTTAAACATACATGAATGCAAGGCAAGCCTAATGAAATTGGCTTTGAAGTATATTGAAATGAATATCTTGTAAAAAACTATTCATGAAATGTAGTGTTTTTAAACATACATGATGCATGAAGCCTCAATAATAAAAATCTGTGTAATAAACGCATGGACCAAGGCTATGGAAATTCAAAGGCCCAAAAAGAAATGGTTCTTAAAAAGTTATATCTAAAGATTGCTGGCCTCATTTGTATTTGATTTGGTTTGTGAGCATTTGTCAAGGTGAATAAGCACCTCTGAACGTAACTTATCCATTTGGGAGACACAGCCATCCCCTGTGTTGTTGCTTGTTTGGCATATGCTAGAGTGAGTATCCCCTTTCCATATCCAAAGTGTCACAGTGTCGAGTTGGTAGTCACCCTTCAGCCTAGCCTTTTGATTTTAGCATTCACCCTTCACTAGCAAATTGATTACAACTATGAAGTGAGTATGGTCTTGAAATTCTAGCCTAAGTTATAGTTAATTAATGAAACTCTATATTTGGTTGATAGATTGTCAGTGAAATGATTGTTACTTGTTATAATTGTTATTTGAATGATTTGTAGAGCATGTCTTAACCTTTAAACACTTGCAGCATATGAATGTTAGCCTTAGTTATATTATTGATCATTTACAAATTATTATTTTATCTGTTTGGGCATATTGGATATTATTCTTGATCATGCAGAGATATGTAGGGTGTATGAGTATGCACCTTAGATGGTGTTGTCCGTCGAAAGCACATCGTCAACAAAAATCTTTTGGCCTGTTGTTTCCCTAAGCAGGAAAGGTGTGGCCTTGGGGGAGGGCAAAGAGCCAGGTGTTGTCACCTGATCCTAGCTCCTCCGTTTAGGCTGACTCCTAACGAAGCCAAGGGGGATGGTCCCTATTAGAAGAAAATCTATGGTTTTTAGTCTATGAAAAAAAAAATCTAGGAGTTAATATGAAATGGATGAAATTAAAGATTACCAATTACTGCAAACAAGATTTAACCTTAGCAACACTTTAACTCAAATTAGATACACAATATTCAATGACACATTGCATGATTCACTTATGCATAAGGACAGAATAGACCAGTGCCAAAATGAAAAGAGTGCTTGCAAATGTGGGTTGCTAGTGTAGTCTCAGTGAAAGTATTGCAGTGTCTCGATTGGTAAATTTTAGATTATTAAATGAATAATTAAGGGCGTGGGTTAATTGTGGGTTTGGCCTAACAAGTCAAGTCCCTTCGAACTGAGTGCTAAAGCGGTAATACCAAGTGTCCAACAAGGCGAGGATGAACCTGCTTGGAGTAGCCCCCTGACTCTGTCATGATTACCCTTTGCAACCTCCCGAGTTCTCGAGAAAATGACTTGTGTGGATTTTCCTATTAAATCTAGCAACTCATATCCCTTTCTGATACAACCAACTGATCAGACAAGCTGCAGTGGTGTAGAGCATACGGGGAAGCAATCTTGGTTTACTTTATTAGAGACGTAACAATGAGTTGTTTAGATGACAACCGAAGAGTCTCTTTCACCTTTCGGGTACTCAGGGAAGCAACAGTCAGATTGATTAAAAAAATTAAGAACAAATAAATAAAAAGAAATATTTTCTAATTAATCCTACCACGGATCTCTTTCACCCTTTTGGGGTACTCGGGAGAGCGTGGGATAAGTATTTCTTTTACTTGATCAAATAAACAACTAAATCAGAAATAAAGATAAAACTAACTAAAACTGGAAAATCATAAAAAAAAGACACCGACACAAATCCCCCCAGGGGGGATGGGCTCTGAAGAGCCTACTCAAAGTCTTTTATTACAGTATTTACAAAGCTCATGAGAGGTGGATGCCTTTGGTCCTTACAGATCTGGATCCAAAGGCTTACAGGTTTTGAAAAATGAAGAGGAAGAAGGAAGTTGCTCTGAGAGGCCTTGGATGGCCTAGATCTTTAATTTTCCGACAACACTTCCCATTGTCTTTGCATGAAAAATGTACAACCAGCCACCTGAAATGCACCACATGTGCCAAATTATTTGTTAAAAGCATAAAAAATTAAGTACTTAAATGATAAACAATAAGACTAAGTACCTCATCAATTTAGATCTACTCAAAATAAAGCTTTAAGATTAGGATCTAGCAATGTACTTAATTAAATCAACCTTTGAATAATCTTTTAAAAAAAAGAAACTAATTTACTTAAGCATTTATAAAGTAACCAAAACCAAAGGGAAAATTTTGAGTTTGAAAGATGGGGAAATTCAAGCCCTTACTTGATCCCTTTTGTTGATGGCCTTGGAGTCCCTGCAACAAAATGCATTAATCTTGTAAAGGTACCAAAGGGAAGAGAAGAGACAGTTGAGTTCCAATCCCCCTTTCAAATCTGTGACCTGCAAAACTATGAGACAATACTTGCACAACAATATTAGATCTAGTGTGTATGAAAACAAGAAATCAAAAGAACCTCAATACAACTAAGTATATGTGGTTACTTTCCTACCTCTTGAAAGCAAAGCACAAGTAAACAAATTAACAACCATAAATGTTTACCCTACATGTTTTAGAATAACCTTATAAGCTAGATCCATCAATAATATTAGCAAATAAAATCAAACTTCTACAATGTCACCTCATAGCACAAGCATTCATTCAATTGCACACGGTAGACCTCCAAAGTCTTCAACTTTATTCCTTAAAATCTCGACAGCATTATAATGGGCAGAAGTCCCTTTTGTCCTTCAGAAATGAGGAAGAAGGCCTCTTATTTATACAAAAACTTAGACCCAGGCAGGAAATAATGAACTAAAGATCTAAACCAAAGTTAACTGAGTTTGGAGTGAAGAGGAAGTGAAGAGGTGATTGACACCTCTCTCACTTAACTCACCATTAACCTGCCAACACACCCAATCCATTCACCAACTCATCCAATCAACCACCCACCAAGAACAAACTCAGCGTCCCTTCACCTCACGCATGAGTTTCCAATGTTGACGTGAAGGTTTGGTGATGTCACAAGTTTGATATGCTATCAAATGACAAACCAAAGTTTTATTAACAAACTCACGCTTGAAATAATGGAAGGGGTGGACCCCTCCTTCCCCTCACGCGAGCCTCCATGCTAGTGTGGAGCTCATGTCATTCATCCTCATGTGAGCCTCCATGCTTTATAACCATTCTTAATACCAAGCTTAAAACAACGCTTCATGTTTAACATTTAAACAAAAATCATGTTGAAAAGGGGGGTCCACCACTTATGCATGCATGGCCTTCATTTTGGAGCTAGCGTGAAGCTCATGTGGTTGACGTCACCTCACTTCAAATTAATTCATAACAATCCCTTTTTACCAAAAGTTTAATTTCCACTTCATGTTAAAGAGAGTCATATGACTTATGGTGACATCATGCTACATCACCTCATCTTTAAAATATATATTTTTTTTTACTTTTGTGCATTTTGTCCAAATTTAGCATTTAAATGCTATTCTGATGCTCTGTTAGCCAAATGATGTCCTTCGTGATATTTCAGCTGGCCAAAGCATAGTGAAAGTGGCCCCTTGGGGTAAAGGTGCTGCTCTGAGCTTGAAGATGAGCCCAACCACGCAAAAAACGGACTCCAGATGACACTTTTTTTACATTTTGAACTTTTCCATTTAAACCACTAAAAAATGGCTTAAAAATGGAAAAAAAAAATATTTTTTCTCGGAATCAAACGAAACTCTAGGGGGACCTAGTACATGTTCATACGACTCAATTCGAATGCCTAGCATGTTGAAAAACACTAACACGAAGGCTTTAATAACCTCCCAAAGCCGAAACACCAAGACAACTACCCCAGCTTTGGAGGTGAGTGAAAAACTCAGAAATTATTAGTCGTTTGTTCACCAACCAATAATAACCAAGGGAAAAAACACTCTGAGCTAGTCGGCTTGATTCTTAAGTCCAGGAAGTCGAGCCTTTTATAAAAAATTAAATGCTAGGGCATTTTTTACAATTTCCCCAAGGGGGTATGAACATGTGTTTATAAAAAATAAAAAGTTTAGCCAAAAACTCGCTAAGTCTGGAGCACACTCAACTTCTGAACTATGATCATGAACAAGTGTACTTGTTCAATACTCTGGCAGCTCATCGAAAAATCCACTAAGTGCAAAATTAGTGGATAACATATGGGTTTGGACTCCTCGAGTCCAATGAGATAGCTTGTTTTCAGTTTCGGGTAGTTACAGTGATGACTTGTCTCAGTGTACCATTCTGGTGCAGTTCTGCCATGTTGAATGGCCTGTCAGAGCAGAGAGATGATTTGTTTGGTTCACCTAGGGCACTGTATGAGGAGGGGGTGGTCCAGCCACTTGTTTTTACCATATTACCCCCCTTCCAGAGAGCTTGGTGAGCTCAATTTGACAACGTTGGCACTCTAGGAGGTTGTTTTGGCCATATCATGTTTCCCGAGGCAGATTTAAAATAATAAAAATGGCTACTGAATATTTCGATTTGGGCTACTGAAGCAAAGAAATGGCATGCGATCAGTTCTGATGATGAGTGTGATGTCTTCCACTCCTCCAGCAGTTCCAACACTTTGATGGACCCACATCCATCTCTCCGGCGTATTTTATTATTTTCTGGAGCTTCTGGAGGCTCACGATTTCCTCAGAGAGGCACTATTTTGCATTTAAAAAATATACTTATTTTTATTATGCCATGGGGACACACTAGGGGAGTTAGTTAATACCCCCTGGACCCGCCATGAGCTTTATTTATTTTTTATTGAGTGGGATCCCCTCTCCTAGGGTGATTTGGTCCATTGATATATTATATTATTGTATTGATCCATGTACTCTATGTTGAGCTCATCTCAACCGTTGATTAGGACATTTTGATCTTTTAATCTTAGCCACCCATTTGAAAAGTGGTTATGATTTTGATATCTCTCATTTATATTTAAAGGAGAGAGCTTCTCATTTGTAAAGGGGTCTTTGGCTCTTAGATCTGGATAATAGAAAAACTATTCTTGTGGAAATTTTTTGGATCTCCTTTGCATCTGGTGTTCTTAGATGGTGATGGGAAAATATATTGCTTTCTAGCATTTGGGTATTTGTTGTAAGATCTATATTTTTTTGGAAACATTGTCTTGTCTACAAGAGGGCGACTTCAACTTGGGCGTTTCTGCAGGGGTGCCTCAACTCGCTTGGATTGGCTTCGCTTGTATCAGGTGGTTTTCATTAGTATCATCGTGATCTATGATTTCATCTTGCTATTTTTCTGTAGCATTTGATCTTTTCTCTTGACGCATCAAATCTGATATGGTTGATGTTTGTTGTGCAGGAGAGAGGGCGCATTGGCTTCCTTGGGCAAATCGTTTCACATAGAACCTTTCCTCAAATCTTCTCAAATTGATCAAGACGGCATAGATCATCATCGTCAAGGCATCTACAAGGTTTTCCAAGTAAGATCTACAGGTTAGTGTTTCTTTTATAGATCTCAATCCATTAGCATCTTCGTTCTTCAACTTAAAACCCTAAATATTAAAAATAAAAAAATATTATGGATCAAACCACTTGATCTTGGAGCAAACCATTTTTGGGTTTTGTAGATCAGGTCAAACCCTAAGTGGGTCTTCCAAAACATTTTGCTAAAGTGACTCCATTTCGCCCAAATCCCAAGGCACTATTCTCTAAACCCTAGAGCTACCCTTCATGTTGCCTCCTTCTCTTGCGATTTGATCTTTTCCTTGTGGCTCGGGTGCTTTGATATTATTATACCTTCTTTCGAGTCTACCCCGTGGTACTAGGTAGCCCCAATCCTGTTCTTACCCTTCCTACATTGGTCACGTTTCTCAAGGCAGTGGATCTTGTCATCTTTTGCTAGTACCTTGATCTCGGATCTAGTAATAGGCTCATAGGTCACTTGTATTTTGAACTTGGATCAAATTTCACATTTCATAAACCCCTGATCCAAGCCCTAATTCACCTTGAGACCTCATCCATAGATCTAAGGTTTACTCTACCTTACACCTTACGTACTTCAACTTCATTTGATCTGATCTGATGTTTTGGCCTGATCTCTCTTGTCGGGAGTAGATCTGGGTCTCCCCCATTATTGTCTTGGGCTAAGACAACATCAAGTGAAGATTGCCTTGATTGGCATGACAACCATCCATTTGAGAGTCGAGGCTATCTTGGTTCCACCTCTTTAGTTGCCCATCCCTCTACCGTCCATCCTGGATCCACCTCATAGAGGCAACTAGAAGTTTGGTGATAACAGGACTATTGCCCCGACTTACAACGGAGGTTTTACCTCAATGACCAAACATAATAATGACATCTCGAACGAAGGAAAAACATCTCTGACGGAGGTACAATAAAATACAATAATAATATACAACAGAATATCTTCCAAAGTTACATTTACAACAACACTCCCTCTTAACTAGGAAGGTATTCTCTCACCACAGTCATCAACACTCTGAACACATCATCATCACTAGAACATCATCGTCGCTGGTGTTGTAGTTCTCATTTTGTCGATCATTTATTAGTGACATATTTCGAATCTATCAATCATAAGTTCTACAGAGCCAGCCCTTTTTCATGTTGGGTGTAGGCCTAGCCCTCATCTAGGTCTTCATCATATCCACGAGCAAGCCATCACGTAGGTACAACCCAGGACCACACATTACATTGCCATAGCAATCACCTACATCTCCAACCGTCATCTCATCATATTCAGATCATCTCAGCATCACACACGGAGAGCAGCCCGGATGCACACCTCATGTCCAATAGACCACCTATGTCTTCCACACAATGGGTATAGCCCATGAGCACCCCAGGTGCACTATGTCGCTCAACAGTCAGCCCGCATCTACCAGCATGGGAGCATAGCCAGGAGCACCCCAAGTGCATTTTATCCCAAGGACCACCTACGTCTTCCACCATGCGAGAACCATCTCTAGTGCATTTCATCACTCCCTCTTTCTAGGGACCTCGATCTGGAATCTGGATGACACCAAGCCTCTCTTTGAAGCAGAGTTACAGGACTCGCGAGTCAACTCGCGATTTTTCCGAGTTTGACTCGGATCGAAGGTAAAACAATCCGTTTCAGCTCGACGTGAGTTGAAATCGGATCTGGACGATTTAACTTGGAAAATCACCGAAAATCGGCTTGGCGATTTAAACTCGGATCCCACCTGTCGGCTAACTCAGTCCTCAAAAAAAGACAAATCACGCTTTTTTTTGCCGCGTTTTCTACCCTATTTTCGGGCACCCTCTATACGTCGGATCTCTATTTATTTTCGGCCACCCTGAACATTACTACATAGGAGCAAGAGTTGAGTTCTGTCACTGAGTTGGTCTTCAACTCACGCAGGGTTGTTCTTCACAACGATGGCCTGTTTTTCTTCACGTGTGTCCACGCTCTGGCGTCCTCTGTCTTCTGTCGCGGGTGCTCGGCATGTGTCTACTGCCCCGCGGGAGTTCTGTCATGTTCTTCTGCCGAGGGATCCTGGCATCCGGCATCCTCTGTCTACTGCCCCGTAGGAGTTCTGCCGTGTTATTCTTCTGCCGCAGGATTGGGTTTGGGCAAGCTGGCTGCTGTAAGTCGTGATAGCCACATGCAGCAGCCGTCACATGAAGCCCACAAACGTTATGCAATGCAATTTATTTTTTTATTATTATTATTTTTTTAAATTGTAACATTTTATTTTAAGCGTATAGTTGACTGTTGTAACTTGTAATGCATTTTATATAATTTTTTTATTTTCGTTTTTTATTTTAACATAATTTATTTTAAGTTTTAAGTTTAACATTTGATTTTAACTTTTAGCTTTTAGTATTTTTAAGTCATTTTATTTTAAGTTTTTACATTTTATCATTTTTATTTTATTTTTAAATTTTAACAGTTTTTATTTTAATTTTTAATTTATTATTTGATTTTTTCTTTCTTTGTATGTTATTTATTATTTTATTTTTTTTATTTTAACATTTCAAGTAGAATGATTTTAATTTTTTTATTTTGATTTTATTTTTTATTTAAATAAAAAATGTTAAAATCACAAGTTTTTTATTTTTTTTATTTTTTTAATTTAACATCATTTCACAAGCTCCATTTGAAAAATATTTTATTTTTTACATTTTATTTATTTTTTAATGCAAAATTTGACAATTAAATTTTTTTTTATTTTTTATTTAATATTTGATTTATATTTTTTAATGTTTTATAACTTGCAGATTTGCATTTGGCAGGCAGCAGGATAAGGTTGGCTTCAGCGGCTAAAGGTTGGCTTCTTCATCTGGATTCTGTGTTTTCTTTTCTCAAAATTTTGCATTAACAGCACTAGTACTAGCAGTATAATAATTAATTTATTGCATTGCCATATTTAACAATGTACATATGTCATAACTCAGCTCTAGCCTCTAACTGAGCATCACTATCATTATGCAGGTTGCAAGTGTAACACTGTAGGATGTTACAACTTACATAGCAGTGCTAGCACTTGCCACTAGCAACAACCTATTCACTAGCACCAACTAAAGTTACTAAATTATTAAATTGTGAAGCAGATTGTCTTTTTGACGGTGTGAAAATGCCAAGAGAAAAAGACTTTGCTTCGGCCTACTGTGAGAAGATTCCAGGGTCAACCAAGTTGCTCTGTAAATTTTGTAGAGAGCATTGTAGTGGTGGAGTTTATAGATTCAAATTCCACATTGCTAAGATTCATGGGCATGACATAAGTCCTTGCAAAGCTATACCTAAGGATGTTAGACACTAGGCCAACTTGGCCTTTGATTGCATGAATGAATCCAAAATGAAGAAAGCAAGGGTAAACATGGAGATGGGAAATGTTGCAGGTGCTGGTGGACAATCCTCTAATACCCCCATGTCACCTCCTTCTGTTGAATCCACAATGCCTCTACCTAACCCAAGTTTTCATATTCCAAACATGGCTCAAGGTCAAAGCCAAATGCCACAACCTCCTCCTATTCCTACAAATTTGAGCACTGGAGGAGGAAATATCAACACTTTTTTTGCACCTAGTACACAACCAGGTGCCCAGCCTAGCTTAGATGGCACTGGTTGGAAAAAGAATGTCCATAAGCAAGCAAGGAAGGCCATTGCTAACTTTTGGTATTATTCTGACATCCCTTTCAACTGTGCCAGAAGCCCTTATTGGCAATCTATGATTGATGCAGTTGCTATTGCAGGCCCGGGGTTCAAAGCCCCTACATCTAAGAGCCTTAGGACAGATATGTTGCTAGAGAGTGTTGATGACCTCAACCTTGTGCTTGTTGAGTTTTATACATCATGGGCAGAAACAGGGTGCACCATCATGAGTGATGGATGGACAGATAGGAGGAACAGAATTTTGATTAATTTCCTCGTTTCTTGTCCAAAGGGGACAATGTTTCTCAAATCAGTTGATGCCTCAGACAAAGTTAAGAGTGCTCAACTAATTTGTGAAATGATGGAAGAAATTGTTCAAGAAGTGGGAGAAGAAAACATTGTGCAAATTATCACTGACAATGCAGCTAATTATATGTCTGCTGGTAGATTGTCTGAGGCTAGGCATTGCACTTTATTTTGGAGCTCTTACGCTGCACACTGCATAGACCTGATGCTCGAGGACATTGGGAAACTTCATTGGATACAAGAAGTTGTGGAAAAGGCAAAATCCATAACCAAATTCATCTACAATCACACAAATGTCCTTTCCACCATGAGAACATACACTGAAGGCAATGAGCTTGTTCGCCCTAGAGTGACAAGATTTGCAACAAACTTCATCTCCTTGCAATCTGTAGTAGAGCAAAAGGTCAATCTAAAGAGAATGTTTTTGGGACCTGAGTGGATGGCTTCTAGACATGGAATAAGCCTCAAGGGCATTGAAATTGTTTCCCTTGTCTTTAATGATGGTTTTTGGAGAGATGCAGAAGAGATCATTGCTGTGACTGAACCACTTGTCAAAGTGCTCAGGTACTTAATTTCTAATTTTCTAAACCTTTTCAATGTTCATCAATTCAATTTGAATTCAATCTTTTTTACATGTTAATTAAATTTTAAGTCTTAAATTGATGATTGATCTTTCAGGATGGTTGATGGTGAGAAACCCGTCATGGGTTACATTTATGAGTCAATGGATCTCGCCAAGGAAGCCATAAAAAGCCAAATATATGAATGATGAGACCAAGTACATGCCTCTTTAGGACATCATTGATGAGCGGTGGGATAGGCAATTGCACTCTCCTTTACATGCTGCTAGATACTTTTTTAATCCAGCATATTTTTATGACAAGACCAAGTTTAGTGAGGATGGGGAGGTTGGCCGAGGGCTTATGACTTGCATTGAGAGAATGAACCCAAATCTAGAAGTCCAAAGCCGTATCATTGCCCAGCTCCAAGACTATAGGATTCCTTCAAAATTGTTTGCTTATACCAATGCTATACGGGAAAGGACAAAAATGTTGCCAAGTATTTTATAATTTGTATTACAAATTTTGTAATTTTGTATTATCTTTTATAATTTACACTTTATTATCTTAATTCTTCGAATTTTTTTCATCTTCAATTATCAATCTTGACTTTTTAACACTTGCCCCATGTTAGGTCTTTGGTGGCAAAATTTTGGCAGTGATACACCAGATCTTAAAAAGTTTGCCACTAGGATCCTAAATCAAACTTGCGGCGCTTCAGGTTGCGAGCGCAACTAGAGCATGTTTGAGAAAATCCATTCTAAAAGGCGTAGTCGCTTGACACAAAAGTGCTTGAATGACCTCGTTTTTGTCCACTACAACCTTCGGCTTCGCAACAGGCAGTTACTTGGTGAGACACTTTATAATCATTTGTAATCTTAAATTTTAATCATTGGTTTAAACTTTAAAATTTTAAAGTTTAATTCACATTTTGAATGTATCTTGATTCTTGATGTTGACAGGTTTGGATCATTCAGCTATTTCCTTGGGCCAAGATGACTTGGAGGTAGAATTGGAACAGAATGGGGATCCACAACTGTTGTTACATCTACTTGGATTCATTCAAAGGAGGCTCCTCTTTTTAGTTCCGAGGACTTAGAGACCCTTAAGGGTCAAGCAGCAGGAGATGCGAGAACATCTACTTCTTAGTTTTTCTTACTATTTCGTATTTAGTATCTAGATTCTAGATTTTGGATCCTCACTTTATGTATTTTTGGACTCATCTTATGGATGAGAGTTGATATATTTTGGACATCTTTCTGGATTATCATTTATGGACTCATCTTATGCATGAGTTGATATATTTTGGACATCTATGATTCTATTGATATCTTTTGGGCATCTAATGATATCTTGCAGTGTATGGACATGGTTGTTTTGAATATCTATATTTTTTTTTAATTCAAAATAGAGGTATATATCTAATTATTTGTATTTGCCGATTTTTTCCCAATCCGATTCAAACTCTTCGCTCTTTTGCCTCGCCGATTTATTGTCGATTCCGAGTCTGGTAAGTATGCTTTGAAGTATTTAAACTTCACTCTGGCTAACGGCTTGGTCAACACATCGGATATCAACTCTTCTGTGGCCACATACTGGTGCTTCACTGCTCCTCTCCGCACCATATCGCGGATATAGTGATACTCGATCTCAATATGCTTCGACTTGTCATAGAACATCGGGTTCTCCAACAACTTCATGCAACTCTAGTTGTCGCAAAAGATACAAGTCACCTCTAACTCAAGATCAGACAAATTTGACAGTAGCTTCCGAAGCCATACTGCCTCACAACTAGCTGAACAAGCTGCAACATACTCTGCTTCAACTGTACTCAGCGCCACGCATGACTGCTTCCAGCTAAACCAAGAGATCATACCGAATCCCAAATTGAAGCAGCATCCCGAAGTGCTCTTCCTATCCGTGGCGTTAACTGCCCAATCTGAATCAACATAATCATGCAGGTTAATCTTCTAATTCGCTTCATACTTGAGCCCATACTCAACTGTACCCTTCAGGTACCTCAATACATGCTTTGCAACAATCAAGTGAACAGTCTCAGATCCGTCAAGAACCGGCTTAGGGTGTTCACAGCAAAGCATATGTTTGGCCTCTTATTCGTCGTATACATGAATGAATCAATCATCTGTCAATACATCGTGGCATCAATTGTCTCTGATGAAGTATCACACAGCAGCTTGTTTGATGCAATTGGTGTGGCCATCGCCTTGCAGTCCATCATGTTGAACCTTTTTAGAATCTCTACTGCATACTTTCCTTAACCAAGGAAAATCCCATCTGCACTCTGCCACACCTCCATGCCTAAGAAGTAATGCATCATTCCTAGGTCCTTCATCTTGAACTCAGCGGCAAGCCTCCTCTTTGCATCTGCAATGAGCTCACCCTCACCTGTCAAAAACAAGTCATCTACATATAGCAGGAGTATTACTAGTCTTCCGCCTTCAACCTTGAAGTAAAGGTTGGAATCTGCTTTACTCTTGGTAAAGCCTAAGCATATAAGGACGCTGTCCATCTTGTCTTACCATGTCCTGGGTGCCTGCTTCAATCTGTACAAGGATTTGTTTAACTTGCACACATGAGTCTATCTGTCATGTGTCTCAAATCCCAGTGGTTGCTCCACATACACTTCCTCTTCAACTACACCATTCAAGAATGTTGTTTTGACATCTATTTAGTGTACCTTCCATTTCATTACTGCAGCCAATATAAGTATAGATCTGATGGCAGTGTATCTTGCTACAAGTGCAAATGTCTCCTCGTACTCTATGCCTTCTTTCTGGGATAAGCCATGTGCCACAAATATTGCCTTGTGTTTTTCAATGCTACCGTCATCAACATGCTTGATCTTGTAGATACACTTCGAAGTTACAACGAACTTACCTTCTAGTCTCGAAACTAACTCCCAGACATCATTCTTCGTAATCGACTGGTACTCGATCATGGCATCCTTCCATTCTTTCTTTGCTACTGCTTCTTCATAGTTGGAAGGTTCCTTATCAATGATGTCACATAGTAGGGCCACATAGCAGGTGTAAGGTCTAGGTCTCTTGCTTTCTCTATGGATCCCATCTGGAGAGCCATACTTTTTTGCATCTTATATTGCTTCTCGTTCCCATGTTGGTCTTCTTTTGTGGGAGTTCTTTTCATGAAGTGGTTCTACAGGTTCTTGTGGTTCTGCCATGTCGTAATCTTCATGATCTTCTAGAGTCGCTTATTCCATTGCAGTGTTTCTAACTCTGGTTGCTTCAGGTTCTTCAATCTCTTCGATTTTCTTGATTTGAGGTATGTCGAGTCTTCGTCGAAGGTTACGTCTCTGCTGATGTCGATCTTCGTAAATCTTAGGAAGTATATTCTGTAGGCTTTTTAAATCTTAAATCTTTTCGTTTGGGATGCGTATGTACACTGGGAATCAAAATATCCTGAGATGACTGACCTTTGGTTTCCCACTTGATAAAGCTTCTTCGAGTGTCTTGTTGCTTAATACTCTGTGAGGTGTACAGTTTGGTACATACACAATTGTCTTTGTTGCTTCTTACCCATAAGTGCATCGCAAGATCTTGGTCGTGTAGCATTGCTTTTGTTGCTTCCATTATCGTTCTGTTCTTTCGTTCTACAACGCCATTCTATTGAGGATTGTAGGGAGTGCTCACCTCCCTCTTAATCCTATATTCTCTACAAAGATCCTTGAATTCTTCCGGGGTGAATTCTCCACCATTATTTGACCATAGGGTCTTGACCTTCTTCTCAATGTGATTTTCAACCAAGGCTTTGAATTCCTTGAACTTGCTAAATACCTCATCTTTACTTTTCAAGAAATAGATCCAAGTCTTACGGGAGAAGTCATCTATAAAAGAAACATAATATCCATACCCAATTAGAGAGCTGGATGACATGGAATCGTATACATCTAAGTGGACTATCTCCAATATTCCTTTTGCTTTGCTTTAACTATTGGGAAGTGCCTTCTTTACCTTCTTTCCTTGTGCACATCCCTTGCAAATGCCTTCAATTTTGTCTGGATTTCTAGAAGTCCTAAAACTGCTTTGCTTGTAATAGGTAGTTCTCTATAGTGCACATGTCCAAGCCTTCTATGCCATAGTTCACTTGGTTCTATGGAGTCACGAACCGATGCTTGTTCAAGTTGTCCCTTCAACTTGTACAAGACTCCCTCTTGCTCTCCAATTACTGTTGCATCATCTATTGTCTTTCCTTTTGGCCACATTCGGACTTGGCCATCAACAAATGCAACCCTTATTCCTTTTGCATCTAGTGCAGAGATTCTTTAATTCCGGAACATATAGAACATATTTCATCTTCAAAGATTTGCCGGAGTCTAGCTTGTAGGAAGCTTCTCCACTTCCTTTTATGGGCTATTGATAGTCATCCCCAAGTTTCACATTGTGGGGTGACTCATGCTCAGATAGATTGACGAATGATTCTTTGTATCCCGTCATGTGCTTGGATGCTCCACTATGTACAAGCCAATCATTGCTTCCATGTGTGATAGTGCCCATGAGTGCTGAGATTAGGACATATTCTTCATCACTTGAAGAATCAACTCTTTCTTCTTTGGTTCTTTTCCTTGTTGGTTCATCATCTTCAGCAGTGTGAGCATGATGTCTTTTCTTGATAGTCTTCTTGTTGGAGGAACCTTTGTTTTTGGGACAATCTCTAGAGTAGTGTCCCTTCTCATCACATGTGTAACATCTAACACTGGATAGATCTCTTCTGGGTCTCCTTTGTCTTCCGTGATGGTGATCCTCCCTCTTGTTGTGATTTCTTCTAGTGTGAATTGTGAGACCTTGATCATCAATTGCTCCCATCTTCTCTTCTCTTGTTATTAGTCGAGCTTCTTCTTGAGTGCACTCTTCCCATAGTCTATTGAAAGTGATCAGCTTCTTTCTAGCACATATTCCTTGAATGAATGAGTCCTGTGATCTTGGGAGACCATTCAAGGTGGTCATAACGATCTCTCCTTCTTCTACCTTTTCTTCAATTGCTTCAAGTTGTTCTTTGATTTGAGCAAACCCTTGTGAAGTAGGATTGCATGGTCACTGAATTTTGGATCTTCACATTCTTGAATTGATTCCTTAATGTCATCTTCCGATTGATATTCTTCCCTTCGAATAACTTCGTCAAAGCATCGAACACCTCCTTGGGTGTCTTCAAAGATGACACATGAGGAATGAGATGATCTTTAATAGAATTTGCAATAATTTTCTTGGCCTTGACCAAGTTCTTTTTGTGGATAGCCTTAGCTTCATCTCCCTCTGGTACTGGAACTTCCCCACTAATATATTTGTCCAAATCATTTTCTTCAAGGACAAGAGAGATCCTATACTTCCATGCTCAAAAGTTGTCAGCTCCCACAAGCTTATAATCACGCTGGGAGTGGTGAGTCATTTTGAAATGAGAACCTCAAATGGAAATAGCAGAGATTTAGGTCTTACCAATTTGAGATGCCCAACCTGGTTCTGGAGTTGGCTGGCCTAGGGTTTGTAAGAGAAACCCTAATTTTCCAAAGTAGGAATTTCAAACTTTTGTTTGGACAAAAAGATGCACCTTCAATAACACCTTCAATCAAGGGACCCTCATCGAATTCTTCAATGGGGTCGCTTGGGATATGTTGCTCAATGGGTTCCTTTAGCTTATCCATATCCTCGATATTTTTTGTTGATGTGACGTAAGGATGGTTTTCTGAAATGTCTTCGGATGAGGTTTCCTCATAAACTTTTTCAATTAGATTTTCACAGATGTGCCTATCTTTAGAATCCTGTTGTGTATTCAGAGAGGCATCGTATTCTTTAATAAGCCGCTTAATCTCCTCCTTTCTAAAATAACTTAGAGGGATTTCCACACATTCGACGTTGCTTGTGACAACATGAGGAAGTTCTTCAATGGGAGTATCATGGACCTCTTCTTCACTTACATGTTCTAGAAGTAATCCCAAGTCTTCAACACTTTGTATCGTGGAAAAAGGTTTGTCATATGCTTCTCTATGATACTCTGTCCTAGATAGGTAGAAGGAAAAGATCTTTTCAAGAAATATTTCCAAACCATTCATACTACCCCTACCATCATGCCACTGCTCTAAAAACATCCAAAGGAAGCTTGGAAAGGAGGTTATACATTTATTAGGAAGGCCTTGATAGAACCAACAACATGCCTCATCCTGAAAAGTACGAACAAACATTTCCATCATATTGTCCTCATAAAGCACATTGGAGTCAGCCATCAACTGAAGGAAAGATTTGACATGCCAGATGGTTGAACCACCGTAATTTCCATGGAAGACTGGAAGTCATTTATAAATACTCCCCACACCATGACCAAAGATAGAAAAACCTGGGATGTTTGACAAGTCGATGGGATGAAAAAGTTCGACTATCTGAGCACCACATTGCTCCCTCAGTTCATCCATATCAAAAATCAACAATGTGCATTTGATATAACCATGGAATAATGTATTGAACAGGTGTAGCTGTCAACTGATGAGCTTCGGAAAAAATCTCAATGTGTTGCATGTGCTCATCTACACACAACAATCTTCACAAGTTTTTTGAGATAACAGGGTTTTTCTTTTCTTTGTAAATTTATAAGAGAAAAAATGTTAGTGGAGTCGCCAAATGAAAAGTAAAGATCTACTCTAAACATCCATAAAACAAAGCAAAAACAAAAAGTGGAAAACAAAGTCGTATTCTGGGAGTAAAAAGATTTATCCCCGGCAACGGTGCCAAAATGTTGCCACCCAATTTGCACCTCGGGTAATGTGGCATAAATCTTCAAGCCACTAGGTGCGACCTTGGGGGCAAGCTCAAGCCAAGTGATGTCACTTGATACTCAGCTCCTCCATCTAGGCTAACTCCTAGCGAAGCCAAAGCGAGTGGATCCTAATGAAAAGTAAAATCTAAGGTGTCTACTCTACGAAAGAAATAAATGATTCTGGGAGTTTACGTGAAATGAATTAAAACCTTAACAATGAGTTACTGCAAATGAATTGAATTATAACAACAGCATTTATCATTCACACATCCTTCATGACAATATGCAGAGATTGATTTAACCAATATAAAACAATGAAAACCAGTGCCATTGAAATGGAGTGCTTCTGTATGAGGGTTGTTGGTGTAGTCTCAGATAAGTATTGCAGTGTCTCGTTGGTAAGCCTGGGAAGAATTATTTTGAAGTGGAAAACTAATTAAGCTAGTCACCTAAATCCCTTTCTAATACTACCAACTGATCAGATGACGCTGCAATGGAAGTAGAGCATACGGGGATGAAGGCCTTGTAAATTTTTAAATGTTTTCAGAACAAATTTTCTGATTTAAAAAAAAAGTAAATCCCCGGAATCTCTTTCCAGATTCAGTACTCGAGCAAGCCCTTGTCCATGAACCTGTACTCGAGAAAGCGAGGGGCTTTATTTTAAACTAAGCAGTGCATAACAATTAAAAAAAATTAATTACTAAACTGCTCAAATCTTTTCCCTTATGGTACTTCAGTATAGCGCAATGGGTAAGTATTCAGATTACTTTTGCAAAACTTAAATAAAGCATGAAATGATAAAGAAAAACAACTACGTTAACAACATACAAGGAAAACAGAAAAAGGGACACCGACACAAAGCTCCCCGGGGGGGATGGAGACCGGCCTCTAACGAGCCTACTCAAACTTTATTTTTGCTTCTACAATGATGCGAAAGAAAGTGCACTTTGGTACTCAAATTGGAATCCAAACGCTTACAACTTGTAAAAATTATAATTTTTATGTGAGGGGAAGCTTCGTTTGTCTTCTTTTTTGTCGATTTTGTGAAAATTTGTCAAAGTTTCCCTCTATTTTATCGCAAACCTTCAAAAAACAGCCAACAAATATTAGTGGAATGTGCCCAAAAACACTTTAAGAGTGCTTTTGGAAAACTTCCAAAGTTTGCAAAAAAAAAAAAATTTAAGTAACAACCGAAATCAAACAAATAAAACAAAACAAAACAAAACAAAAAACCAAGGCAAGCTAGAAAGCTTGCCTTCTTAGGATCTTTGCTTGCCTTTTGAAGAGAATGGCAAGCAAATCTCAAGCACTATATGCCAAATAAATCAAATGAAAGCTCTTTAATCTTCTTCACCAAGTACTTTGAAATTTTAACTTTAAACTTGCGAGAAGAAGGCTAGATCTAATGTTTTAAAGAACTTATAATTACGCAATAAGATCTAGATTTGGAAATTTAAATCTACTTTATATATGTCTTTGAAATGTAGATCTAAGCCAAGTAACAAAAATCAAAGTAAATTTGAAAAAAAATTGGATCAAAAAGTGATAGAACCAGATGGAGCAAGAAGTAGAAAAGGGATGGTGACGCCTCCTTTGGTGGGATTCAAGGGATGATGCTTTCTCTTTTGAAATTACTGGAGAAAAGGGAGAGCCCACTTGCTCATCAAATGCTCCAGCTTGGGTTTCCTATAAAATACCTTCAACAAAATGCCAAGGGAATTAAAAGCACCTGTGGGAAATGATAAGAGGATAAGCAGTATTATAGATCCATACAAGAAATCATATAAAACTTGGTAATCTAATATATTCCACAATAAGAAGTGACCTAACAAGAATCACTTCCTATTCTTACCGAAATGTAAATTTCCTTACGAAGACAAGTAATCCCAACAATTGCAAAATATGGAAAGAGTTGATACAAATTACCTCCATGATTTAGCATAAAGACAACATCAACCAAACATCTATGGATCCCACACGGAAATTGCCTCCAAAGCCTTTTATTAACAATACTCAAAAAAATATTTCAATGTATGTAAGCAGATGTTCAACCTTCCGATCTGGTACAATGGAGAAGTGACCTGCTTAAATAGGAAAAGAGAGACCCAGGGGGGCCTCACCAACACTGAAGATCAAGCTCAGTTGAGCTCAGTTGAGCTTGAGTGATCTAAGGAATCGGTGGAGTGATTATCTAGTTAACTAAAGTGATGGTATGGAGGAGGTGTCACCTCAGATGAGGTAGGCAACCTCACTCACCTACCAAGCCAACTCACGAATTCCAATCTTCATTCCTCACCCACCTCACGCAAATGTACGGCTTTGCTATGACGTGAGCTCCAATATGAGATTCGCTTGTCTTAATAAAACAACAAACAATGTATGGTAAATCACTTTATAACCCACGGTTCCAAATGTGACGTGGATAGGAGAGGTCCACACTTTCCAACTATCGTAAGGCATTAAGTGTAGCGTGTGCTCCTCCCTTGGTGGGTTGACGTCACCTCTAATGAGACATTCACTACCTTATGCGCCTCCACTACCCAAAGTTTGAAATATGGTAATTCAAACTTGGTTTAAGCCAAGGTACTATTTTAAACATGAAAGGGGGTCCACCCCTTCATGCTAGCTCAACCTCTATTTGCAACTTCCTCATAAACTTGGCGTCACCATCCTTTTATAAAATTGTGATATGTATACCACTCTTTAACTTATAACCATAACTTAAATTATATGTAATGTTCCCAAAAGTGACATGCATGCAAACCCTAAAAATGACATGCATGCAAACACTAGAAATGACATGCATGCAAACCCTAAAAGTGACATGCATGACATCTAAGTATTATTTAATGATGCATGCACTCAATTAAGTCTCCATGCGCATGCATGCAAATCAACTGCAAATTAAAAGTTAAAGTGACCTAATTAGGTCGAAAGTTAGAGTTTTCGCAGTTGAAAGTTATAAAAGAAAGATAAAGTGAATAGAGACTTTACTTTTTGGATTATTATTATTTTGGAGCTCTTGAGTAGCAGCACAGCGTGCGGCACAGCAGTTGGGGTTGGAGACGGCGTCTTCAGCTAGCGAGGTTTCGGCAATGAGATATCTGCCCTAGTCTCATCCAAGGTAAGCCATACAGGTTCACCATTTGCTCTTCCATTTATTCATAGTTATCCAGTATACAGCAGAAATTGTTGCAGGGGCACGTGTGTAGCCGTAAGGGGTTTTTAACCGAAAAGCCCAAATCATTCACTGGGTCTTCAGATCTCAGTTTACCTTCAAAACCCAAGCACCATTCTCATTCAGCCAACCGAGGTATTGCAGCAAAAAACCATGTCATTTCTTCATCAGCTCAGCTCATCTTGCATGCGTATTCTCTCTGGAGCATTTTCAACCGGCTTATCAGTGGTAAGTGTTCATTCTATCCTGCAAACCATAACCCTAATTTCAGCTATAAAATAGGGAAATTTTGCATGGCAGTTTGCATGCCCGGCTATTTCAGTAAAATTGCATAGAAATAGAAAATATCAGGATTTGGGATATTACAGTGGTATCAGAGCTATTTTCCTTGCCAGCTGTGGGCATGCAAAAATATAAATGAATTCAGAAGGCCCATACAACATTACTCACAGGAGACAGAGGTATAGAGACAGAGAAGAGGAGTTAGAGGACGTAGATTTGGGGAACAAAGAATATCAGTTTGGAAAAGGCAAAGAAACAATGGTCGATGATGATAAAACAACTTTCAATAGTCTCATATCAGCCATAAAAGAACTCACTAATGGGCAAAAAGAAATGATGAGCACCTTCAGGCAAATCACTGAGAAGAATGGGCCCACCCCACACAGTCCCTTATTTCCCAACAGTGATAGGGTATCCACCAGTAGTAGTAGGGAGCACTCACATACCAACATGCAGAGCCATCCCCATATATACAAGCCTTTCCGACCTACCATGCCTCAATTCTTAGATAGTCCAACTGCAGTGCCTCTAGCACAAGCAGAACCAGAAGAATCCATGAGTGCCTATCTGAGAGAATATAGAGCTTTAGGCGAGGACTTCCATTCGCATAGAAATAGAAAATATCAGGATTTGGGATATTACAGTGGTATCAGAGCTATTTTCCTTGCCAGCTACGGGCATGCAAAAATATAAATGAATTCAAAAGGCCCATACAACATTACTCACAGGAGACAGAGAAGAGGAGTTAGAGGATGTAGATTTGGGGAAAAGAGAATATCAGTTTGGAAAAGGCAAAGAAACAATGGCCGATGATGATAAAACAACTTTCAACAGTCTCATATCATCCATAAAAGAACTCACTAATGGGCAAAAAGAAATGATGAGCACCTTCAGGCAAATCACTGAGAAGAATGGGCCCACCCCACACAGTCCCTTATTTCCCAACAGTGATAGGGTATCCACCAGTAGTAGTAGGGAGCACTCACATACCAACATGCAGAGCCATCCCCATATATACAAGCCTTTCCGACCTACCATGCCTCAATTCTTAGATAGTCCAACTGCAGTGCCTCTAGCACAAGCAGAACCAGAAGAATCCATGAGTGCCTATCTGAGAGAATATAGAGCTTTAGGCGAGGACTTCCATTCGCATAGAAATAGAAAATATCAGGATTTGGGATATTACAGTGGTATCAGAGCTATTTTCCTTGCCAGCTACGGGCATGCAAAAATATAAATGAATTCAAAAGGCCCATACAACATTACTCACAGGAGACAGAGAAGAGGAGTTAGAGGATGTAGATTTGGGGAAAAGAGAATATCAGTTTGGAAAAGGCAAAGAAACAATGGCCGATGATGATAAAACAACTTTCAACAGTCTCATATCATCCATAAAAGAACTCACTAATGGGCAAAAAGAAATGATGAGCACCTTCAGGCAAATCACTGAGAAGAATGGGCCCACCCCACACAGTCCCTTATTTCCCAACAGTGATAGGGTATCCACCAGCAATAGTAGGGAGCACTCACATACCAACATGCAGAGCCATCCCCATATATACAAGCCTTTTCGACCTACCATGCCTCAATTCTTAGATAGTCCAACTGCAGTGCCTCTAGCACAAGCAGAACCAGAAGAATACATGAGTGCCTATCTAAGAGAATATAGAGCTTTAGGAGAGGACTTCCATTCAGCCATGACCTTCACCGACTTCTGCGACTTTAAAAGTGAGAACAAACCCAAAGCTTACAATAGGCCATTCACCCAGAACTATGAGTTACAACGCACCGTAGGGAAACTGACTATCCCTACCTTTGAGGGCACCCGGGGTGGCCCAACCAGGAATTGGGTGCAGAAGTTGGATATATACTTCCAGCTCAACCCCATGATTGAGGGACCTGTCATTTTAAGTGGGATTTTGAAGTTACTTGATGGACAAGCAGCTGTTGAGTCAAAGGTTTACTCACGAGAGCTTAAAGCATTTGCATATCAGGCGATTGGGCAGCTTGCTCAACGAGCACCACGGCTGTTCAGAGGAAATGTAGCAATGGCAGTGCGTCTTTTTCAAGCTTTGAAGGAGGTGGATCCATCTAGTCGTTTTACAGTGCAAGAAGCTGTTAACTCACTTGCTGCAGCCTACAAGGATTGCAATGAGTTAGTCTCGAAAGGCCTTGAAGCACTTCTGCTGGAGAATTCACAAGTTGTGGAAAGTGAAGCAAGATTTTGCGTTGTCTGGTGGGCTACAACTTTGTATGGTCTTGATCATTGTCCAAGCCGGTTTATTTGTATGCTTGGAGCTGCTGATATAAAACTGGATATAAGGGAGATGGCGCATAAGAGTTTATTTCCACAGAAACAAGTTGACAGAGCTGTCAACCAGTCTAGTCAATCTGTACCAGATAACTATCCTCCATTGAAAGAAATGCTAGATTATATATGCAAGAATCAGCCACGGGTTCTAGAAGTTTCAGAGATTGGAGAGCACAAGCTTTTATTCCCACCAAAGATGTATGTAGCAATGATCAAATTTCTGCAGAAATGTTATGAGGCTGAATGTGGACAAGCTTTGTTAGCTGGTAAAGGAGATCTTCCACAGCATGCTGATTCAGTGATCTCGTTATGTTTGTTACTCGAGCATGCTATGGCATATGAAGGTTCTGTTGAGTTGCACGCAACTGCCTCAAAGGGGTTACTAAATGTTGCTTCTTGGAATCCTCAGATGATTGCTTCACGATATGTTGAACGTCTTCCATGGCTTAAACAATTTTTAGGTCACATAGGCCCTGATACTCGAGAATCTATATCTTGTTTATTGGGTATTACTTGTTCGGCGTTATCAATTTCTTCAGCATCTGTTCTGCTTCAGGAACTTTGCTCCACTTTTAAAGTTCTCAACAAAGGCAGATTTGAGGATAGTTATGGAGCAATCTGTGCTACTGGATATGTGGTAGCCCAATGTATGACAGGAATACCTTCTGAAGCCTTTTCTCATTTATTGGCAGAGCAGAATGAACTCACACAAGAGATGGCTTCACGTGGCATGAGCATTGTCTATGAACTTGGTGATTCAAATACTAAAAGTGAATTAGTTCAGGCTCTCGTCAGTACATTGACTGGCACGGCAAAGAGGAAACAAGTTGTCAAGTTGACAGAGGATTCTGAAGTGTTTGAAGAGGGAAGTGTTGGAGAAAGACCTGGTGGTGAGAAACTAAGCATATATAAGGAGCTTTGCAATTTAGCAACCGACATGGGCCAGCCTGATCTGATCTATAAGTTCATGGATCTAGCCAATTATCAGGCCTCTTTAAATTCCAAGCGTGGTGCTGCTTTTGGATTTTCTAAAATTGCAAAGCAGGCTGGTAATGCGCTTAAGCCGTATTTACATTCGCTTGTGCCAAAGCTTGTCCGCTATCAATACGATCCAGATAAAAATATCCAGGAGTCAATGGGGAATATTTGGCGGTCACTGATGGCAGATCCCAAGAAGACCATTGATGAATTCTATAATGATATAATTTTGGATTTATTGACTCAAAGTGGATCTAGACTTTGGCGTTCCCGCGAGTCTTCATGCCTTGCTCTTTTAGATCTCCTTCAGGGGCACAAATTTGATCAGGTGGGAAGGTACCTGGAGAAAGTCTGGATCACAGCTTTTTGGGCTATGGATGACATAAAGGAAAGTGTTCGGAATGCTGGTGACAGTCTGTGTCGTGCAGCAACTTCACTTAGTTTAAGGTTATGTGACATGTATCTCACTGAAAGGTCTGATGGAAGTGCAACTATGGTGGAAGAATCCAGCAGTGAGGGAGAAACAGACCAGCATTGGAGTGAGGTATTTGTCTTGCTCTTGACTCTTTGAATTTCCATATTGGGCCTTGGCAAATTTTATAAATTATTTGTTTGGATTTTCAGATTTATCACTTCTCCATTCTCCTTATTTCTCCAAGTTTCCAACCAAGATGGCATCATCAAAGACAAATCCTCAATATCCACTACAGACATATGTGGAGAGGACAAAACCAACAAAGGGTGGAGGGGGGACAGCATTGATAAAATGTAACTTATGCCATGCTGAATGGAAAGGCAGTTATACTCGAGTAAGCCTATTTTATGAATATTGCAAAGAAGGGTGTTGAACTTTGTACTGGAGATCTAGATATCCCATTTTGATGGTAAGGCAGGCAAGTCAATTTGACAGCCATGTAGTATGTGACAATGATGAGTCTAATGAGGAAGAAACTCCAGCCAATGATAAGGTTTGTTTTGGTGATGAGAATGTGCCACTGAAAGCATCAAAAAGCAATACAACCTCATCACAAAAGAGGCCTGAAACTGGTCGCATTTATGACATGTTTGATGTGAAGGGAAGTGAATGTGTTGATCTTGCAATAGATGTGGCATCCCTTTCAATGCAGCCTGCCCAACCTATTTTGAGCAAATTGTCCATGCCATTAATGATGCTACAAGGTATAAGGCACTTGGCTAGAAGCTCCGAAATGTGTTGGTGAACGAGGAGAAAACACGTCTTGAGAAGGCAATAGCACCATTGAAGGCATCCTGGAGTGTAGATGGATGCTCTATTCTCATGAATGGTTGGACTGATTGTTGGAATCGTCCAATGATAAACATCATTTTCTCTTCCATATCTGGTTTATATTTTCTAAAGGTCGTTGATTGTTCAAATCAAGAAAAGAACACTACGTCCTTGAAAGACCAATTATGTGATGCCATTGCAAAGGTGGGGCCATCAAATGTTGTTCAAGTTATTACTGATGCAGCCCCAATGTGCAAAGCAACAGGGATGATGGTCCAAAAGGAGTACAGGTTAGTGAAAGGTTTGGTTTTTTTTAATTTAAATTTATTTTTTTGTTTGTTAGAAATGCCCGTCACTCAAGCCCAGTGCATTTCAACCATTGGCTAAGAAACCGCAACCTAGGGGGCATCTAAACCATCAAAATCACTCAGAGATCGCTCCTGGCCTGGGCCACGCCAACCCTTATCATGGCTAGATTTTTTGGTGTCTCCCCCCAACTAAGTCACCCCTAACAGTATTGAACTCGGGTAGCCTTGCAAACGAAACCCACACCTTAACCAAGTTAGCTAGTGGGAATTGATATTTTAAATTTAAATTCAATTGAATTAAAATTCTGATTTTTAATTAAAAGTTTGGTTTGTAATTACAAGCTTTATTTTTAATTACAAGTCTGATTTTATTTCTATTTTAATTTTTTTAATATTTATTCAATATTCATAAATCAAAAATCTTTTTTTTTCATCTATGAATTATTGATATAATATAGGCATATTTTTTGGTTCTTTGAATAATGCACTAAAATACATGGGAAAATTGACGGATTCAGGTGCTAATAGAAAAAGGCCGCAAAATTCAAATGTTCATATGCAACCACCACCATTCACAAGCCATTTACTGCAAGCACGCCAAAATGGAGCTTCTAAAACCGGTTGATACCAAATTTGCAACTTACTACATTTTTCTTAGGTGGCATGTGGAGATGAAGGGGGCTTTAGCGGCCACATATATCAATGACATGTGGGACCAGTGGAAGCAGTCTAGCTCAGATGTTGCTATGGAGGTGAAGCAATTGATTTTGGATGATCACTTTCGGGTTGATATTAAATTTGTTATGGAATTTGTAGAGCCAATATGTAATATGCTTCGCTATGCATACAAAGATAGTCCATGTTTAAGTGAGATTTATGAGAATATGGAATCTATATGTGAGAGGATTAAATCTATCATAGAGAGGAAAGATACTCAATATGGCCACAATTGAAAACATTCATATATGGACGGTGGAATAAATTTAACATCCCACCTCATATGGCAACCTATGTAGTTAATTCAAAATGGTATGATCCCTCAAAGAGAAGGAGGCCTCCTTCCCAAGATAGAGAGGTCATGAAAGGGTTTATAATTGTTGTTAAACAAATGAATGGTTCTACAAAAGAGGCCTTTGAAATACGAAATCAATTTGCTGAATTTTCACGTGGGCGAGGTGTCTTTAGTTCACATGCTTCTATGTTGAAAAGTTAACTCTGAAGGTTCTCTTTATAGTTTAGGGTGTTGTGTGATAAAGAGGACATGTGATTTGTCCATTATGTACATTTATGTATAAAACTGACTTATATATAAGTAAATGATGGTTTGTACTTTATTCTATTGGGTCTCACTTAAAAAATATTTAATAATTAAAGTGAATTATTATTAAATAAGAGTGCATTAAGTGAGAACCCTAGATTTTGTAAAAAGCATCTCAACCATAAGATTAAGTTGGTTAGATGAGGTAGTTACAGAATGTAAAGTATAAAACTAGGGTTAAATGACAAATTAGACAGCCATCATCCATCAATGAGGAGAGAGAGAGTAGATTGAGACTGAAGGAGAGAGAGAGAGAGAAAACCCTTGGCACGATTCCCAAAGCAAGCAGCAACATTAATTACAGAAGTACAGTCGCATCAATTACAACCTGTCAGAATCTGTACAACACTTGTGAGACACAAAAATCAAGGCAACACCGTACAGCAGTCTGACAGGGTTGTACATCATTTATTGCAAGCTGAGCATGAATCCCGAGGTAGCAAAAAAGTACAGAAAGTATAGTCCGTACAGTCCACACATGTGGCAAAATCCGTACAGTTTGTACGTGTAAAGGTACATCAGGTCGTACAGTAGTGTTGGCACGATTTTTGAGGTAATTTTTTGAAAGTGGTTTTGGGGCATTTTTTCCTGTAAGGGTCAAAAGAATAATTTTTCTGTGTTGTTGGAAAAAAATTTGAGTTTCTTCTTTTAATGATAATTTCTTCTTTCTAGGGTTTTCCCCAAGAGTTGGGGTTTTGCCCGGTCTGTTGACCAAAATCTCTGTGTATCCATGTTTGAAAGATTTGCTTCTGCCTTGGAAAGTTCTTGATCTTGGTGATTTATATTTCAAATTAAGATGTAATGTTTAATCATAAACCCTAGTTAGATCAAGTGTTTGACATAATGTGTAAATGGTAAATTTCATATTAAGTCATTGAATTTCTTCAAGGTATCAGAGCCAAGTTGAAGTAGTCTTCAAGATTTTGAATCACAGAACAAAATTGTGTTGTCTTTCAGTTTAGAAGATTTGTTGTGAGATATCTTCCAGATGATGAACATTCAATATGAAGATAGGTTGGATGGCATATCCAACTATCTACCTTGGAAAATGAGGATTACTACAATGCTAAAAGAATGGAAGATTTGGAGCTTTGCAAACACCGTGATGACGAAGCCCACTAAAAAGGATGAGTTAGCAGAACATGAAGCCTCAAAAGCCGGAGCCCAAAGGGTGATCCTCGATGGAGTGAAAGATCATCTGATCCCACATTTGGCAAAGAAAAAGACTCTCAATGACATGTGGGACACCCTAAAGTAGTTGTTCGAGGCAAAGAACGAGAACCGAAAGATGGCCTTGAAAGACAAGTTACACAATGTGAAGATGACAAAAGAAGAAGTGTAACTTCCTACCTGACTCGTGTGGCTCAGGTCAAAGATGAGTTAGCAGTGGTAGGAGAGACTATCTCAAACTCAGAGTTGGTAAGGATAGCCCAGAAGGGCTTTACCAAGAGATGGGCGGTTTTTGTCAAATGTATTGTTGGCAGATAGAAACTTCCAGACTAGTTCCGACTGTGGGATGATTTTACCCAAGAGGAGATTCGTGAAGGACGTTTAGGTGGATAAGTTAGCAAGGAGGTGGAGCATAATGTAGCCCTTGCAGCAAAGATAAACAAGAAAAAGAAAGACCTCAATCAGATCAGGTGCTACCATTGTGGGCAGATGGGGCATTATGCCTCGAAATGTCTTAAGAAAAAAATTGTGAAGACTGAAAGAGATATGGCAGCCTCTGCAACAGTAGAAGAATATGCCACGAAGTTTGAGCAAGAGTTTTCTCCTGTCTCAATCGATTCCAGTATAAGAAGTTCATCCTTTGAGAATGTCTAGGTTGTTGACAATGGTGCAACCAGACATATGACTAGAATATATGACTCTTTTCAGATGATCACAACGTTGGGACCGGGACACTTCATTCAGAAAGATGTTGATAGTCCCCAGATTGCTATACGAGGAGTTGGAACAATCACGTTCCAACTGGACCTTGGAGAGTTCCTGGATATTCATGGAGTATTGTTTGTACCTAGGATGAGAGTCAGCAAACTCTCAGTTTCATCCTTTGAGGATGAAGGCTATGGGATGATGATCAGGTCTGGCCATGTCTTCCTGTATCGAAGAGATGAGCCAGTTGGTACCACCATCTTATTAGGGGATCACAAGGACAAACTGTATGTCTTGAGAGGGCATATTGTACGACCAGGAGCAGGATCAGGAGGGTGGCTATCAAAGTCAGAGGATGAGGATGATGTTGCATTTGATAGATATGGTCCTAAAGAGGAGAGTGACTCTCTCCAGAGCACGAGCAGAAGACTCAGCCAGTCAAGTGATGGTTCATATGAGTAGTTGGATGAGACTCAGGTCGAGTCTTAGACTTTAGAGTTTCAGTTCGAGGTAGAGAATCTATTTTCGAGATTGATTCCAGAGCAGGAGGGAATTGTTGCAGGGGTCAGAGATGGAGATAGTGCTGCAAACCTTCCTCGTTAAGCGGGAGTGTTGAAAAGTTAACTCTGAAGGTCCTCTTTATAGTTTTGGGCGTTTTGTGATAAAGAGGACATGTGATTTGTCCATTATGTACATTTATGTATAAAAGTGGCTTATATATAAATAAATGATGTTTTGTACTTTATTGTATTGGGTCCCACTTAAAAGATATTTAATAATTAAAGTAAATTATTATTAAATAAGAGTGCATTAAGTGAGAACCCTAGATTTTGTAAAAAGCATCTCAACCATAAGATTAAGTTAATTAAATGAGGTAGTTACAGAATGTAAAATATAAAACTAAGGTTAAAGGACAAATTAGACATCCATCATCCATTAATAAGAAGAGAGAGAAGAGATTGAGAATGAAGGAGAGAGAGAGAAAACCCTTGGCATGATTCCCAATGCAAACAACAACATTGATTGCAGAAGTACAGCTGCATTAATTACAGCCTATCAAAATCTGTACAGCACATGTGGGGCACAGAAATCAAGGCAACATCGTACAGCAGTCTGACAAGGTCGTACAGCATTTATTGCAGGTTGCGCATGAATCTCGAGGCAACAGAAAAGTACAATCCGTATAGTCCACACGTGTGACAAAATCCGTACAGTCCGTACTCACACGTGTGAAGGTACAGCAGGTCATACAGTACTGCTCGCACGATTTTCGTGGTAATTTGTTGAAAGTAGTTTTTGGGAATTTTTGCTTGTAAGGGTTAGAAGAATAATGTTTCTGTGTTGTTGGAAAAAAAATTGAGTTTCTCCTTTTAATGATAATTTCTTCTTTCTAGGGTTTTTCCCAGGAGTTAGGGTTTTGCCCAGTCTATTGACCAAAATCTCTATGTATTCATGTGTGAAAGATTTGCTTCTACCTTGGAAAGTTCTTGATCTTGATGATTTATATTTCAAATTAAGATGTAATTTTTAATCATAAACCCTAGTTAGATCAAGTGTTTGGCATAATGTGTAAATGGGAAATTTCATATTAAGTCATTGAATTTTTTCATTCTAAGACTTATAGGTGCAAGAAAAATGATCTAATTGATTGGTGGCAGCTTCATGGTGTTGATGCTCCAGAGTTGCAACAAATTTCCATACAATTAGGTGGGTAGGTAGCTAGTTCAGAGTTCCTCATCTTGTTTATGTATTAATTTAAATTTTACCTACTTAACATTGCCTTCCCCTAACAATTTTATTATTCAATAACATTGCCATACGATTAATTGGGCAAGTAGCTAGTTCCTCATTTTGTGAGAGGAATTGGAACATTTATGGTTTCGTCCATTTAGTGAAGAAAAATAGGTTGGGATCGAAGAAGGCAGAGAACCTAGTCTATTTTCATAGCACACTTCATCCCATATCTCGAAAAGACCGAGGGTACAAGGAGGGTCCTTTCAAGAGATGGGACCAATACACAAATGATGCAAAAGGTACACCGACACAAATCCCCCTTGGGGATGAGGCACAAGTTCTCACTAGCCTAGTAGATCTCTTTTATTATGGATTTACAATGACCTTAAGAAGTCCTCTTTCTCCTAATAAGATTGGAGGAAAGAGATTACAATGCTTGGAGAAAGAGAAGAGGAAGATAGAAGGGTTCAAGGAGCCTTGATTTGCTCTAGTTTGTCCAAAGAATGCACAGAATCCTCTGTACATGTCAATAACAAAATAAAACCAGCAACAAAACATTAGTAAAAAGTGTCCAAAATCACTTTGAAAGTGTTTGGGCAATGTTAGAAAATTAAACCAAAAATATTCTAAGTAAAGCTAAATCTAAGAAAGCAAAGAACTAAGAAGAATGGGCCTTTGCGACCCACTTTCTTAGGATCTTGGACAACCTTTAAGGACAGTCAACGAAGCACTAAATTGCTTGATATGATCTTGTAAATTAACCAAACAAATCTAGACTTTCATGCTTTAAAATTTTCCCAAAGAAATAACCTGTAAAGACTCAAGAGTAGATTGTTAGCACTAGATCTAATAAAAGAAATGAAACTTTTTTGAGCAACTAGATCTAGTAAGTAAATCAGATCTAAATAATATATCTTTTCAAAGCAAATCTGACATGTGTACCAGGCAACCGGTAACCGGTAACCAAGGAGAGTTTAAATAAAGATGAAGGAGAGAGAGACAAAGGAATGGTGTTGGAAGCCTTGGAATTTTTTTTGGACAAATGGAATCTGTTGGTGGAGAGCAGAGGGATTGTGTCTTTCTAAAAGTGCTTGAACGACAAAGGAGTCAAACAAGATCAACAACCCTTCAAGCTAGACAAAATGCACAGCTAAAACTACTTGCAAACAAAGTGTCAAAATCCAGTGCTTCTCATGCTAGAGATCTGAAAAGTATGCATACAAACAAGTAAAACATACAAATTCTATATCGTGGCAATAAGTAAGAAATAAATGAAATCAAACTAGAATCATTTATCCTAATGACTAGAAATAGTCCTTCAAAGGCCAAATAATCAACAAATGCAACAAGTAAATAAGCTAAGCTACAGTTACCTCATAAACCTTTGACATTACATCCATACACATCGGGCCATACACCAAAGATTTGCCTCCAAAGCCTTCTTTATTCCAACAAAATAATACAATACAATACAACTAGAGCAGCCCTTTGGTCCTCTCTGACCATGAGAAAAAAGAGAGCCAAATGCTTGCTTAAATAGAAAAAATGAGAACAAACCCCAAGGAGGGTGAATTTTCCGAGTGTTGGAGCTTTTTGAGATGATTGGGGGTGAACTGGAGTGAACTAAAGGTGGTAGGCACCACCTCTCACAAGGTAGGTCACCCCCCACCTCTTTCTGTGACACATATGCAACAAGAGGTAAGCCCTCTCATGGATAAATGTGCCCCCTTAAGGAGAAATTTGCTCCCTCGTCCATGAGATCTTCAATCACCAATCAATCAAAAGACTTGGCTCTTGATTACCTTATATTTGACTGCCAATCACTGGAGACAATTCTCAGAAAAACTTGCATGATTTGTAGGATGCTGATTTTTTGTCTTTTTATGTCTTCTTGGCCATTTATTTGTTCTTTTTTGAAATTTTTGAGAGAACTTTAATTAAGTGATAAATAATCACTCGGATACTCTCAAGAGTGGGTTTTGGGGTAAAGTGGGTGCTCTGAGTTAGAAAACAAACACCCCCATGGCAAATTTTGCTCCCTTGCCACACTTCTATGGCATTTTACATTTTTTTATTAAAACATAAAAAAAAAAAACATTTTTACGGGAAAATTTAATTTTTGTGGAAACTTAAAAATCTAGGGGGGCCTAGCCTAGCACATGTTCATATGACCTTAAAATAATGTCCAACATGGTAATATACATTGACACATAAACTTTAATAACCTACTAAGCCCTAACCACCAAGACAACCATTCCAGCTTTGGGGGGAGCAGGTGAAAAACTCAAATTATACATCGCTTGTTCAACAATGCATAATTAACAAGGGAAAACACACCCTGAAATGATCGGATTGATGTCTAAGTCCTAGGAAAGCCAAGTCCTTTACAAAAAGTCATCATGCTAGTAAATTTATAACAATATCCCTACGGGGTTTGAACATGTGGAAAAAGAAAAAGAAGGGCCACTAAAGGCTTAATGGACTTCAAAATACTGATGATGCACACTTGAGATGTTCAAGCTTTGCCCACTCGCTTGAAAGTCCAACTAAGTACAACTTAGTTAGTAACAATCACAAAGTAGCCACTCCAAAAAGTGCACCATCAAGGAAAGAAGGTCAATTGGACTAGGGCGAAGTTGTAGGGTATGCAAAACATACCACACACCCTCTAACTCACCAATTACAAGGGTTTTAGGTATCCCAATGCACTTCCTCAGAAGAGGACGCCCTCTAGCATGTAATGTCCCCATTTTTGGATTCACATGTTCTACAATTAGAGGTGGTTTTATGAGGAGTAAAATGAGGATAATAGTGAACTCGGGCAATTTGGGAAAGTTATATGATGCTTTCAAAAATCTGATTACCATTATTCATCATCAGGATCATTTCTGCATAGTCCGTTTGAGGTTTTGTTGCATTCTGACGATTTCCGTAACTTGGGAGAGTTATTGGGAATAATTGAATAAGGAACACCTTAGAAGTCCTCTTTCTCCTTATCCTAGGATCATTTCTGCATAGTCCGTTTGAGGTTTTGTTGCATTCTGACGATTTCCGTAACTTGGGAGAGTTATTGGGAATAATTGAATAAGGAACACCTTAGAAGTCCTCTTTCTCCTTATCCTTTGCAGCAGCACTTCGATCTTCTCGATCCTTTGCAACAGCACTTTGATCTTCTGCAGCAGCCTTCTGATCTTCTCAATCCTTTGTAGCAGCACTTCGATCCTTTTGCAGCAGCACTTCAATCCTTTCAATCCTTTGCAGCAGCACTTCGATCTACTTGACCCTTCACTGTTGTGCTTCAATCTATTTGATCCTTTGTCGCCACGCTACCTGCAGTACACATGATCTATTTGCGGGATGATCAATCCCAATCACTTTAGGACATAAGTCCAAGGACGATGCAATCCTCCATCAGCATAATCTATGAAATCGATCAGCTGAATCATCTACAACTAAATGTAGATCTCGACCGCACCTAGTTCCGGCCCTATCGTCCATGAGGACTCATCGTAAACCATCAATACCACTAAGGTTAGGACCACTCCCAAGTGAGTGTTATACTATGGTATCTACACTTACTGTTGATGAAATTGTCATTGATGCCAACATGGTCTTGATGTCATCGATATCACCACTTTGTTGAACTCTTGAAGAAGCCCTATTGATGATGCTGAAGACCCTAGAGATAATCCTGAAGCCTTGGTAGACAATGGAGAATCCCATGAATTCGCAATTCAAGTCATTTTATGATGGCCTGCACAAATTGAAGAAAATTTGAGTAAAGGATCTTGTCAATGCAAGCAAGACCCTCATAAGATGATAGCCCTTGTCATGCCCTTTCCAACGGTAGGTGGCACGTCACGTGGTTCCTCATGGTTGATGAGATATTAACTTTTTAAGTTGACCCAACGAAAATTATAAGTCAGCTCAGTCAAACACAAAGTCGGCTCAGTCAAAGTTTTATTAAAAAAAAATAATAAAATATTTTTATAGTATGTCGGCCCCATTTAAAAATAAAATATAAAAAAAAATATATATTCCTTAAAAGAAGGAAATGTTCATATTAAATGAGGTGAGGTGACTTTGAAGAATGATAAGGAGGGGTGTCTTTGAAGGTTGACCGTTGAGTGGTAATTATTTAAAAATAAAAATAAAATATGAAAAAAAGTATTCCTTAAAAGAAGGAAATGTTCGTTTTCCTTTCTATATAAATACCCTCACGTTTCTTCATTTTGTGTGTGAGATATGAAGTGAGCTCTATGTTCTTTCTCTGAGGCAGCTGTGGAAATTCTTGT
>LPNX010696010.1:187012-201107 GCA_001517045.1 Pseudotsuga menziesii
CCGGATCCATCCAGTCTATCCTCGTACCTCAATCCTGCTGCTGCCATGATGCTTGGACTGAGTGTTCCACCTGCAAGACCCTCTCTTCTATGTTCTACACAACATGTACAATATCTTCAGCAACCTGGCTCTGATACCATGTTGAAAAATCTGACTAAAACATCAACATCTCATTGTGACATTTTGTCAAACACTTAGCATACAAACTAGATTTAATGCCCATCTGAGTTATGATTTGCTAGATTACTGAATAGCAAATCTACTGATAACTTGAACAAAAATACACATGCATGCATCCAAATAAATCTAGCTGAGGATAAAAAATACATATCAGAACACTAAGAAATTTAGGGCCAAGCCCAGGGCAAAACCCTCACCTCTGTGAGGTAAAACCCAGAGAAATTTTATTAGAGAGAGAGAAGAGACATTTACAGGAGAGATAACATGCTAGAATATTCTGAAAAATACACTGAGAAATGTGCAACAGCCAGGAAATAAATACCAGCAATAAATGCTGCTGTACGGCCATGCTGTACGGCCTTTCTTCTTCAACAAATAACTTTGAAAACTCGTGCCAAACTGTCCCTCTATTTCTGTGCACTGTACAGCCAACAACCAGCAAGTACAGAACCTTGAGAAACGTGCCAGCAGTATGTTTTCAGTCTTTATCTTTGCTGTACGGCCTGTACCTTCTATACAGCCTGCTGTACAATTCGTACAGTACGGATTTCCTAGGAAAAACAGTGCTGCAAACTCCCTCCTCGATTTCTATGCCCTAGCAATGCAATCTGATCTCTTCCTCTTCTGAAATGCCTTCTCTCTCTCCCACGTGTGGAGTATTTCCTCTCTCCCACGTGCCCTAAAAATTTCTCTCCTTGGATGTGTCTTGTCTTTTCCCCAAGGCTTCATTAAATAAGTGAAAAACTCACTTAGAAACCCTAACCCTAACTTTATTTCAAGGGTCAAGATTAAATTAGATCTAAGGGTCTTTATTAAATGCACATTAAATGTCCTTTTAATCATTTAATGACATTTATTACATTCACTTTATTTAATAAAGTCACTTTCACTTTATTATAAAGTCACTTTTTATAAAATAAAGTTGACTTAGGAAAAATACAAAAAACTATGTCCCCACCAAGACATTACAAAAACGGTGAAGGACCTACTGAGTTACAATAAAAACTAACATCTTTTGCCTCGTCTTTCCATTTTTTGCAGCCCTTTTCCATCCTCTTTTTGGGCCATCTTTTGGGATGTACTTGCAGCCTTTTAGGCCTTTTATTTGCAGCCTTTCCTTCCTTTTGTTCGCTGTCCACTTGTCCCATTTTCACCCTTTTGGGCAGCCCTCTTTTGCCTCTTTGTTTCCACTTTTTGCAGCCCCTTTCCATCCTCTTCTTCAACCATCTTTTGGGCTGTACTTTCAGTCTTTTTTACCCTCATTTGCAGCCCTCTTTCTCCCTTAGTTTCCAGCCTTCTTTGACTTGCCTTTTGTCCTCTTTTCACTCCCTTTCCCCCTCTCTTGCCTTGCCTTTCTCTTTCCTCTTCTCTCCCTTCTTTTCGGTAAGTTTGGGTAGTTGTTTTTATCTAGTTTGTAGATTTATTTTCAAGTTATTTTTTATCAACTAATCCTATAATAAGTGTATGTCTAGAGCTCTTAGTTTCAGGCAGGTGAAGGAGACCCCAAAGGCCACAAACAAGCAAGGAGTGCAAAAGAACAAAAAGAGTCTCTCCCTCTTCTCTCAATCCCCTTTTTTACCTGTTCTTCCAAGAAGCAAAGAACACATCATCATTGTAAAAAACTAATAAAAAGGGCTACTGGGAGCAAGTCTCCTTTCTTTTATACTTCCCATATTTGGGGGAAGGGTGTTGTGTCATTTTTCATGATTTTATAGTGTAGTTTCCTTTAAGCAATTAGTTTAGTTCTTTGCTTAGTCTTAGTTTCCATTTTTTACTAATTGCTAGTTGTTCCTTAGCATAAACACTAATTGTTAGATTTATTATTGCATTTTGGTATCTTGTTATATAATTGTCAAATCATAAAAAGAACCAAAATCTCGTGAATCTCACCGTAAGGTGGATCAAGAGTGCGTCGGAGAGTTTAATCAACCACTTTCATCTTAATTGTTGTGCTTGTTTAATCAATTAATTATTTAAGACACTTGAACTTGCAAAAACACAAGTCAAGAGCACTCTCTATCGGAGAGCATCCTAATTTTGCACAATCCCTACATTAGCTGCATATAGATTAGCTAAGTCTCTTGAATCACTGTCATAAGACGGGGTCAAGAACGCTCTCTGTCGGAGAGTCTAATTAATTGTTTTAATAAAATCTTCAACACACATACCCCTTTAATTAATTAACTCCCTTCTCTCCTTGCCGGAGTATGCTCTGACCGATCCTAGATCGGAATACCCAAAAACGGCATTGGATCTTTAAACACTACAAGAGTAATTTAATAATCCTTAAACACCCTTAACCAACGCACCCGCGTTGTAGGGATCCTTCCAAAGTACTTCCTATTAGAGGCGTCAGAACCTCCCGTTGTCTTAGATTCCCAGCTAGCTGGTCTTACATGTCTTAAACGGAGGAAACTTAGAAGAGTCTCCCGGCTTTGACAAACCTTCGTTGACACCCTAATCAAGAGCATTTTTAAAATTCTTAAAATCTACCAAGAGCACTTGCAAAACCTAATATTCACTAGCTTAATTCCTAGACTTTACTTCACGCATTTATTTGACTCCATAAGGCACTGGTCCTTCGTTATAATTGAGTAATCTTCTATCTTGATCAACTGTCTATGGTTTATTTTTGCTGATTATATCTGAATGCTTAAGTTACAAGTCTGGAATATTTACTTATCTTTCAGTCTCTTGCTAGCAACGTGGATTGCTTTGATTTACATGTCACATTCATAAACTTAATCATTTCTAATCACAAGTAACTCCTAAACTACACCCATCCGCATCCAAAACATCTTAAAACTTAACTTAAACATTGAGCCATAGAAAACTCTTTGTTAGGGACTAACCCCCTTGGCTTCGTTAGGAGTTAGCCTAAACGGAGGAGCTAAGAGTAGGTGACAGTACCTAGCTTTGTGCTTGCGCCCAAGGTCACACCTCTCCCACTTTCTCAAGTGAGAAGACAACTTTCGGAAGATTTCTGCTGCTGGTGTGCAATCGGCGGACAACAGGGCTTTTCGGGTAGACCTCTAGACAAAGGTAGGATGAGCCCTAGGGGATTTGGACAAGGAGATAAACTAGCATGTTCGATCTTCACAGGTATCCCAGAAGATACAAGGAGGGAATACAGAGCAGGGGTGAAAAGAAACACCAATTCGAAGGAAAAGAAGGGCCACCAAGCAGCGGAATAAACTGGTTGATAAAAATGGACAAGTACAAACAGGGACAGATGATTCGGTATATTGGTCGGAGATTGCTTGAGGACAAGCAATTTCGAGAGGGGAGGACTGTAATGTCCCCTTCCAACTAAACCACCCTGAGAACACCCGTTAACCTATCTTATTCCCATAGGTTCGAGCGGGTCTTAAAGAAAAGGGAATAACTGAGGACTGATAGCACTAGGAGCAGAAAGGTACATCAATTCAGTATTATTAAGTCATCAGTGTAGAAAGAAGGCCATCAAAGTTCATATCCTAAACCATGCAGAGCATGCAGGCCTTGTTTAGTCAGTAATAAAGTCAACATCAAATTAGAATTGGATGCATGCAAAAGTGAAGCATAAACCCTAAAAGTGACCTGCAAACCCTAAAAGCATATGAAGATCTATTTAAGAAGGGTTATGGGACTAAAGGAGGTAGTTATTGTTATTGTTGATTGATTTTGGAGTTTCGTGCAGCTGCAGCAGTTGGGGTTGGAGACGGTGTCTTCAGCTAGCGAGGGTTCGATAGTGAGATATTTGCCCTAGTCTCTTATTGGGATAGATCATCCAGGTTTATCCATTGCATCCATCGTATACTACAGTATTCGGATATCCAACACATTCTGAAGGGTTATTAGTAGATCCACGTTTTGCAACCGGAAGTAGCAAGGAAAACACAGAACGATTTGTTGGGACCACAAAACCTAGTATTTCCTCTGCATGTTAGCTTCCTCTTTCTCAACAGGCCTATCCTACGGTATGCGGTGATTATCAGCCATCAGTTTGCTCACTTGGAGCAGCTATCAGCCAAACAGATCAGTTGGGGGCGTGAGCAACAAAACTGCCAATCAATTCGCTAGTGCACTTAGAGGCAGCCAAACCTCCGAATGTGCCAGTCCATCTCTCCGGCATCAGCAGACGAACAAGCGCAGAAAGTTTCAGCCCGAACGGACCTCTCCTTCTACAAAAACGTCACCTTCAGTCTAGAGGGTGCTTACGGTACTGCGGGGCATTAACACCGGAGGAAAAGAGCATTATTAGACCACCCATCCGGATCCTTATGCATGCAACTATCTCTGGAGTCATTATCAGCCTGAATATCAATGGTAAGTGTTAATTTCTCTCTGCAAAACCCTAACCCTAATTCAACTATATTTTAGAGCATTTTTGCATGGCGAGTTTGCATTCACAGTTATTTTGCAAATTTGTATGAGATTGAGTGTGCAAGTCAACACTGTCATAGAACATTAGAGAATATCAGTATTTGGGATATTACACTCTACAAGGTTATTCCATATTCAAATTTGTTCAAAAATGAACTTCAATGTGCATGGGCCAATTTAGAAGGATTGAAAGTGGATCTATGACAAGTCCTTTTATGGATTACAGGTTTAAAGAGATATGTAACAAAATCCAACCCAAGCCCCCAATCACAGAATGGCTTAATAAAATATGGGCCATAGAACATGTTGAATCCAAATGGATTGGGATGTATCAAGATATATGGAAAGCTCGCTCATCCTTTAGGACAAAGGTGCTTGAATGGTTGTTGCTCAACCAGAGCTTAGCAATTAAAGATAGACTTCACCATGCAAGTCTAGCAGATGGTTGTTATGTGAATTGTTACAAAAACAGAGACTATAAAGCATGTGTTTTGGGACTGCAGAATTTACAGAGGATTCTATGGGTGAGTTGCCTCTAAGAACAAAATTCTTTTTGTTGTCCCTCTTCATTGAAAAGGGGCACTTTGGGAGACAAGCAGACAATCAGACTGCAGAAGAGGAATACGGGACAACATAAGGTTGACAAGAACCTCCATTTTATGAAAAAAGAGATGCCGAGCTACTTTCAAAGGGGATGCTTCCCTTTTTCATTTGGAAGAGACTACAGTGTCGAAGGCAGGATTGGCATTTCTGTAAGAATGAAGTCTCTTAAAATTAGAGCTAAGGTCGATATGCTTGCACATCTTGCCTATGTAGGGAGGGGCATTCTGTAGTATGTACAAACATAAACCGGCTCATTGATGTACTCTTGTGTATTGTGCATAAATGTAATATAAGATGCACTTTTCATAAAATATTATATGTAATCGTCATTATACAAAATAAAGAAAATGTAAAATATGAGCATTGTCTTCAGAACTTTCTTTGTTTATTCAGTATCATCCCTTTTGAAGACGATTAAGATGCAAGGAACAAATTTTAACCCAAATTAAATTTTGTTTTAATAAGCTGAAAATAAATACTGATAGAATGAAATTAACTTAAACCTTGTTTGTGAGCTCTAAACCTGACCTTTTAAAGAACATGAAGATGTTGGAGGAGCAGTAATTATGGGTCGTCCAAAACAGGCACGGTTTAGCAACTTTGTTAGCTCTGATCCTGCTTGTATAAGCACAGCAGAACCAGATAACAGCCCACAGATCTGAGACTGTTCTAAAGAAGATTGAAGTTGATATATTATATTAGACATGGGATCTGCACCAGCAATAGCTGCCGCATCTCTGCTTTTCCATCTTACCCCACCTCCATCCATTGAATTTGTAAGGAGGCTCTTATTAAGTTATTACGCACCTGTAAGGATAACTGCATGTATAAGAACAAAATTTTAAAGACATTTCCATTTTACAAAAGAAAAGAGCATTTACTTTCTTTTGTCAGTGGCTTGAGTTGAATAATTTCACCAGTCTTAAACTAGGTTACAAGGTTCGGGTTCAAGTTCAGATTCAGCAACCATTAAGTTCGATTCAAGTTTGAATTTTCCAATGAGGTTTCCCATTAGGTTCATCTATATATGTTTTTCAAAATATATATATAGTTTAAGTTTAAAATGAAAGATATCATAGAATAATTAGAAATCAACATCAATAAACATATATGAGTAAAAATCATGATCAATAAACATATATGACTCATGAGTAATTTAATCATGATAAAATCCAATCATCAATGCTCTTATTAAAATTTAAACATACAGTGCAACTGTAAATTGCAAAAAGAAGTAGAACATATTCTTCAAACTTCAAAACTTGTTATGCAATTGAAAATTACAAAATCAAGTAGAACATGGTCTTCAAATTTCAAAATTTAAAAGGAAATCCATAATGTTAAATACTTAAAATTGTTTCACAAAATTTAAAACATGGTTAGAATTTATATTCTTTTGGCCTACTTGTAACATCATAAAGCTCTAAACCATCCAGAGCACATGGAGTAGTAAAGGCACTAGAACTGTGATCATCATATTCATTAATAAGTGGAACTCAATCATCACTAGGATCATCATCAATGTCACCATTAGTGCAAAGAGCATCTTCTTCTGCACTTGAAATAGGTGCAGACCATGGGTGAGAAAACATAGATGAATCTTTGGCCACAATACTTAAGACCAATTGCAAATTACTACAAACAAAAACAAGGTCTTCCTACCACATAGATAAAAATGTTTTTTTTCTCGAATTGAATGCAGTTTTTAACCTGATAGGGTAAGGGTTTTAAGTTTTAACCCAACATATTTTTAAACTTTCTAAAAACTAATAATAATAATAATAACAAAAAGTTAAACATATTTTTTTTTAATTTTCCCTTCAAGTTCGCATGGGGTTCGAATTCGCTTTTGGTTCACCTTAAGACCCGGAATGAGATTATGGCATGGGAGGACTATGAAGACTAGTGCCAAGCCCCAGGGTTAATGGGGTCAAGGGAAGCAAGGACAACAAAAGGGTTAGATCAAGAATGTTTAGGGAAATTAGGACTGCATGCACATGGCACAAGTAAACCCTAGCATGCTGAAAAGTGAATATAGAACTCAGCTAGGATGTCCCAAGTGTGGTGCCACAAGAAAAAAATGCCGACTGGGGTGTGCCTCATACAATCAAGTATTACATGATCTTACTCTAGAAAGATCATCAGAACAATGTAATATAATCAAGCATAAAACGTCAAAGGGAGATAGAGGAATATAATTCTCACATAAAACCCTTCCAAGGAGACAGATTTGCCTTTCTGTGGCCCTAATTAACAAGTTCCAGGCTATTCTACAATTCATTAACAACATTAAAAATAGGAACAAGGATGTCATACTTTGAATGGAGAAGAAACCCTTACGCTTCAAACTGCACCATAAAAGATATTTGTATTAGTCTCCAAAAGATAGAGAGCTCTCAAAATCTGACCATGGGAACTGAATAAGAAGGTCAACCCTTGTATAGGTTGTAGCTCAATCTCATTCTACAATTAAATATCAATGTAATCCTAGATCTAGCCTAGGGTGGAATAAACAATGTATAACCTCCACTAAAGCCCTAACAAACTCTAACAATATCCAATATGAGGTGGTTAATGCCACATGTACAATGTTCAAGATACATAAGGCCCCAAAGAGAGGGCACACCTCAAAATCAATGGTCAAAGATCATGTATGCACTCCAAAACCCTAGAGCACCCCACCAAATCAAATGCCAAGTGGAGAAAACGGCCCAAAGTAGGTTCCAACCTTAAAGCACTCCATCCAAAAACCAAGTCATCCCAATGGCCACACGTATTGATACAGCCCTCCAAGAAAGTGATCCAACATCCTAAAGAAGCCTCTAGAATATGTGCCAATGGTCCAAGGTGATAAAGAATGATCCAAATGTGTGTAAATCCTCCATAAAGTCAAACCGAGTGCTGGAAATAGCTCCAAAAAGGTGAAACAATGGCCTAAATAACGACCCTAGCGTTCTCAAGCCCCTAGAAACCTCATTGCACATTCTACACCCTTGGAAAGGTCTCGAAAAGAGCTTTCCAACCATATATGGCACTTCCAAAACTGAGCGAGGATGATCAAGATCAACCCTCTGGAAGACAAGGTCCCAAACTGTTGAAAAACAACCCAGAAACCAATAAAAACAGCCCAAACAGATGTCTCTATTGCTCTAACACCCTTAAGAATGTGGCTGAGCGTTCTATACCTTTGGAAAAGGCTCAGAAATAGGTTTCTCACCATATACTATATGCCCTCATCTAATTGAGGGCGTTGGAGAACCAAGGCTTTAAAAACAGGGCCCTGTTTTGCTCAAATCGCCTTAGGATAACCATGAAAACCAGCCGCAAAATGTGAACAAATGCCAAGAGCTCAACACCACCCTGAAAATCATCAATATGTAATCCCCACTAAAAATTGTGATGAAAATTACAAGTGACCCATGCAATATGTGTTAAAATTTAGGGTTAGGTTAGGGTTTGATATAAGAAAATTAAAATTTTATACTTGAATGCATAAAATAACTAAAACAGAGATAGATCCAGAACAGTATTGTTGTAATAAATTCAAAACATATTTTTCATCTCTTTCAACTTTAACACTTCACTAGTCACTGTGTTAAAGTTGGTCCTTGAGATACAATTCATCAAATGCAATGTACAGAACATAAATACTAACAATAGCAGTAGTACAGACTAATGAACAACAAATAATAAATAGTAACAAGGCTGGTTGAGATCTGGTTTGGATCTATCTTATACTCAGACACTTTTGGAATCAGCTCTTGGCATTGTAAGGACAAGCTGCCAAAAGGAATGGATGACATACCTTGACAGAGAGTATGTTAGAGTGTTGTAGGTTAAGGTTAGATAAATATAGTAGCAAACAAGATATCTCAGTCACCAACTATGAAGACCCCAGTAGGATAGTAGCAGTGATATTCAGCCCAAAACACAGCTAATCAACCTCAAAAGATCACAACTCCCTCTAGCATAATTAATACCATCACTGACCTGTCATTTAGGGCTTAGCGCAGTCACAGCTCAGCCCAGGAAGGGCTACAAACAAGTCATGGACAGAAAGGTAAGGTCAAATCAGTCACAACCTAGCTAGGAGAGGTCACCACAGTCCACGTCAAGGCTAAGGGAGGTCATCACAGCCCATGGCCCAGGTAGGAGAGAGTATACACAGTCACAGCCCATCTAGGAAAAGGTAAATACAGTCACGGCCCAACTAGAATAGATCATACATAGTCACAGCCCAGTTAGGAGAGAGTATACACAGTCACAGCCCAGCTAGGAGAAGGTACATACAGTCACGACCCAATTAGAATAAATCATACATAGTCACAGCCCAGCTAGGAGAAGGTAGATACAGTCACGGCCCAACTAGAATAGATCATACACAGTCATGGCCTGCTAGAAGAGAGACAACACAATCACAGATCATCCCAAAGGGCATCCAAAACAGTCACGGCAGGTAGGAGAGGGTATGCACAGTCACAAATAAGGTTTAGCAGCCCGAGAGGAATGACGCCCAAGCTAACAGTCCAAGAGCAGCCCACAGAGATGAACACGGGCTACATTATCAGCAGCAAAATGGTCATGGATCAACCCAATACAGTCACAGCCTGCTAGAGGTGTCACAAGCAGCTCACAGCTCAATCAAAGGAGCAGCATAAAGGTCACAGATCAGCCCAGTATAGTCACAGCCTGCCTAAAGGTCACCAAAAACAGTCACGGCCTAGTCCACAAGAAGATAGAAGCAGCAAGAACCCAAAACGTCCACTTAAAGCAGCAGTAACCCTAGGCGTCAAGCATAGACCAGAAAGGAACACATCTGAACTTCTCTTATGTCAAGATGCACGCACTAGAAATGGAGAAGTGAACTTACTTTATAATCTTGACAAACCTTCTAGAAGGGTCACTTAGGGTTTTCCTAGGTTTTAGGGTAATTACCAAAATAAAACATAAAATAAAGTTAGGTTGACTTAGAATAAGGTACCGTAGGTCAAATGGTCACACAAAATAAAAACAATAAGGTTAGGTCATCATAGCAAAGGGGTCATGGTACCACAAACAATAAGGGCGCTAGGACCAAAAGGACAGTAAATCAACTAAGGGTCACAACAAGGTGGTAAGGCAAACCCCATCCCCACAAGACCAAGGTGTACCATAAAGGTGGGGAAACAACCCCTTTTACCTACAGGACCAACAAGACCAAGAACTTTAATCTTTTCTCTCTCAAGGTATATTGTCATGTGTGTTCCATACATTTTTATCATCATTGTATAAGGAGAAAATCCAAACTGGATGATGTGATCCTTTGGTCCTCAATACTGCTCCTAAGGGTTAGGTGCTAGTGGCATCATCAAGGGGTGGCCAGTCCCTTGAGAAACAACCTAGCAATAATTGAATAGGAGAGAGTGTTGAAATCAGCATTAGAAGGCATTCTCCAAGGTCCGAGGTCATAAGTGACCACCCTAAAGCTAGCTAGGGAGACTTGGAGATTAAACAGTTCTGTGAGTCATGGCAAAAGTCAAGGTGAACATACAAGCCTTGTGAGCCAGGACAAAAGTCCGAACGAAAGTGATAATGCCTTGGCAAGTCTTGTGAGGTCATGGCAAAAGTCAAGGTGAACGGACAAGCCTTGTGAGCCATACCAAAAGTCAAGTCAGTAAGTCTTGTGAGGCAATGCCAAAATCCAAGACAGGAAGCCTTGTGAGCATTTTGCAAAAGCCAAGGTATCTAGCAAAAGTTAGGAAGAATGTAAACTTCCTATGAGCTAGAAACAAACAATCTTCCTCATGCAAATAAATGTATTGATCTAGTGCGTTGGCATGAATAAATTCATCCACCATGAATATGTCTCTTTAGTCTAAGTCAAAGTCAAAGTTCTCATGAATAAAGTTTGAGTTTTATTAAAAGTTTTAATTATTAATTAATTAATTTATAAAAAGTTAAAGAAAATAAAAAATAATTAAATAATTAAAGTTAGCAAAAAGAGTCAAGACAAAGTTAGAAATAATTAAATAAATAAATTTAGCAAAAGACAAAGTTAGAAAGAAAAAAAAAGGAAATAATTAAAGTCAGAAAAAGGCAGAAAAAAAAAAGAAAAAACGGAAGTTACTAAAAAAATTGAAAATCTTCCTTTATAGAAATTTCTCTTCTCCATTTAGAACTTTCCGTCAGTTTTTCATTTCAAATTCTGGATCTTTCCTCGTGTGCATGCCATGTCAACCTTACCTTCTTTGCCTATATATTTTAGCCTCTGCTGTCCATTAGAGTGCATCATTAATTAATGAAGTTTTGTCTTTACGTCTGAGTAAGTAGAGAGCAACAAATGAACTCGTGTCCTTGTTGGTTTTACACAGTAAAAAAAGTGAACAGCATATGTTTATTACAACAGTTATATACAGTTAGAGGGGCAGAGAAGGAAATTTTGTGTTGCTGGTTTTTTACACAGTCAAAGAGGACAGCAAGGAACTTCTTCTCTTGCTGGTCATCTACAGTCAGGTTAGTCAAGCTCTTTGAAGAGCATAGTTCATGGTGGAAGTTGTACTGATCATACAATTTTATTTGCAATAAAGGAAAATTGTTTGGTGGAGTTTTCTGCCTTCTCGGGTTTCTCCAGGGTAAATTTCTTGTGTTCATATGAGATCTGATTTATGCATCTATTCTACTGCTCACCATCCATGCTTATGTTCTTCTATATTGCTGCTTGAAAGTTTATATCAAAGGAAATTTTTAAAGGAACAGTAAAACACTTTGTCTTAGATAAATATGCTTGAATTTTAACATGGTATCAGAGCTCAGCGTGTGAGCAGAGCTCAGTTCTTTGGTTCGTGAGCCCACACAGGTCCAAGGATTCAAGCTTTATCCAGCTTAGTTCTAAGTTTTTCATTCGAGATGTCTTCTTCTATTTTTGTTCGGCCTGAAGACAGGCTAGAGGGAGCTTTAAACTTTAATGTTTGGAAGCTCAGGGTCATGAATATTCTCCAAGAGTTGGAGCTAGATCAGTTCATGACTACAGTGATGGAGGAACCAGCTTCCAATGCTGGTAGAGCAGCTTTCAGGAGGAATCAAGCCAAGGCTAAGAGAGTTATCTTTGACTCGGTGAAAGACAGTATCATGCCGGTACTAACTTCTCTAATGACAGCTAAAGACTGTTATGACACTCTCAGGAATCTGTATGAGAAAACTACTCCAAGTTCTTGAAGATGGAGAAAGGTGAGTCTGTGACTTCCTTCTGTTCCAAAATTGTTCAAATTTGCGATCAGTTACTTGTCATAGGGGTAACTGTTGAAGATGATGATCTGGTACAAGCCATATTCGATGGCCTCCCATCTTCGTGGGATGCTTTCCTTGCCAGTGTGAATGGTAGGGAGTCTCAGCCTACTTTTGAGTGCTTGTGGCACCACTGCCTTCAGGAGGAAGGTCGCATGACTTCAAGGTCTGGTTCTGCTACTGATGACAATGTTGCTTTGGCTGCAAAGACAAGGGAAGAAGGAATCCTCCCCATCAAAGATCTTCCAAAAAAGCAAGTACAAAGGTAACTTCAAAGGTAAAGGTTTTGATATGTCCAAGATTAAATGTTTTAACTGTAACAAGATGGGACATTTTGCTAAAGATTGCAGATCCAAGAAGAGAGGCTTCCATAAAGGGAAGCATCATGCATCCACTGCTGAAGAAGGAGGATCAGGTAAGAAGGCAAGTGAATCTCCTGAGAGACAGGAAAACAGAAGAGAGTACTTCCTGGTGTCTGCTCTTTCTGGTCACCTAACCACTGATCAAAACTCGTGGTTGGTTGATAGTGGAGCTTCGAAGCATATGACTGGTTTCAAAAATATTCTTTCTGATTTCCAAAAGAAGACTTGTGCAGTGTAGGTTCAGCTTGGTGACAACTCTTGTCACGATATTAAAGGAGTCGGTTCCACCTCTTTTCAGTTAAAGTCTGGATCCATCATTCACATTGATGAGATCTTATTTGTTCCTAGTTTGAGAAAGAACCTGTTGTCAGTTTCTGCACTTGAAGATAAAGGCGACAAGGTGGCCTTCATGGACGGTAAAGCAGTTCTTTGGCCGAAAGATGGTCAGCTAAGTTCAGCTGAAGTTATTGGTATTCGAAAAGGAGGACTCTACAAGGTAACAAATCATTATGCTCGTGCTCCTTCCCATTCTACAGTTAGCCCCAGCAAGCTATGGCAGAGAAGATTCGGCCACCTTCACTTCAAGGCTCTCCTTGGACTTCAATCTATGGTAAGCGGTATGCCTCCTATTTCTTCTGATAAAAATTAGGTTTGCAAAGGTTGTTTGCTTGGTAAAAATGCAAAGAAGTCTTTTCCGCATAGTAGCAACAAATCTGAAGAGATCTTAGAACTTATTCATTCTGACATCTGTGGACCTATGTCTTCACCTTCCTTGAATGGCTTCTGTATTATGTCATATTCGTTGATGATCTTTCTAGAAAATGTTGGATTTATTTTCTAAAGTTGAAGAGTGAAGCTTTTGCAAAGTTTAAAGAATTCAAAGCCTTGGTAGAAAATCAGACAGGGAAGCGCATTCAAATTCTAAGATCTGATAATGGAGGGGAATATGAATCCCATGAGTCTGAGAGCTTTTGTAAGGAATCTGGTATCAAACGTCAGTTGACTGTTCCATACAATCCTCAGCAAAATGGCGTTGCTGAAAGAAAGAACAGAACTATATGTGAAGCTGCAAAAGCTATGATGTTTGATCAAGATCTGCCCAACTCTCTTTGGGTAGAAGCTACATCTACAGCAGTCTACATTCAGAACAGATGCCCTCATGCAATCCTGGAGGATAAAACTCTTGAGGAAGCTTTCTCTGGTAAGAAACCAAATGTTGGTGTTGGTAATAACTCCCGATTCAATTATTCTATTCATGGCTAAGCATTCATTTATACATTCATGTGACGGTTGTGTTTCACCTTCCGTCCAGCCTTTTCGGC
>LPNX010696010.1:204219-308043 GCA_001517045.1 Pseudotsuga menziesii
ATGCCGAAGAGTGCATCTCTAATCTGGAAACTATAACTTGCAGAATGCTTTAGAAAAAATATATGGGATGCAGGTTTAGATTCCTGCTCCTTTACAGATTACAATATGATTCTGCAAATAATTCTACAGTCCTATCAAAACAATCTTGCAGCTGCTCTATATTTAATTTCAATATATAAATTTTATGCACTATTCTACACAATGCAGGTCTGAGTCTCTGCACTTTTTACAATACAGTCAATACAAAATATATCAAAATATATATCAGTTACTAGAGATAGATGATATTCTTCAGCATAAAACACAGTCTTCAAGCGTCTTCAATGCAGATTTCAGCATACAACCCAGTCTTCAGCAGCATACAACTCAGCCTTTAATAGGTTTTCAGCAGTCTAGGTGTACAAAGCTCAAAACACCAGCAACATATAAAAGTTTCCAAGCAGAAGATTTAATTATTCTTCCAAGGCAGCCTTCAAGTAGAACGAAGCCTTCAAAATAGTCGCCAGACTCTCTTCAACGCAGCCACCAGTAAACAGTCTCCACGCTCAACGCAGTCACACCAATCCTACCTCATTTATCAACAGCAAGTCGCTTTGATAAATAGGCAGTCTCCAATAGTGATACAATAGTGCGCAGTCTTCACAAAAAATCAGTCTAGGGTTTGTGCATTCCCCAAAAAAAACATCACCTCCAACACAGTATTATATAGCTAGCTCAAAACGCAGCTATCTCAAATATATATGAGTCACAATATATACAGGTTTTCAAAGCAGCAATCATTAGTTCAACGCAGATATAAGGCGTGGTCAAGCACGCAGTAGCTCATTCTATGCATTTTAAGCTACTGAATATTTACACACATTCAAACTATTGCAGGTCGTAGTAGGTCACAGTTTCAAATCAACACGCAGTCTGCAAATCCTTGTATGAAGACGCAGCTCTCACATCATGATTCTCACGCTCAAGCTTCACGCCGGTCTCCTCCACGCAGCCAGCGGTCTCTCCAGGCAGGTCGCAGCACAAAAATAGATGCAGGCTCCACGCACAGCCTTCACATCTCCACGCAGCAATCTTCACGACCAAATGTAGATAGCAGGCGTGAATCTTCACTGCACAATCTCTCCAGCACACAGTTTCAGGTCGAAAGGAGAAAACCCAGGCACCAGTTTTCAACGCAGGCACCAGTTTTGCATTATATATCAACGCAGCTATCTTCAGTCCAACGCAGGCAGGCAGCACGCAATCTTTCACAGTAAATGGGTCGCAGTCTTTCACAGCTCCTTAACGCAGCATACAGCTCACAGCTCGCAGCATAAATTAGGGTTTTTGAAAGTCATAAAGAACTCAGACAGGCTCCACGCGATTCACGACAGGCTCCACGCGATTCAGGATCTGAAGGCCTCGACTCTCAAGATACAATATTACATAAATACATATATAATGCACAGCGCAGTCACAGCGCAGTTTCTCCACGCAGGCTCCAACGCAATATAATGAATATGGTTCGTCTTTATACGAGGAGATGGAGGTTTCACATCGATCCCCAAACCCTTACGCTTGTTCATAGCACAATACCTGGACGCCTCATGATCGATAGCATCCTCAAAATCTTTGTGAAAATGAATGGCAGCGATATAGCTGAAGTATGTTAAACTCCAACCCCTCTTTGAAGTCTTGTTCGGTCTATTAAGACTACAAGAGCTGGTAGAAGAAAACTTGAGCGCCTCTCAAAAATACATCGCACACTCTTGTGTTACATCAAGAAATGGTGCAGGTCGAGGTTTTGGATGCGGAGAATTATTCAAAAAAATTAGAGGAGCCAGCGATAACAGTAGTTGTTCGTTTCAAGAACTCTGGCCATGGAGCACAATGATAATATAGCGCGTGGAGAGCAAGATGAGATCAACAACAGCCGCGCATTTTGACATGATAGATCAAGTTAGGGTTCACTCACAGCATTCTCTTTCTCATCAACTGTCAAACATAGAAGGAAAAGGCTAGCTCAACGCACAGCATGGTAATGACTGCAATCAACAGGACACTCAAAACATTCGTTAACGCTGGCTGAATTACTCAAGTGAATAACGCATATGGCAGGAGGGAAGAGCAGGAGACAATGCATGCGACTCGACTGGCAGACTGATGGAGCAGTCTGGCAATGGACTGGCAAGCAAAATGGCAGCCGAGAGTTATGGCAGACAGCCCTGCTCTGATACCACTTGTTGGTAATAACTCCCGATTCAATTATTCTATTCATGGCTAAGCATTCATTTATACATTCATGTGACGGTTGTGTTTCACCTTCCGTCCAGCCTTTTCGGCTTCCAACTATTCCTATTTATTTATTTACAATATTATAATCCCTAACGGATTATATTCTAACAGTTGGACACTTGAGAGTGTTCGGGTGTCCAGTTTACATTCATGTGCCTAAAGAGAAGCGAACTAAGATGGAACCCTTAGGTAAGAAAGGGGTCTTTGTTGGATATAGTGAGTCTTCTAAGGCTTACAGGATCTATGTTCTAGGTCAGAAGCAGATAGAAGTGAGCCGAGATGTAACTTTCCATAAGAAAGTTGTTTTCAAACGATCTAGAGAGCTTCAGATCGATGATGAGCCAGATTCTCCTTCAGCCGAGACTTCTGGTACTTACTTTCAAAGGGAGAAAAGTCATGATGATCCAATGGATCAAGATGCAGCGTTGGAACCTGCCGAGGTATTAGAGAGGTCTCTTGAAGATCCTCCTATCAAGCGAAGACCAGCTTGGTTCAAAGAAACTCTGCAAGATGAAGAGAGACATGCAGCCCCTTCAGGAACCTTCAGAGAAAGCAAAAGGCCTCAAAGATTTGCAGGTTATGTTGCTTTGGTAAGTAACATCAATGATGTTGAACCTTCTTTATTTAATGAAGCTAACAAGTTGCAAGTTTGGAGAGATGCCATGTTGGATGAATACAAGTCCATCATGAAGAATAGTGTATGGGACTTTGTTCCCAGGCCTAAAGACAAATCAGTTGTCTCATCGAAATGGTTGTATAAGATAAAGCATGCAGCTGACAGAAGTGTTTAGAAGTACAAAGCTAGATTCGTGACCATAGGCTTCTCCCAAAAAGGTGTAGATTATGATGAAATATTTGCACCAGTAGCCAGGTATACTACTATCCATTCAGTTATGTCTCTTGCTTCTATACTTGGTTGGAAATTAAATCAGATGGATGTAAAGACTGCTTTCATTAATGGTGAAGTAGAACAGGAAGTTTATGTAGAGCAACCCGATGGCTTTGTTGTGCATAGCAAGGTTCCTCACGTATGCAAGCTAAAGAAGGCCTTGTACGGTCTTAAGCAAGCACCCAGAGTGTGGTATGACAGAATTGATGGCTTTCTGAGAAGCTTGGGGTTCAGTAAGAGCACTGCTGACTCTAATCTTTATTTTGAAGTTGTTGAAAATCATCCTCTGATTTTGGTTTTGTACGTAGATGATCTTTTCATCACAGGAGAAGATAGACAGATAGCCTGGTGCAAGAAGAAGCTCACTGCTGAGTTCGAAATGAAAGATCTGGGATTGATGCATTATTTCCTGGGTTTAGAGGTTTGGCAAAAACCAAACGAGATTTTCCTATCTCAAGGAAAATATGTTGTAGACATACTGAAGAGGTTTGGTATGATGAATTGCAAGAGTGTGTCCACTCCTATGGTGGCTAATCTAAAGAAGCTGCATGACTTAGATTCAGGATCTAATTTGGTGGATCCCACCATGTATAGACAACTTGTTGGGTCTTTGATGTACCTAACTCATACTAGACCAGATATGCAGTTTGCAGTGAGTGCATTGAGCCAATTTATGGCTGAGCCAAGAGAAAGACACTGGGTGGCAGGTAAGCACATCTTGAGATATCTTCAAGGTACCTTAGCTTATGGGCTAAAGTTCACATGCAGTGGTGGTGTGATGTTGCATGGTTATGCAGACTCGGACTGGGTTGGGAGTCCAGTGGATAGAAAGAGTACCTCAGGTTACTGCTTCAGTTTAGGATCAGCCATGATCTCCTGGTCCAGCCGGAAGCAAGGATCTATTGCTCAAAGCACAGCTGAGGCTGAATATATTGCTGCTAGCAATGCCAACAGAGAAGCAGTATGGCTCAGAAAACTTATTTCTGGCTTGTTCAGTGAAAAGCTCGAGACTACGATTATTCTCTGCGATAATCAGAGCTATATAAAGCTCACAGAAAATCTAGTGTTTCCTAATAGATCAAAGCATATTGATCTGAAGTACCACTATATCAGAGATATGGTACAACGAAATGTGACCAAGCTAAAGTACATTGCAACAAATGATCAAGTAGCTGATATCCTGACTAAGCCACTGCAGTTGGCGAAGTTTGCATACTTTCATGACAAACTTGGAGTTGTAGAGAATGCCTCCCTTGCTGAGAGGGAGTGTTGAAATCAGCATTAGAAGGCATTCTCCAAGGTCTAAGGTCATAAGTGACCACCTTGAAGCTAGCTAGGGAGACTTGGAGATTAAACCGTTCTGTGAGTCATGGCAAAAGTCAAGGTGAACATACAAGCCTTGTGAGCCAGGACAAAAGTCAGAACGAAAGTGATAATGCCTTGGCAAGTCTTGTGAGGTCATGGCAAAAGTCAAGGTGAACGGACAAGCCTTGTGAGCCATACCAAAATTCAAGTCAGTAAGTCTTGTCAGGCAATGCCAAAAGCCAAGACAGGAAGCCTTGTGAGCATTTTGCAAAAGCCAAGGTATCTAGCAAAAGTTAGGAAGAATGTAAAATTCCTATGAGCTAGAAACAAACAATCTTCCTCATGCAAATAAATGTATTGATCTAGTGCGTTGGCACGAATAAATTCATCCACCATGAATATGTCTCTTTAGTCTAAGTCAAAGTCAAAGTTCTCATGAATAAAGTTTGAGTTTTATTAAAAGTTTTAATTATTAATTAATTAATTTATAAAAAGTTAAAGAAAATAAAAAATCATTTAATAAATAAAGTTAGCAAAAAGAGTTAAGACAAAGTTAGAAATAATTAAATAAATAAAGTTAGCAAAAGACAAAGTTAGAAAGAAAAAAAAAAGGAAAATAATTGAAGTCAGAAAAAGGCAAAAAGAAAAAAAGAAAAAAATGGAAGTTACTAAAAAAATTGAAAATCTTACTTTATAGAAATTTCTCTTCTCCGCTTAGAACTTTCCATCAGTTTTTCATTTCAAATTCTGGATCTTTCCTTGTGTGCATGCCATGTCAACCTTACCTTCTTTGCCTATATATTGTAGCCTCTATTTTCCATTAGAGTGCATCATTAACTAATGAAGTTTTGTCTTTACGTCCGAGTAAATAGAGAGTAGCAAATGAACTCTTGTCGTTGCTGGTTTTACACAGTAAGAAAAGTGAACAGCATATGTTTATTACAACAGTTATACACAGTTAGAGGGGCAGAGAAGGAACTTTTGTGTTGCTGGTGTTTTACACAGTCAAAGAGGACAGCAAGGAACTTCTTCTCTTGTTGGTCATCTACAGTCATGTTAGTCAAGCTCTTTGAAGAGCATAGTTCATGGTGGAAGTTGTACTGATCATAAAATTTTATTTGCAATAAAGGAAGATTGTTTGCTTGAGTGTCCTCCCTTCTCGGGTTTCTCCAAGGTAAATTTATTGTGTTCATATGAGATCTGATTTATGCATCTATTCTACTGCTCATCATCCATGCTTATGTTCTTCTATATTGTTGTTTGAACGTTTATATCAAAGGAAATTTTTAAAGGAACAGTAAAACACTTTGTCTTGGATAAATATGCTTGAATTTTAACAAAGAGAACATCACACATCATCATCTTGGTCAACTTGACCAAAATCCACCTGGTTAACTGACCATGAATGTACCTGCAGGAACTGCTTGGTCCTAGACCAAGAATCTGCCTAGTCCCAGACCAAGAATGTCTCTGCCTCAATTTGCAAGATATGCTTGGTCCCAGACCAAGAACCCTAGAGGCATATAGGGGCCCTAACCATATGTTAAGGACTTTGCCATGGCATCAACCTGTTTGGCCCCAGACTAAGAACTCCATGAAACTATTGGGGGCACCTTCTAGGGTCTTACTCTACCCTAGTTAACTGACTAGGGTACCATCCTCCCTCAGAATGGGTCTCACAGCTACACTATCTTTAACAATATGGGGGGTAACACCCTGGAAGGTAAGTAGTATTGTCCCTTTATTATGTTAACTTTTCAGATAACCTATGTTAGATATTTAAAACATTCCCAACATTTAGAGTGGACACTCCACCCATCATCAAGGGCAAAAGCTTTAAAAAATTGTAGATTCACTCCTAAGGATGAATCTATGGACACTAAATGGGAATACTAGGACCACCAAACTTCAATGATAATATGCAATGATTTCATGGTGGTACAGGGTTAGCCCAATGTTGCAAATATCTACAATTTCTCCCAATTTTTCTTAGTTCTCCAAGTTGCTAATGTTTTCAATACTTTTTTAGTTTTTCAAATCCAAGTTTATGCTTGCCGATATTTTCTGATGATTTTCGATATTTTTAATAAGTTTATTTACAGACCAACCCTCAGTTGAATATTCCCTGAAATAATATTTGTAACACTAGGTCACCATTAACCTTATCATAAGATTTCTAAACATTTTTGGTGGTGTTATAATCAATGTTTTAAAAATTGATCAATTTAGACTCTAACTAGGCCAAGTTGACCAAGTCAACCAATAGCCGCATTAACTCAAACGGTTGAGTCAATGTAGGACTCAGCCGATTTAGTAACACACCGGTCCAACTCAATCGAGTTTTGTACCTACTCGACAGAGTCATATCGATACCTACTCAAATTGATTCATAGATTTGAAGGTAGCCCCCAAGGAATGATGCCTACGAGAGTTTTTTCAGATGAAAAAAGTCATGTAAAGCATGATGCATCCTAGTAGTAGGGCACCCCCACATTTTTTTATTAGTCATTGATTGAGGCAAGAGGATACAAGTTACAACCAATGAGCTTAAAAGTTTGCTGGCCTTAAGCAATTTCTCGAGCCATAAAGAAGCTTCTAATTGAGTTATTGTGGTTGGTTTTGAGGGTGCATACCCCCATCCACTTCAAATTTCAAAATCCCCATTAACTATGTTGGACCATTTTGATATATTCAACCTTACATGATATAATGGTATATACATGACCAAATTTTGCATATTTTGTCTCTAATGGTTTGAAATCTCTAAAATATATTTTTTATTAAATTTTTTATATTTTATGTGGTGTTAGTAAAGCGAGTCATAAAATCAAACCAATCCAAGTCAGATCCAAGTCCTAGGTTGACACTTGACCGAGTATGAGTCGACCCGACCAATTCCAAGTCCAAGTCCAAGTTTTAAAATATTGCTCTTACCACAACTTCATTATTAGTCTCGTCTCAATTTTCACAGTCCTTATCATCAAAGGTTACTAAAAAAAATTGCTTAGCAATTTCACAAAAAATAAGAAAATTCCTTTTTCAACTCCTAGAACATATCATACATTTGTTATATTCTTAATTTGGCCATCTAGCATTCATAAAGAAATGTTTTCTTTCCCTTTCACTTCATAAGTAGCCTCAATAGACAATTGTTATGGACTCTCCATTATCATAGATCCTCCATGTCCACCAATCATCGATAACCCATCATGTTTTTGGTTGCACCCAAATCCAACCACCACACCTACGCCATTGGGAGCGGGGAGCGAGAGCAAGAAGCGGGAGCGAGAGCAGGAGCGAAAAGCGAAATTTCCAAAAGCTTCTGTTTTGGGAGCGTTTTGGGAGCGTTTTTTATATAATACATATTTCAATATATTTTGATGCATATATATTAAAAAAACAAGTTTATTGCCAAATTAGCTATAGAAAACATAGATATAACCATTTAATAGACATATAACATCAATCATCTAGGAGCTATGACTTGTAACATTGTCATCAAATGACCAATCATCAACAACATCAACCTTCAAATCTCAACATATAATATTTTCCATCAACAAACTCTAAGAGTCTAACAGATAAAATCAACCATGAAATGAAACAAAGCATCATAATATCATATTCAATACCAAAGAGTTGTAAGATCATAAGATGCAATCAACAATTTAAAGTTCAAACTTCAAAGTAGGCCATAATGTTTACAAGATAGGCCATAATAAACATGAAATACAAAGTACTATGATACTATCTAGTAATCTACTAAGTTTTCCTCTTCCCACAAGAAACTTACAATTTTTTTTCTCGTGTTCTAGGTGGAATAGGAGTTGTTTGAAGTGATAATTGTTGAAATTTAAGGTTAGGTTCAGATTAGTACTTATTTCAATAAATTTGATCTGCAATAAAATTAAACATAATTTTCATCTCTTTCAACTTTAACACTCTGTTGGTCACTGTGTTAAGGTTGATCCAACTTTAACACTATGTTGGTCACTGTGTAAAAGTTGGTCCTTGAGATGTTTCACCAATTGCCATGTACAGTAACAAAATAGTAATGAAATAAATAACATACAGAAGATAACAATACTAAAGAATCATAACCATTATTGGAATCAGCCTTATACTCAGATACTTAAATAATTTTAAGTTTGATCTTGTCACCAAAGGACAAGCCAATCTGGGTAAACATGTTACATACCTTGAGAGAGAGAGTTCAGGTAGAAGTAAACAGACCTCAGATTCATTAATCAAATTAGCAGCTCAGTCATACACAGTACAGTGATGCTAAGCAGAGATACACAACCATACGAAGCAGTGGCACACACAGTCAAAGATGAACTTCACACTGGGCAGTGCCCCATAGTCATACTGAGTAAGTACAAACAATTCACATTGCAAGAGAGAGAAAAATCACTCAAATGAAGAGTTACTGGATAGCTCAGTTTGTGAAGCAACAGGGGAGCCAAAAATATAGCCACAATGAAGGATCACATAGACACGATGAAGGATGTTGGATAACACGCAAAGATATCTAGTCACGCTGGATAGAACCCGTAGGTGCAATCACGGTGGAGAGAGTGTGTAGAGGTATCCAATCGTGCAAGAGAAACTCGCAGGTGCAGACGGTGGAGGATCCGAAAGGATCGTTGACTCAGTCCCGTGAAGAGGTAAGACACGTGGGAGGTAACCACGCGCAGGAGAGGATCGCAGACCCAGTCCCGTGAAGAGGTAAGACATGCGGGAGGTAACCTCGTGCAAGAGAGGATTGCAAACCCAGTCTCGTGAAGAGGTAAGACACACGGAAGAGGATCGCAAATGCAGACAGTGGAGGGCGGAAGATATCCACGCGCAGCAGAGACACGCGGAAGATATTCACACGCAGGAGAGGATTGCAGATGCAGACGGTGGAGGGAAGAAGGTATCCTCGCACAGTAAAGACACGTGAAAGATATTCATGCGCAGGAGAGGATCGCAGATGCAGACAGTGGAGGGTGGAAGGTACCCACGCGTAGCAAAGACACGCAGAAGATATTCACACGCAGGAGAGGATCGCAAATGCATATGGTGGAGGGCGAAAGGTATCCACGCGCAGCAAAGACACGTGGAAGATATTTACTTGCAGGACAAAACTGTTGATTGAATTGTCATTGATGCCAACATGGACTTGCAGTGGCCCCACAGGTTGTTGATGCCACCAAGTCCCTCTTGCAATACACAAGTATGGATGATCCCAGTACCCTCACATCTAGCGCCTTGGAGCCCACACATAGTTGGTTTGTGCTTTGAAGCACCTTGTACCTAGTTGACAAGGTCCCTGTACCCACAAAGTTGGATCTTAAAGCCACCACCTTGTTGACGATACTGAAGACCCTAGTGATGATGTTGAAGACCCTGGAGATGGTGCTAAAGCCCTTGTAGATGATGGAGAAGCCCTAGATGGGTTGGAGAAGCATTAATGACCCATTATGTGGCCATTCATGCTCTAATGGTGTCATGTTATCCTAGGAGAAGGTCTAGCAACCCCACAGGAGGTGTCATCATGGATCTTGACCCTTGGAGGTCCCCTTGTGTGGTTAAGGTGGTTGAAGAAGTCCATGAAGTCTCCTGCTTGATGAAGAAGCCCTTGAAGAAGTCCTTGGACCCACACTTGATGGTTTGATGACCTTGCAAACCTTGTTGGGGTCATGGAGCTCTTGTATGATGATGATGACCTTGACGCCCCTGGTGAAATTCTTGTATGGTCTTGGATCCCACTGCTTGCACTTGATGTGGTTAGATGGCATGATGAACCTTGAAGGAGATGATGTGGTCATGAGGCCTTGGAATTCTTGAAGATGGTCCTAAGTGCATGAGAAGGTTTGGCACCCACTTACAAGGTGGTATGATGGCACTTATGATCTTAGCACACCCTTGCATGTGGTACCCACACACTTAGTGGCTTGATGATGGGGTCCTTGGTCATACATGTGGCTTGTTACACCCCTGGTGTTGATGATGTGGTGGACACCTTATGAACTTTAATGATGTGGCAAAGGAATAATGATAAAGAATTACATGCAATGGTAGGGTTTGACCCTTGAATGAAGGATGTTTTTGTGACATTAAAATACATACAACAAACCCTGAGAGTTGACTTTGAAGGATGTGTAATAAAATAATAATATATCATACCTTTGCTTGGCCTTGAAGTATATCCTAAATAAAGATGTGGACAACATTAATATTACAAGTCATCCCTCAATTCAAGGACATGAAAGTGTATAAAAATAAAGCTTGATCACACTCCAAACTTATCCAATGAATGAAGAAAAGCAAGCTCGCTGACTGAGGCTGGATTGAGGCCACGAGGAGGAGTAGTCGACTGTGAACTGAGGTGGCTGCTGCCCTAGACACAGTCCCCATTTTTCACAAAGAACTTTTTTGGGTGCCTAAACAGCAGTGTTGGAGGCTTTCTACACTTGCTTGGGGTCCTTTTTACAAGCATACACCAGTCCTGGACAGACCCGAATTATTCCACATAATTTAGGGTTTCCTTAGTCACGAATTGTATAAAGGAGAAACAATCCTATTTTACTCGGCCTAAACAGTTTGGTTTTGTTGCTCAAACAATCCAAGATGTGAAGTGATTCGAGCCTTCTCAAGTCTTCACACAAACTAAGTTTTGAGTTCTTGTTTCTGAACAATCCCAAGTTTTATGACAAACCTGAGGTTTTACTAGCACCTGAATTTTTGTTGAAGGTCACCTACACAATCAAGTGCATGTATATGCAGAGTTATTGACACTTCATGTTGTGATAATGATGCACTCCTACACAATGCATACGATGATGATGACAGAATGATGATGCAAACCCTATAGTAATAATGCATATCTACATGATGATGATAATGCATGAGTGAATGTACAGTCAAATGTACATACAATGGTGTGTGAACAGTGATAAGTAATATACAGTGATATGTATTCTATTCTAATGATGACTTGTATTAGGATGGCAATGATGTATGCAGTAGCATCTCTGTATGTATAGTAATATGAAGTGTGAAGCATATCCTTTATGATGAAAATATTACAAACTATGATGCACTCCTATATACCATGATGAAGTGTGCTATGATGCATGCCATATGACTGTGATATGATGGTGAACACCTTGATGAAGATGTTAAAGCAGTAAATAGTGAATTATGACACAAACAGTGAAGTGCACAAACAGTGACACCTTGAGAGCAGACTTTGAAATGATGATAGAAGACATTGAAATGATGAGACCAGACCCTAGGTCTTGATCTTTACCCAACATGGATACACAGCCAAGTGAGTATACACAGTGAGGTATACAGTGACATGAATACAGTTATGAATGTCAAGATAGCGAAGTGTTGTATACAGTGCATGCTATGCCCTAGAAGATGATATTACAGAACTAGATGACTTGTTCATACCTTATGATGATATGATAGGTGTTTGGAGTCTAACCAGTACACAAGTAGAAACAGTGATGAAAGCCCTAAATGCACAGATCTAGGTTAATGTCTAAGTTTTGAACCAACAGATGTGTACTTGATGCAAACAGTATAATGATGATGATGCATGCTACATATACAGTGGCATCTTTATAGTGATGCATATCTATGGTGATGTCTAATGATGCATGCCTGATGCTTACCACATGATGATGCCTTGTACACACTATGATGAAGCATACTCTTTGATGATGCATATTTCTGATACTACATACCTGATGGTGAATAAGAGCAGTAGTAACCTTGATGACCAAAATGCACATGAGAAGATGACCAGCAGTATCAATGAGCAACAGAGAGTGATGAGCAGATTAACAGGTTGATGAGCAGAGAATGAGCAGCAGAGAGTGATGAGCAGATTAACAGGTTGATGAGCAGAGATTGAGCAGCAGTATTGATGAGCAGACTTGACATGGGTGATGAGCAGAGATTGACCAGCTTGACCAATAGTGTTGACTTGGTTGATAAGCAGAGCATAGATGGTTGAGCAGCATATTGATGACAATCAGTGATTGGCATCAAGCTTGCAAGAAGAATCTTGCACTTGAGGATTGGACTCCTCGACCCTTTCTTAGTTGGAGCTAAGAAAACCAAGCTGGGTCCTGTTACAAGAGTTGGTGCTCTTTTCATCAATTGGTGCTGATTGTAATCGAGAAGATTGTAGTCTTCCATTACCATAAATAAAGATCAAAATTACATACATTCTTGTGTCTCTCTGATGTGATGATTGTGCTTATGACTCATGGTTGATTTAGTTGATGCATATGATGATGTAATTGATAATAGAATGCTTGATATACTCTAATTATAAAAAGAAGGTAAAAAGTATATAATTTCTCTCACACTGATTCACCCCCCCTCTCAATGTGGCCATTATGTCCAACAAAAACCCGCAAGTGTAGACGGTGAAGGAATCACGAGAGGATCGCTGGTGCTAAAGGATCAAGCATGCGGAGGAATCAGACACGAGAACATGTTGAATAAGCAGAAGAACAATCGTGAATTGCTAGCGAAGCGAAACCCAGTCACACTAGACAAAGAGAACGGGATCAGATATCTTCTTGGATAAGTTCCAATGCCTTTTTATAAGGTTCTGGGCTAAAATATTTACAAAGGTCCAAATAGTAAATGGTCCAATAATAATAACAAAAGGTCAAAAGGTAAAATAACAAAGGTCCAATGGTTTTATAATAAAACCATAAACAATAAGTGGGTCAAAGGTCCTTTATAAAAACATAAAGTAAATGCACTTAAGATAGTGTACCAAATAAGATCCATAAAGTAGGAGTCATCGTAATCAAAGGTACACACAAGTAAGAGTGCTAAGACCAAGTAAGATAAAGGACCAAGAGTCAACCAAGGGGGTCACAATAAAACAACCCACATACCCACAAGATAAGGTGAACTATAAAAGGTGGACAAACAACTCCTTTATAGGACCAACAAGACCAGTAAACATTTCTCTCTCTCAAGGTACATAGTTTTATATATATTGTCATCACTGTATAGGGGAAAGATCCAAACTGAATGGTACAATCCTTGGGTCTTCAATACTGCTCCTAAGGGTTAGGTACTAGGGACATCGTCAAGGGGTGGCCAGTCCCTTGAGAAGCAACCTAGCAATAACCGATTAGGAGAGGGGACATCACACATCATTATCTTCCATTCTTAAAGAATGGCTTTCAGCCCTAGGTTGAGTTTCAGTCTCAGACTGAATCATGTTGATCAACCCCTAGACCCTGACCGGGTCCTCCATTCTCCGGGAGAATGGTCCTCAGTACTAAGTTGAGCTTCAGTCCCAGACTGAAAGTTGATCAACTACCTGCGGGACTTACTTGGACATCGTGTCCCTGGTCCCAAACCCGAATATGTCTCTACCTCTACCTACAAGATCTACTTGGACATCACGTCCCTGGTCTCAGAGCAGAATACCCTAGAGGCACATAGGGGCCCTAGCCACATGCTAGGGGCTTTGCCATGGCATCAACCTGCTTGGTCCCAGACCAAGAACCCCAGGAGACTATTGGGGGCCCTAAGGTACATTCTAGGGTCTTACTTTGCCCTAGTTAAATGACTAGAGTACCATCCTCGCTGAGAATGAAGAAATTCAATGACTGAATATGAAATTTCTCATTTACACATTATTTCAAACACTTGATCTATCTAGGGTTTATGATTAAAAATTACGTCTTAATTTGAAATATAAATCACAAAGATTAAGAACTTTCCAAGATAGAAGCAAATCATTCCACAGGAATACACAGGAAATTTTGGTCAATAGACCGAGCAAAACCCCAACTCTTGGGGAAAACCCTAGAAAGAGAAATTATCATTAAAGGAGAAACTCATAAATTTTTCCAAAAACACAGAAAAATTATTCTTCTAACCCTTACTGGCAAATTCACCCAAACTTAAACAAACAACAAAATACCTCGAAATATGTGCCAACAACTTGTACAGTCACTGTACGGCCTCACACATGTGTTGTACAAAATTGTACTTTATGCCACACGTGTGGTACGAACTGTACTTTCTGCAAATGTAATGATGCCTTGAAATTTGTGCCAGCATGCAATTAATGTTGTACGGTCTACTTGATTGCTGCTATACTTTTTGCCTCGAGATTTGTGCATACACAGGGTTGTACAGACCGCTCAGACTGTAACTAATGTTGTTGTACTTTTTGCTACTTGCATTGGGAATTGTGCCAAGGGTTTTCTCTTTCTCTGCATTGGTCTCAATCTTCTCTCTCTCTCCTCATTAATGGTGGTGTCTCTAATTTGTCCTCAACCCTAGTTTTATACTTTAAAAGATGTAACTACTTCTCTAACCAACTTAATCTTATGGTTGAGATGACTTTTACAAAATCTAGGGTTCTCACTTAATGCACTCTTATTTAATAATAAATCACTTTAATTATTAAATATCTTTTAAGTGAGACTCAAAACAATAAAGGACAAAACATCATTTATTTATATATAACTCATCTTTTATACATAAATACACAAGGGACAAATTACATGTCCTCTTTATCACACAACACCAAAACTATAAAGAGGACCTTCAGAGTTAACTTTTCAACAGAGAAAGGGTTTCGCAGTTGCACTAACTTTAACAATCGTGGAACATGAGAAGAAGATGAATGACCCCCACGGATTGTCGGACATTGTGAAGCTAAAGGCAAAACTCCTGCATTTGAAAACCTGTTGGTGGTTGGGGGTGGCATCTCTAATGTATGAATTGGATCACCATCATGATCACCCAATAGTTCAGCCTCCAAGCGCTCTAATGCAATGGCTCCATCCTCCACATTAGCCTCCTTTGGATTGTTGTCCCAAGTCAAAACTGTTCTATCATTCTTGGTTGCTTCACAATAATGGGACAACAGCCTCAAGTTGTAGTGCACATAAACCAAATCTTCGGCCCGTTCTACATTCAAACTGTTTCTCTTGACGTTGTGGATGAAGTTGTGCATGCTCCAACACGTCTCTGCAAAAGAACTATTGACAACCTATGAAAACGCCCTCACCGCCAATTTATGCAAATATGTGGCACCACTGCCATACATGTTCCACCAACGAATATGATTCAACCTCTCTCGATCTTTGTTTGCATGCAAGGTACCAAAGACTTCATGTTCACTAATGTATTGGCTCAATTCACTCCGTACTTGAGCACACTCCTCCTCATTAGGGACCAACTTGTCAAATGCAAGCATATACCCATTTTGCACCTCTAGATCTATGTGTGGTCTTTTCCTAACTCCACCACCAGGTGCAGGTTGGGCCAACCAAGATAGAGAATAATATTTTGGGGTAAGGAAATATGCAAGGGCATGGAGTGGAACATTCAAATTATCACACCTTTTGACCACATGTTTATGAATATGGTCATACAAGATTGCATCTCTTTGTTCAGCAATGTCTGTGATTTGACCAACCATGATGTCTATTTGCTCATACACCTCCCCAATCACCAGTTGATCTGTATCTGCAAATGAATCATACTATAAACGGGCTTGGTGAATTGTAGAACATATTTAACCTGTGCCCAGAATTGATCATCAAGAACGGTGTCCTCCACATCCTGAAAGTCATGTCTATCAGATACGCTTGTAACTCTGTCTTTCAATCCCTACCATGAATCACTTGAGAACATACTAGCCAATGCCTCTCTTCCCTTCAAAAGCCTCCTGAAGGTGAGGTAGTAGCTAGCAAATCTAATCTTCGCAATCTTTAATAGCTCCAACCTAGAGTGATTGCGAAAAATGTGGTGGGCCATGCTATGATTGGTGATAAATTTTATCATTTTCTTATCTCTCCTATACAAGGAACCAATCCATTAGTAACTGGGGTCCTTCATCTTAACAATGTCATGCATCAAAAGGTTCAATGTGTGAACCAAACACCCTAACCAAAATATGTTGGGATACTTATCCTCGATGATTGTTCTTGTTGCCTTACAATTAGCAACATTATCAATGATGACTTGAATGACATTGTAAGGCCCAATCTTTTGAATGGTTTCAAGTAAAGGTTGTGCAATATTAATACCAGTCTTGTAGCGATCTGAGTAGTCATTAGTTGAAAGGAAGACCGCACCACTAGCAGACACACCAAGAATATTTATCAATGGCTTGCCTCTAACATTTGTCCACCCATCAGATACAATGGATACCCCATAGTTGGACCAATCATTTGTAAACTTTCCAAGAGCACTATTGATTTTGGCTCTTTCCCTGTCAAGTCCCACGGTTCTAGCTTTGTCATACCCAGGGCTCCTATATCCTTTAGGGGCACCAATGATGGCTTCTACCATTTCATGCCAATATGGTGAGCAAACATTAAATGGCACACCACATGCATAGAGAAACCTGTAAACTTTTGAATCCAAATCATCTCTGCAACCAAGGTCAAGGAAATCTGATAATGTTTTTCGCATAGGAAAGAATCCACTACAATGGGTGGATGATGATCCAGATACACTACCAAACATTCTCTGTGGGGATTCAGATTCAACCCTTGATCTCTTGGAATTGTTTTGAGCGATCGCTTCTTCCATCCTGTATTTGTTTCTTTCTTTAGCTGACACTTTGTCACAGGTTTTGACTCCAGTAGCCTTACCTTGATCACATGGCATAAGCCCACACAAATGTTTTCTCACACGGGTATATGAACCTATGTAAGTTTTATTACAATGGAGGCATGTAAACTTCATGGTTCCACCCCCTCTCACTCCCCCTTCCCCAAGCCTTGTCACATACTTCCACAAAGGTGTTGTGTCTTTTTGTTTTTGCCCCTCATCACTCTCAATCTCCTCATCATCATCATCCTCTTCCTCTTCCTCTTCCTCCTCCTCTCCATGGTATGTGTCGCTCCCTATCTCTTCCTCCTGATCATTGCCACCACCAAATCTACTTCCCACCACCATCATCATGAGAATCACTTCTTTCCTGCAATAGAATGATGGAGAAGAAAAAATGGGAAAGAGTAGGAAACAAAACATACAATATTTAAAATTTTAACATAGTGAAATATATTTTTCAAAAACAAAGAAAGATTGGGTTTTTAGAGCCTACCTCTTTAGCTCTTCAAGGATGGTTGAATGTCTCTATGGAAGCCTTCAATCTTCCTTCCAAGGTCCCACAAATAGAAGCCTTCAATCTCCCCTTCAATCTCCCCTCCAAGCTCCTACAAATTTGCTCTCAAACAATTAGCAAACCCACTCAAGGCCCTAGCAAGATAAATGAAAACAAGCAAATGAGGAATACAATGAGTCCAAATGGAGTTCAATGGCAAATTTGAGAAAATTGAAAACAAAACGCCTATCCCGCGGAGTCATTCTGGGAGCGATTTAGGGAGCGTTTTTGTTGGCTTGGGAGCGATGAGGGAGCGATGAGGGATCACTCTGGAAGCATCACTCCCTCAGTGATCTCGTTACTGGGCAGGGATCGTTTTTTTCCCTTAGGAATCATGATTCCCAAAAACGATCAAGGGAGGAATCGATGAGGAATCACGATCCTAGGATCGATTCCTCCGGAAGCGCGAATTGGGAGCGATTCGCTAGGGGGGCTAGCGATTCTCCACAGCCTAGCACCAAACACCATTGACGTGAGAGATATTCATTTGTGCAGCAACAAATAAGTAATCTTTTTAATCATCTTGAACTTTTGATTGCTTACTCACAAAGTTATATTTATGAGAGTTATTCTTGTCCCTAAGAATTAGTCTAAGGATTATGCCAACAACCCTTTTTAAAATGACAAGGTCGCCTGCAAACAAAATAACCTTTTGAATAGAATTAAAGTTACCTTTTATGGCAATATTGCTTTGTTTTGCCCTTGACCATAAAAGTTATGCCAAACTTGTTATCCACTTCTCATAAGTCCAGTCATTCCTGCATTAACAACCGAAAAAGCTCTTCAAGCGTCAAACTGAGCAACTTTCTCGGTTAATTTCAAGGCGGTTTTAAAGGGTTTATAGGAAGGTTGTTCGTTGCCAATTCCTCAACTAACCACCTTAATCACCAATCTAATCTTGGTAACTGTTTTTTCTACTTGAGTGCCCTCCTCCATTTTCGTGGCACAGTGTACCTTCTTCAAAAAAATTACACAGAATTTATCAGCAATTTCAAAAATATTCTTCCACTTAGTCAATGCAATTTTTGCATCTTAAACAGTTCAGAAATGCTTTAAGCCTTTAACATAGATTCAGTGTCTGACAAAGTTAAAATCAACCGTGCCTCCATATTTCTGTTTTCAAATTGAGTGATGGCATCTTGATCTATTATGGATTTGATTTCTATTCCATTTACTATTCCCCATAAGGAAATAATGTTTTTCACTGAAACTGTCCAGGAAGCATAATTTTTGTCCATTTAATTTCTGGATTCTGGAAGAGAATATTCTCCTGACATTTTCGTTTTATAAGGAAGTTATGAGTTACCTATGTTTTTCGCTTAACCTTCACTGTCTACTAGTCTGACCTTCGCTGTCTGCTAGTCTGACTTTTGGACAAATGCTACTGTGTCTCACCGCTGCCCTCTATCCGCTGTTCACTGCACTCCCATACACTGTTCTGCTGCACCAAACTAATCTTAAAATATACTAGCAACCCCACTCTCCGAACAGAATATTTTTACAGCCCTCGAATTGACAAACTTCTGGAACTGCTTTCAACCAATTCTGGAAAATACTTTTAAGCTTTTAAAAATTAAACACATATACCTCCTTGAAGGATACGTGAGGCTTTAGGGTACAAAACTGCCGCTGCTAGAGCGACCTTCTTCTCATGTGCAGGTCTAAAACATTCGCTGTGGGTTGATGTGTCTCTCTTCCATCCGACTGTAGGGCGCTTTCAAACAGATATCTGCAATTCTTCTGATGCAATACTGTAACCAGGTAGGTCTGATTGCTCTATGTTAGTGTTTCCCGAGGTTTAGGCGTCTCCTCTATCGATTTGTTCTTTGTATTTTCTATCTGCAATTCGGGTATTTCACATTTCCTTGAAATGGTTCAAGAGTTCTTCACTGCAGAACTGAATCATGAACAGCTCGACACGTTTTTTTCTTTTCTCTACAGCGTCACATGTCACAGTTTACTTCTGCATGCGATTTCCTTGTTCTCGGCAAAACCCTTCACGGTTCTCTTGTGTATACAAATTCCAGCTTGACAAACTCTTTTCGCAGCGAACAGTTCATGATCAAAATCCGACGGGCGTACAACCCCTCTCAGGTGTTTCACTTAATCATTGTTTTCCTGTGAGAAGGTGTTCAACATAATTATATTTTAGGATGGAAAAATATATTGCAAGTGATTACTGGCTGTTATCCATCAATGTTAGATATCAATATCGATGTTATCTATCAGTGTGAGTTGGCTGGTTTTTATGATAGTTTTTAAGAGGTATACTTACATTATTCTTGCTAAATGATTTTGGTTTTTGGTCATTAACCTAAAAAAATAACAGTTTTAAATCTTATTTCATAATCAAATTCACTTAATACACATGCATCTTTTATTTCATATTTTAATTTACTAATTTTAAATTTCTTGTTCAAAAACTTTCATTATTTTTATATTTTTTCATTAATGATCAGAATATTAAAATGGAATTATTTTTAATATTTTCAATAGATTTTATCCTCTTTTAAAATGTATTTCAAAAATTAAGTAAAGAATTTAAATTTTTTCATTTATAAAAAGTCTATTTTATAAGATTTCAAAAAATTATCAAAAATTAAGTAAAGAATTTAAATTTTTTCATTTATAAAAAGTCTATTTTATAAGATTTCAAAAAATTACACTTCTCAAGGATATGTCACGTGTCTTTATTGTTATAAATAATGGCTATCACTAATCATACTAATTATTACTTTGTTGGAATATATTAAACCTATTCATAACTTATGATAAAATAATTAATCATTATTTGATTAATTATTCACCCACTAGCTTAATTAGTTGGCATCCACTTGCACCTTAAAGTCAATACATGTCATCTATATCCTATAAATGATTTATTTCTAATTCTGGGTTGATCTTGACCACATTTTGACCATCCAGAATTAGTATACAGCACTTTACAGCAGTTTCTGCTTTATTTTGTTTTTCATGTTTTTCTATGGATAAGATAAAAGCTAGTCAACTAAGAACTAGCAGCTTTTGTTTTCAACCCATTCTCCATTAGTTTTCCTCAATTTTCTAGGATTAACATGTTTTTCCCATCTCCTTGCCAACTCGCTCATGCTTTTGCCAACTCGTGAGGTCCTTGATAGATTTGGGGAGTGCTTTAGCCACCTATGGGGGTTTTCTATATTTTGGTAAGTCAACATTTTTGAGCTTTGTGAGTTGTCTCCATACAACTCAATTTTCCTATGAGGGATGTGCTATTTATGTACACTATTATTCATCATTATTCAATGGAAGGATACACACCAATATTCATCTCTTCATTCATGTGATTCGGTCTCTTTTCTTCTCTTTATTTTTTCTGTGTATGCTTGTAAGAATTCTTAGTAGCAAGATCTATTTCATGTGCTTCTTCTTAGCATCACTGCTCATAGCATTGATCTATTATTTCTACAAGGATCACAACCTTGCCATCTTCTACATGGTATCAGAGCAACAAGGTTGATCAAGTTCTACATAGATGAGGAGTGCATCCAATCTCCTATCCCTCTCTGAAGAAGAGCTTGTCTGGCTTACAAGATTTTCTCCTAGTTTGTTTTGCAGATTACAGAGATATCTGCTAGAGCATATTAACAACTTCTATATGGATTCAAAAGTTCCTATACTATCTCCTTTCAACTATGTTGATTGGAAGCCAAAGATGAGCGCATACTTGAAGAGGCAATGTCTCTTTGATGTCTCCATTGGTGCATTGAGTGAACCTTAGTCTTATGAAGAGAAGATTGATTGGCTAAATAATTGTGATAGAGCTTATGGAATTATGTGTTTGGGAATGCCTCCAAATATATATCATCTCATAGATTCTGTTGAGTATCCATTTGAGCTTTGGAAAAATTTGGACAAAGCTTTTGGTTTGCAGAAAATAGAAGATGAAGCATGGAGCGAACCCAGCATCTCCTCTTGTTCTCTCTCTCAAAATTTATTGGCCTCTACATTCTCTGATGAAGTTGATCATGATGAAGAAGTTAATCATGCAGTTCATGTTGCTGCTACCCTCCTTGATTCGAATGCTTCCTCCTTCAATGAAGAAGCAAATATTGAAGAGCCATCTTTTTCTGTGTCTCTTGAAGGTGATTTTTCTTTTGCGATACAATTGATGAAAAAGAAGTAACATATGGAGCTAATATTGATGATGATCCTATCACTCGTTCATTGTTCTCTAAATCTCATATCTTAGATTCTGAGATTTATGTGCCAAATCCTTCACACTTTGTGCATACCTCTCTCATTGACGGTGCGCAACCCAGTGATTTCCAGGATGTCTGCTTAGACAAAACAAGCCTTATTTGTGTCATACCACTTACCTTACTTGATCTCATGTGCTTCAGCATCTCCTCCTTTGTTCTTGGCATCAATACTCATAACCTCCTTGAAGATTGTGAACATCTCATTCTTTCCTCCTTTCATACAGAGGATTCATTACCAGTGTATTCCCATGAGTCTACTGATATGCTTATATGTGATCCTTTGGATTCTGATTTAGAAGCATATTTGCAGGTTGATACACATATCATACCACCATCCATACCATCTACCATACCTCTGAATAATCCTAAGACTATACAAATCCCAAGTTCATTAGTTGATTCCTCATTGGTCTCTTATGCAGTGATATTTATCTTACATGGTTTGAAGTCTTTCCTATCTTTCAATGGCTAGTTATACATGTCCTTAGTCATATTTGAACCGATATTAAACATGTTTGGATCTATTCTAAACACTTATGGTTCAGATCTTATACCCATCCATCATTCATATTTTTACACCTATCAGTTTTTCCCAGTTGCTCATAATTTTCCTAGTCTAGCCCTATATCCTCATGGAGCCACTAAAGCATTTGTCCTTGCTGTTCCATATGTTAATATTTATGATATATCAAAGTTTTATCAACCTCGTATCAGATCTATACAGGTGCTACATCAGATTGGAAGATTGACATGTGATTCACATCACAATTTTGCAGATATTCAAGGAATTGGGTGTGAAATAAATTGTCTTAATTTTTGTACTCTTTGGGAAATAGTATACACAGATCTCTTTTCATTTCAGATTATGTTTGCAGATCAGAGTTTGACAGCAACAAGAAGCATTCATATAATGCTCCTACTTCATCAAATGATGAGATACAAGGAGTCTCTCATCTTTCTTCTTGCAGGTTCTACACTCCAGCACATGATCATGGAGTTCATGATTTCTTCAACAAGTCTTCCATCCAGAAGCAGTTCACTCAGCTCATTCAAGTGAAGATAAAGATATGTTGAAGACATATTTCAAATTTCGTGCCTTGTCCTATCTTGAGGGAGGATTTTTCCCCTGTGGTTTTGCCTCTTTCCTCACTTTTCTAGACATAACAATTGTTAAAGAGTGACCATAGCCTTGTTGTTGGGCCCTATATGCATCCATATTTTTTGTCATACCATCATAAAGTCAGACTTATAAGGGGTGTTGGAATATATTAAACCCACTCATAACTTATGATAAGATAATTAATCATTATTTGATTAATTATTCACCCACTAGCTTAATTAGTTGGCATCCACTTGCACCTTAAAGTCAATACATGCCATCTATATCCTAGGAATGATTTATTTATATTTCTGGGTTGATATTGACCACCTTTTGACCATCCAGAATTAGTATACAACACTTTACAACAGATTCTGCTTTATTCTATTTTTCCTACTTTTCTATGGATAAGATAAAAGCTAGTCAACTAGGAACTGGCAGCTTTTGTTTCCAACCCATCCTCCATTAGTTTTCCTCCATTTTCTAGGATTAGCATATTTTTTCCATCTCCTTGACAACTCACATATGCTTTTGCCAACTCGTGAGGTCCTTGATAGATTTGGGAAGTGCTTTAGCCACCTATGGGAGTTTTCTATACTTTGGTAAGTCATCCTTTTGAGCTTTATGAGTTGTCTCCATACAACTTGATTTTCCTATGAGGGATATACTATTTATGTACACTATTATTCATCATTATTCAATGGAAGGATACACACCAATATTCATATCTTCATTCATGTGATTCAGTCTCTTTTCTTCTCTCTATTTTTCCTGTGTATGCTTGTGAGAATTCTTGGTAGCAAGACCTATTTCATGTGCTTCTTCTTAGCATCATTGCACATAACATTGATCTATTATTTCTACATACTTTAGTAGAAATGTCTCAATTTTTCCTTGTTTGTTTTGATTAATTGACATACTTATAATAATTTAATTTTATAAAAAGAAATGTGAATGTGAAAGTCACATAAACAAATTCTCCTTTTTCCTTTTCTTTCATCATTTTTCATTATATATCTTAGTGACTCTATCTTTTTGTTTTTCATGGTTAATTCAAATGGGTTTAATTTGTCCATGTGAACTTTCTCCTTTTTCATTATATATCTCACTGTATCTATCTTTTTTGTTTTTCATAACCCATTTGTCCATGTAACCTTTCTCCTTTTTCATTATATATCTAAGTGCATCTATCTTGTTGTTTTTCATAGCTAATCCAAATGGGTTGAATTTGTCCACGTGACCTTTCTCCTCTTCCTCTATATTAATTCTTCTTTTCCTTTTCCTTTATCATTTTTCATTGTAAATCTCAGTGGATCCATCTTTTTGTTTTGCATCATTTTTCATTGTAAATCTCAGTGTACCCATCTTTTTGTTTTTCATAATTAATCTAAATAGGTTGAATTTGTCATATTGTGACCTTTCTACTCTCCTCTTCTTTTGTATTTATGAGAAGAAAAAACTTTATATTTCATTGACATTCTGTGAACCTTTCTCCTCTCCACTTCTTTTGTGTTTATGGTAAGAAAAAACTATGTATTTCACTGACATTCCATTTCACAGATTTTAGTAGCACTAGCTTAATTAACATTTGCTCATTTATATATGACTTCTTATTATTGTGTGTGAAGGTGAAGGAGAAAGAGGTGTTTCTACAGTAATGATTACAATGTTGACCTAGTGTAAAAACTTGTGTGCGCAAATATTCGAGCAAGCATCAGAAATCCTATGCACTAATGGTTCTATATAATGGCTGCACAAGGCTTTCCATTTGTTGTTTCCTTGGTATGACAAGGACGGTTCTATATAATGGCTTCACAAGGCTTGCCAATTGTTGTTTCCTTAGTAGGACAAGTCTTATATGGGGTCACCATGGTTGCACATTTTCAAGTATTGCTCCCTAGAGAAAGGCAAGAATTTGAAGTTGCAACAAGGGGCTATGAAGGCCAACTATCCTATAACGGTACCAAAGGCACGCCACCTACCACTTCATTATCAACACCCAATATTTTTGTAACCTCGACCTCATGGATGTCTAAGATCTTCCCATCCCCATAGCTCCGTATAGAGGCTCAAGCAAATGCACACCTATTGATTGCATCAATGGTTTGAACCTAAGATGCTCACCTTCTCTTTAAGTGAAGAATAAACACGGTTATGTAAGAGTGTGTACTTTGCCTTTAACATGCCTCAGTGTTGTAGCATGAGCTCCCATGGCAACTTCTAAATGTAAAATTCCATTACTTTCTCGAACCTCTCTAAGAATGCCCATCCCACGGCACACATTGAGACAGATATGACAATCCTACCAATTGTTGTTGAAAATGTAACTTCGGAATATATTATTTTGTATATTATTATTGTATTTTATTATATCTCTGTTGGAGATGTTTTTCCTCCATTCGGGGATGTTATTATTGTATTTGGTCATGCTAGAATATCAAGGTAAAACTTCCATTGCCAGTCGGGGCAATAGTCCCCAGAGGAAATATTGTAAAATGTATTTTGAGTCTTCGAAGAGGGAAGTCGGCTCTGTTGGGTTAGGAAGTCGACCCAGTTAGGGTTTTGGGTCTGTCACATGTAAAGTATAAACAAGGGAGGTGCCCTCCCTCATTTGGACACACAATACACAAGCAAGTTCGCTCAAGAGAGAGAAAGACGGGTGCATTGGTGAGAAGAAGAAGCCGTTGAAGACAACTTATCTTTGGGTATTCTATCTTGGTTTGACATTGTACTAACTTCTAAGTGAAGGAACTATTCTGAAGAAGTTGCGGGGTTTTCTCCTTTATAGTTTTCCCGAGAAAAATCTTTGTATACTTGTGTATTGTTGTGCTTATCTATCTTTCAGTTTAAAGATCTAACATAATTGAATTAAAATACAAAATCTAACACCAACCTCATTACATAATGATAATATGGAATTTATTATCTCATGAACCTTTTCCCTTGTTAACAACCATGGAGACTTATTTCAATGTACATCTTCACGGCTTAAATAGCTCTACATGCTACACTCCTCTAAGATCACAGTCATTTATGTAGTAATGGTTGTAGCTTGTATATAATAGTTTTGTTGTAGGAATATTCATTACTTGTATTGATATTATTAGCTACACTTAAATGTTTGATATGTATTTCACATCCATTGTAGAGTAACTAATGTAAATACGAAGGGAGTTATGTAATGCCCCTACTAGATAAAGGCTGATTTTTGTGTGGACTGCTGGTGTATGTTGGCTTAGGACTTTTGTCGAACAACTGGATGACAATACTCTAATGCCAATGTAGTGTCCCCTGGAAAGATTTGACTGGTTGTGGAGCTGTGTGTTGGTATATTTTGGTAGTGGACTTTGGACAAACACTTTCCACCAACTGCCCTAGGTTATATGTTGATTGATTTCTTGGTTGAGTTTTTACTTGTTTTGAGTTTAAGTTCCAAATTTCATCTTGTCATAATAGCTAATGATGGTGCTCATACAATACTAAATCTTTGCATTTAAGTTCTCAAAAATAGACCATAAAGTATAAGATAACAGTGATCAAATTTTCAACTAAGTACAAGTATATGAGTGTTGTAGATGACAGTTATTTTCAGTCACTATAACAGCAAAGATTTTACACACATTTATATAAATTATTCACCCATCTGACCTGGAAATAGTATCATACATCAGCAGTTGGAACAACACCCCTGTATGGAAGATTCCTCACTCTTTGGCCACACGAATTGAGCAGAAAAGTGGTAAAGTCAACAATTGAATTCAGTGAACCGGCCCCACAGTGTTTTCTAAAAGTTTTTCTCATTTTTCTACCGCCGATTTAAATGTCAAAATTTTCACTATTTAATGCCCAACCCAGATTTAAATAAGGCTGGAAATTGTACAATATTTCAGACCAATAAAAACATTGTTGAAACTCAGATTTAATGACAAAAAATAAAATAATAAATGCACACCATTAATTTCAGACTTAGAGATTTTTGGGAAACTTGCCCAGGAAAAACCCACAAGGGGAAAATCTGTTAGGAGAGAGATATTTTTATTTTCAGGAAAATACTATAGAAAAACTCAGAAATTTTCAGACCAACTTATCTCAACCGGAAGAGAAAATTTCTGTTTTGTTTTCCATGCCAAACAGTAGAAACTCAAACTCAAATTTTTTTCCTGCAGCTACCTCGAAAAACGTGTTGTTGTAAAGATTGTATGACCTGTCTCGAAAACTGTTCCATAGTAAATGCCACGGGATTCATGCCCAAAAAACCTCCTCGAAATATGTGTTGAAACCCACCTTGAGATTCATGCACGTACCTCCTTCCTCGATTTTTGTGCACTGTACAAAACCGTACAGTACGACCTGTATGGACAGGGAGCAATTAATGTTGTTGTCTCAAAAATCATGCTAGCTGGACTCCTAAAAAATCGTGTCATGTTTATGTTGTTGTCTTCCACTATTTGCGTGCTGCAATTTTTCTTCTTTCTCAGGAAAAATGGCTTTTCTCTCTGTCAGCTCTCTCCTTCACTGTCATCTGTAAAGTGAAGTGATTTTTCCTTTCCTTGCCTTTTTGGTGAAAACCCTAGGGTTCTTTTAATCCAACGGTTGAGATTAGATGAGATGAGTGGATGAGAATAAATGTTCATTAAATCTCATTTAAAATTAATTTCACTCACCTCACTCAATTTTTTCCAAAAAGTGACTTTATTCTCTAAAGTCAAATTAAATGTTCATCTCAAGTCATTTAAAGTAAGGGTCACTTTATTCACCCCATTTTAACTATCAAAGGCTAAAGTCACCTAGGGGAACACTATCCTAGGTACAAAAATCAACACTCCCTTGGTAAGAGGAAGGTGTTATGCACCACTCCCAACTTGTCTATGGAAAAGACAAACTTGCCCCTCCCTAAAGATTTCGTCAGAATATCTGCAACCTTCTCATAAGTGGAAATGTACTGCAATGTCACTGCTCCTCTCATAACATAATCTCGAATGAAATGGTACCTGATATCCATATGCTTTGACTGGTCATGAAAAATTGGATTCTTAGAGGGATGGATTCAACTTTGATTATCACAGTAAATCAATGTAGGCCTCAGCTCCTAATCAAATAAATACACCAACAACTTGCGAAACCACATCGCCTCACAATTGGCCTCGCTAGCTGCCATATACTCAGCCTTTGCAAAACTCAAAGCAGCAGACTTTTTCTTCCAACTGAACCATGACACCATTGCCGAGCCCAAATTGAAACAACACCCGGAAGTGCTCTTCCGGTCTGTCACACTACCTGCCTAATTTAAATCTTTGAAGCCAATCAACCTAATCCCATCTGACCTCCTGTAGTCCAGAACATACTCCATTGTCCCTGCAAGGTATCACAACACATGCTTTGTGGCTACCCAATGCACTCTCCTAGGCTCAACCATGAACTAACTGAGAGTGTTCACCATAAAACACAAATCTGGTCGAGAGTTGACCAGATACATCAAAGAACCAGTGAGCTGACGATAAAGTGTAGGATCCACCAACTCTCCCTCAGAAGCATGAAGCTTCTTCCAGTTGGTGACCATCGGTGTAGACATCGACCTGCAATCCTCCATCCGAAATCTCCTCAGAATATCAACTGCATACTTTCCCTGTCCCAGGAAAATATGTCCAGGTTCCTGCCAAACCTCCAATCCCAAAAAAATAGTGCATCAACCCAATGTCGGTCATCTCGTGCTCTGAAGCAAGATCTTTCTTTCAAGCTACAATAGGTCTCTCTCCTCCTATGATAAATAAGGCATCCACATACAATAGAAGAATGAGTGGATCATCTCCAACCAAGATGAAATAGAGATTCGGATTTGCCTCACTCTTTTGAAACCCCATCCGCTGCAAGTAAGAGTCAATCCTAGAGTACCAAGCTCTAGGAGTTTACTTCAACCCATACAAGGCTTTCTTAAGCCTGCACACATGAGACTCTCTCCCATGAATCTCAAATCCCTGAGGTTGCTCAACATACACCTCCTCCTTTATGATTCCATTGAGAAATACGGTCTTCACATCCATCTGAATGATCTTCCAACCCATTTCCGCAACAATGGAAATCAATGCCTTGATCGAAGTATAACGAGCAACTAAAGCAAAGGTCTCATCACAATTAACTTACTCAACCTGTGAGAACCCTCGTGCCACAAACCGAGCCTTGTACTTCTCCACACTACCATCAGCAGCATGTTTTAGCTTGTAAAGCCAACAAGAAGTCACCACTGACTTCCCCTCAGGTCTCATAACTATCTCCCAAACATCGTTCTTCATGATGGAATGGTACTCATCCATCATGGCATCTCGCCAAACATGATGTTGGGAGGCCTCCTCAAAAGTAGAAGGATCTAAATCATGAAGACTAGCCACTAATTCCATGCCCAATCTGTTTGGCATCTGAATAGTCCTCACTGGCTTACTGGGTGTCCCAAACTCTTGTACTTCCTTCAAGGTGTCCCGAAGCCAATTAGGCTTCTTCTTCTCTAAAGGCTACTCCCACACTGGTATGTCCTCATCTGATGAACTACAAGAGGTAGAAACCCCAGTAACCTATGAACCAAAATTTGGTGAACCCTGTGATCCTGAAGCTCTGTACAGTGAAATTGTAACCTGAGACCCAAAATCCGTCCCTGAAGATCCTGTTGGCTTAACCACTGAAACTGAAGAACCCGTGCCTACACGGTGTGATCCAGTAGCCCCAAAAACCTGTGAACCTGACTGTTGCACTGACGGTACCTATGAAACTACTTGAGGTGCGGGAACCTGCTGCTCTCCCTGCTCTGACTCTCTAGACTTCCTAAAGGCCCGCTCCTCCTCAAATCTCACTTCTCTCCTCACAACAACCTTCCTTTGAAAAGGAAGATAAATGCGGTAGACCTTCGAAGTCTCATCATACCACACAAAAAGGCCTCTCTCTGTTGTGGGCTCAAACTTTGTCCACTTCTCAGAAGGGACATGTGAGTAAGTCAAGAACCCAAATATCCTAAAATAACTCACCGCAAGGTTCTTGCCTATGAAACTCTCCTTAGGTGTCATGTTCCCCACGACATGATGGAGACTCTTGTTCTAATTGTAAACAGTTGTACTGTATGACTCTACCTAAAGGACGAAAGGAAGTGGCTGATCATGTAACATAGCTCTAACTACTCCAACAATAGATATGTTCTTCCTTTCTGCCACTCCAATATGCTCAGGAGTGTATGGAACTGTCAACTACCTCCGGTTGCCCTCCTGTCTACAATATCCATCGAACTCCTTGGAGGTATACTCACCCCTATTATCCGATCTGAGAGCCCGTATCTTCCTCCATGTCTGGTTCTCTACAAGAGCTTTGAACTCTTAGAACCTCTGTAAGACTTCCTCAGATTTCTTGCTCTTCACGAAGTAGATCTAGGTCTTCCTGGAATGGTCATTGATGAATGTCACATAATACTCATATCCTCTCAGAGAAATAGAAGACATAGGTCCACACAAATCATAATGTATCAAGTCAAGAACCCCTGTTGACCTGCTATCATTGCTAGGAAAAGCAATCTTGGTGTACTTTCCCAAAGCATGCCCTGTGCATACCTCACTGTGCTCCATGTTGAACTCTGGCAAAACCATATATCTCAACATACACAAAGCTGGATGATGCAGATGAGCCATCCTCCTATGCCACTACTCACAAAGCTCGTTGCCACTGCTACGTGCCAAGGCATGTTGAGGCTGAAACAAGAGCTTGTATAGTTTCCCACATCTGACTCCAATGGTGTACAAAGAATATGGTCCTACAGTCTTGGGAAACACACTCACATGTCCATCTAAGAAGGACACCCCAAGACCCCGATCCTCAATCATGGAAACTGAAACCAATTTCTTCTTCAGCCCAGGTACATACAATACATCTCTCAAAACCATGGGACTGATGGACTCCCTTTGAAAGGTAATGGTCCCACGCCCAACTACTCTGACAACAGAGTCATCTCTCAACACTACCTCCACATTAGTCCTTTCATGTGAAAGCTCGGAGAACATCTCTCGAGCACCTGTCATGTGGCTCGAAGCTCCACTATCAATATACCATGCACTGGAAGTATATGCACTGTAAGAATGATTTGTCAACAAGGAATACTCCCTCTCACTATCAACATCCACACTGGTGATGATGGATGCTCTCTCTCTATCAGCATGTCCAGTGCAAAGAGAAAACTCTCTCTCAAATCTCCCTATAAAATCTTTGACCTCTGTTGAAGATGTTGTCTACTGCTGCTTCTTCTTCTTCTTGTTTGGACACTGCCCAACATAGTGTCCCATCTTCTGACAAGCAAAGCACTTCACAATGCTCAAATCCTTCCTTTGCCCATCCATCTACTTGACCCCACCCTTCTTGGAAGCCTTCTTGAACTTCTTCTTCCCCTTTACTACCAAAGCCACATCCTCCTCATCCTCCCTACTAGTAGAAGCACTACCATGCACAAGACCCCCCCGAGTCTCCTCCTGAACAAAATCATCACATATCATGTCCCATGTAGGTAAGTTCTCCCTAGCAACCAAAGCATACACAAATACAACCCAAGGCTTTGAAACCCCATTCAAAGTTGTCTGCACTAGCTTTGCATTAGGAACAACCTCCCCAACTGCTGCAAGCTCATCTCTCACGTGAGAGATCCTAGTAAGGTAAGACATCACAACCTCTCCTTTGACCATCTTGATGCTTTTCAACTTCTCCCTCAAAACCATCTTTCTATTCTCGTTTGAGCTTTGAAACAAGCCAGTACGCAAAGCATCCCACATCTCATATGCACAAGTTTTCCTCGAAATGTGGGGAATCACATGGTCTTTAACAACATCTAGAATAATCCTCCCAGCCTTAATATATTTCTTGTTGAAGGCATCCAATGCTACCACATCGATGGTAGGGGGAATAACAATGGGATTCACTATAGTATTTTTGACTACCTCATTCCACAACTCATTTCCGTCCAACACAAGCAATATCCTAGCTTTCCATGGGACAAAATTCCCAACCCCATCAAGCCTATCCTCCATCCTAAGTCCAGTAGACATTATCTCTGCTAAATTCAAGTTTCAACAAAATGTTGCTCACTGTCAAAAGAAATTTTCTAAGTTCTGGAAATTACTTTCTTTCTGCAAAATTTTAATTTTCTGCCCAACCTTGCTCTGATACCATGAAATTTTTTCTCAATTTTCAGCCACTGGTTTAAATGTCAAAATTTTCATTGTTTAATGCCCAACCTAGATTTAAAGAAGGATGGAAGTTGCACAATATTTCAGACCAATATTTAAACACTGTTGAAACTCACATTTAATGACAGAAAATAAAATACTAAATGCACACCATTAATTTCAGACTCGTAGATTTTGGAAAACTTGCCCAGGAAAAACCCACAAGGGGAAAACCTGTTAGGAGAGAGAGATTTTTATTTTCAGGAAAATATTACAGCAAAACTCAGAAATTTTTCAGACCAGCTTATCTCAACCGGAAGATAAATTTTTTGTCTCGTTTTCCATGCCAAACACTAGAAACTCAAACTCATAATTTTTTCATGTAGCTACCTTGAAAAATGTGTTGTTGTATGGACTGTATGACAGCTTGATATACAACCTGTCTCGAAAACTGTGCCACAGTAAATGCCTCAGGATTCGTTCTTGCTGGTTTGTCTCGAGATTCATGCCCAGAAAACCTACTTGAAATATGTGTTGAAAACCACCTCAAAATTCGTGCTCGTACATCCTTCATCGATTTTTTTGCATTGTACGGAATCGTACAGTACGTCCTATATGGAGAAGCATCAATTAATGTTGTTGCCTCAAAAATCGTGCCAACTGAACTCCTCGAAAACCATGCCCTGTTTTTTGTTGTTGTCTTCCTTGATTTGCGTGGTACAATTTTTCTTCTTTCTCAAGAAAAATGGCTTTTCTCTCTCTCAACTCTCTCCTTCACTCTCATCTGCAATCCTTTTCTTTTTGGTGAAAACCCTATGGTTCTTCTAATCTAGCAATTGAGATTAGATGAGATGAGTGGATAAGATTAAATGCTCATTAAATCTCATTTAAAATTAATTTCACTCACCTCACTTAATTTTTTCCAAAAAGTGACTTTATTCTCTGAAGTGAAATTAAATGCTCATCTCAAGTCATTTAATGCAAGGGTCACTTTATTTTCCCCCTTTTAAGTGACAAAGGCTAAAGTCACCTAGGGGAACACTTTCCTAGGTACAAAAATCAACATTTTCTTCCCTCCTGCTAGCTCGATTTGGTAGAGAATAAGTGTATCTATATTTGTAATCTGAGAATGCTTTCGCAAGACCCCAGTGCACCCCTCATTTACACAACCACAGTCAAATAATGGCAGCGCCCTTTCTCTTTATTGGCAGCTTAGTGCATAAGGGGAGTTGCCCTCTCTTTCCGCACATATAAACAGTAGTTAGAGTGGGTGTGGATGGATACTTAGAGTCCCATTCCCTTAACTCAGACTGAAGCGATATTGCCCATCAAATCGCTTCCTACAACAACAAGTAGTGGAAGATCAAGAGCACCCTCCTTCAACAACACTGGAAACTATGAAATTTGTTTACATGAGATGAATGCTTGACATTATTTCAAGGCATTGAAGTTCAATAGCAAAATCTCCATGATGTTGCCTTTCATAATTTTCGTCCCAAAATCTCTCCAAAATCGTGGCTTCTTCTTCTTCTTAATACATGGAGCATTTTATATGCTTTTTGTATTTATGTGACTTTATAAAGTTATTTTTCATATTATTAATTAAATCACTTTTTAATTCTTAAAATTGTTTTATTTGTTTTTACATTTTCATGGGCACTCAAAGTCAACTTTTTTATCTTACATTTTTGTTTTTACATTTTACATTTAACTATCTTCATCTGTGATCGAGATGACATCTTTAGTGAATTAAATTAAATTATGCACAATAACACTCCTAATTTACAAGAACCATCGAAATGTAATGAAACCAAGAATGAACTCTACAGAAGTAATCTTAATGATGAATAATAGTGAATGGACTAGGTTGGGCCCCATAAAACTCCTCCAAACCCTCATAACCCACTAGTAACACAATCTCAATCTGACACAAGCCTCGATAGTCATCTCCAACTCCAGAACAGGGGATTCCAAAAATAGGGACATTACAAGATACTTTGCAAGACATGCCTATTAGAATCTTGTTATTTTATTTGGATGATTTATGTATTATTGTGTTAAGTTATATGTATATTTTGCATGGTAAAACATTGTTTGTGCAAAAGCTTTATTTTGTATTTTGTAGTAGATGTGTGCAACTAGAAAGTACAATATCGCAAAGGTGTATATTGGTTAAAGACTAATAACTCTCTTGATTTGAACTAAGAGAGTTACTAGGCCTTCAAAGAGTTTATTGTTATACAATGATTTTTAATGTTTAAGCATTTTAATTGTAATACTCTAAAAAGTCATTGTTTGAATGAAGTAATTATTCTTAACAAGAGCCATGAGGTGGTAATGTCCTCTTACTTGCTAACAACAATGGCTATAAACCTTGATACATATTCTTTTTCACTTAACAACTCCGTAAATTATTCAACAACGACATTATTTTCCTTTCTTTGATCATCATGATTCAAACTTCCAATATGTATCAACTTGGAAACCCATCCTACCATGAATCCAATTAGGCAAAGGACAGAGAGATTGTTATACACCTGAATGGCACCTCTCCGTCCGAGTGCCGACATCCCTCATGTTGGCACACAAAAGGACATCTATGGATAGAGGTTTGCCCAAAACACTATAGATTGGCTTATTGCATAATACATTTTTCCTCCATCCATCTGATTACTTTGCCATTTTTACTATGTTGAGTTATATTCGCGACTCTCCTTCTATGCAATGCAACTCGCGAGTCATTCGCGAGTATCCCTTATAGCAAGTAGCGAATGGATGTATCAGCGGGTTGCCCTTATAGCAAGTCGCGAATCATTCGCGGGTTGTCCTTCTGCATACCCGCGAATATGTCCCTAAACATTTAAAACTAAAAACACGCGCTGATCTGAGATTAGTTAAGTATTGTTACCTTAATTACCTTAACTGTCTCAACCTCCTCAACCTCCGAAACTGCCTTATTTCCTCCATATAAATACAGGCCTTGGGGAGGGTGTTAGATACTGACACTTGGAGGGCAAAGTTATGCTGGTGGAGTTTATAGAGAAGTCTTTGGAGCAGTGGAACTCAGAATCCTTTGGTTGCAGAGGAGTCCTTGTCTTAGGCGTTGGGTTGTAATCTGAACTTCTTCATTATTGATAATAAAGAGAATCCTTCTTCCATATGTGTTTCATGTATCTTGGTTCGATAAATGTTTATGTTTATGCATCTTATATATGATTTATCTAACCTGTTTATATATATATGAATCACCTTGTATCTGGAAGATTGGCTCTTGACAGGTGAAAGAAGAGCAACCTTGAAGACTTTGGAGGTAAAGTAGAACGGAAGAGAACTAGCAAGGATCGACCTTCGTTAATCGAGTAAGTCTTTCTCATCCTCCTATTTCCTTTACTGCACTCTGGAAGTCAATTATCTGCAAGTTAATTGAGTATGTTGGTAACCCCAGACCTTCGGTTATTAGGTGTGTAATCCTGTACAACAGAGATGAAGGAGAACACTGGCTACGGAGAGAGCAATTTCATAGTGAGGAGAGAGCAATTTCATAGTGTGCATACATGAGAAGCTTATTCAAAAGCATGGTCCATATTCACGTGAATGGAATGTACATAAAACCATTAAAGAAAATAATCACATATGATATATTGCTTTGATTTACAAGCATTCCCCAAGTTGCATGACATTGCTCTAGTATTATTTGTAAAAAGGTGAGAATTCAGACAGTTGTTTGAAGGAATTGAATGGAACTTTTCTCCGTCAACCTATAAGGACACAACCTTCATTGGATTGATGCTATCCATGAGAAGATCACAGTCACTATAATGGTTTCATACCTCGACAACTGGGTTATGTAATCTTTACTACAATAGTGAAATAGAACACGCCTTAGTTGTCGAAGACAGACACAGAAATAGACTTTGTCATTACGGGTTTGACCCCCTCAACTAGCAAATCCACATGACTTACAAAATGCTTCTTGGTCTTTGAATATATTTCAGGTGCAAGGCGTAACCAAGATGAAAAAAGCACTTATTCATCTATGGAGATATATGTCATTATGCTCACAATAGCCTGATATTCAGGAAAATGTTTCTTGGACCTTTGGGAAGCCTGAGGCTTGTATATCTCCATCAATATGACCAGTGGTCTTTCTTCCGGCAAGAACATCCATTAGTGTCATCTTTCCAGCTCCATTGACGCCCATTAAAACTGTCAAAACACTAGGCCTGGAAACTCCTGTAGTATCTTTCAGCAGGTGAATCCTTTTCTTTGTCTCTCCTCTTCTTTCATTTTCTCTATGGTGGTGACGACAATGGTGGTGGTATCTTCCCACTCATGCGCTTGCGCCTCCACTTACCATTCCTGCACGCGTCTCCACTCTCGTCGCCGTCCCTGTCATCATTTGCCTCCACTTACCATTCCTGCACGCGTCTCCACTCTCGTCGCCGTCCCTGTCATCATTTGCCTCCTTTGCTGATCAGCAAGAGGTGAGGAATCCCAGGACACGTCCCAGAACTCCCATGTCGAAGCCTGAGCGGGTGGTCATGGTTGCTTTGTTGAACCCTATTTTTAAAATAGTTGGCTATATTGGAAACAGTTGGCTCGACAGAAATAAATCCATCAGGCCAACCCGCTCCCCCTTCGAGGATAACAGATGGATCGACTGGGGTCAAAGCCATAGTGTTCGGGGACATCGATGCTTCACAGTCAAGTGCACGATTTTTTTTTTCCAGCTTTCAGGAGTAAAAATTCAGGGACAGGTAGAGGGGGGCAATGTTCAAAATTGAACCCTTCACAGCCCTTCCAAAGGTTCTAGCCCTTCCCAGAAGTGTAAAGTTAAAATTTCCCTTCAAAAAAAATTTAAAATTTGAATTTCACCCTTCCAATAAAGAAGGGTATAATTTATATCAACATTTCAAAAGAAGAGCAACATTTGAAATTACCCATTCATATAAATATCTCAAGATGTAGCTAGGATCACAAATTGTGTAGAAATTGATTTATGCATTGCTATAGAGATGTGTCATTGAGAACAGGATACGGAGAAACAATGGTTATTAATAAAACTTAAAAAACAATTGTTGGCTCAAGAATAGTCTTTAGATTGATGAGTTGCATGATCATGATGTTATCTCCCTCCGTCCTTCCAAACATTTTTAGTTTCTCACGACATTTGTCCTCAGCACTACCAAAATAGTTATTACCAATATGATTGCAAGGCATTCATTGAAGGTGAAGTCCATAATTTTAGGTCTTCTTCTTGGTTATCATGCCTTTTGGTAAGACAATAAAGAGGGTAGTGGCAAGCATCAGCATGGAAAAATGTCTCGACATAGAGGTTATACACATTAATTTTTTTCATTAAATAATTTAAATTCCTACCTGTGACTATGGATTTAGTGAATCATGGACTAGTTCAAAACACAACAAATTTTAGAGCCACAAGAACTTAACTACTCACACCTATAACTTTCTGAAATCAACCATTAATAAACTTCTTTTGGTATTCTGGTTCAATCTAAAACACGGATCGTTAGACTCATACATGCAATGAGTTGCAAGGATTCAATTGACTTAGGCCCCTTCATCACATACATGCATGCTTTCACAACAAGTGCTGAAAGAACAATATTTGGTTTTTGCATTTTTTTTGTGTGAAAGGGTTTGGTTAATTTATACTTGTCCATTAAAGTACAATTATTTATATTTCCCTTCATCTCTGAGCCCTTCAGAGAATAAATGCCCTTCCAATTGAAAATAATACCCACCCTTCAAATTTGATCATTGGAGGGGGGCCAATTTGATAATTTATCTGTTTCACTGTTGTTCACTGTTCAATTAAAACGCATGTTTTTCTCGTGCATTTCATTATTGTTCGCCAGGGAGCTTGCCAATTCTCGTTCTTCAGCAATAAATTGATAGGTTCCCCATCGTCAGGAGCATCCATTTACATAATTCTCAAGTAGAAAATGTACGGACAGACACTAAGAACAACAAAGGTATCACCTTGCTTGTTTCCCACCCACTGGTGCATCGTATCAAAAAGAAATTGGCCGAATCCGACTTTGTCCAACCCGCGCCACAGCTCCTCGTCATTGCCTTTTGAAGTCATGTTGTTGTTGTAAGACGAATCATTGGACCAGACGGTCGGATAAGGGCTCATCTCGGGCGGAGGCGGCAAGGTCGAAGGAAAACTCGGGTAATGTTAATATTGGTGTTGTTGCTGCTGGAAGCACGGCGTTTCCAGCGATGACGACCCCACCAATTCCATGGATTCTCCTTCTGCAAATTGACAGTGTCGCACCCATATTCCGCAATGCCTGTAAATAGAATCCATGAGCAGCTGCAAACTCACGCCTCGACCTAACTGCTTGCTTCATATATCGTGTGAGCGACTTGCATCTATCTACCAACTCTTCATTTTCCACTTTGGAAGTGGCACAACCCATTTCGGCTCCTTCATCTTTGCTAAGAATGGGTAATTCTTTCCTCGTTGAAAGCACTTTCCAATCTATGCATCGACACTTCTTGAAAACACAAATTGCATGCACCTCAATAGGTGTCACAATTGTTTCATGCAATCAAGTATGCATGCACCACATAATTGAGAATGTACCTTATATATGCAGTGATCCACGGTTCATCTTGCGCAGACAATTCACATAGCATATTACCACCGCAAGTTGCGTGACATCAGACAACGCCATGCCTGCAACTTTCTCTGTAACCAATGATATTTCATTAAAATAAAAATAAAAATAAATTTTATTAAAATTATTTTTAATAAAAGAAATGGTTTTACAAAATTTAACTATGTAAAAGACAAAAAATTGTATGTGTACGGTTAAAATAATCTCCAAACTGTATAAGTATATACACTGTAGGGGCATAATAATATCACAGTTACTTTGAATTGTGCGAAATGGGTATTGCGTATCTCCAGTATGTGGCACATCATGTCTCATAAATAATGAAAATTCTCATTTATTTTATGCAAAAAAATTAGTTTCAAAAGCATTATTTCACCTGTCATACTTTGATTAATCCTTTCAAGATCCAAACCTTGTTGGACTCCCCCATCTTCCCCTAAATATTCTAATTGAGGGTGGCTCAATCGTTGACCATAACCGTTGTTGTAACTCAACGAGACTCAAACCTTAGCAATCTTAGAATTAAAGAACTTTCAACAAACTCCACCTTATTTGAATTCAGATAGATTGATCTTACCCACTAGGATTATAAACCTATCATTTACAAATACAAAATTTTATTTAGCATCTTGTTAATCAAGTGTGTACTTGATTTACATTATTGATTGAAACCACTATTTCTTGCAACCTATCATCATGGAAGCATTAGATGAATAAATGTCCTTCAACTTGAAATTAATATTGATCCTTCAAATAACCCCGAGGTGTAGACCAGTTGGCAACCGTGCACTTGTTAAGGTGTACAGGCTGTTAAGCAACTCACGGGTTCAAACCTCATTGCAGCCTTGAGGGTGCATTGTGGGGGTCAGCGTACTCTCTTGGAGGTTATAGTGGTAGTGGTTGGAATCGACCCGGTGTCATGCGAGTACGAAACCGGCTAGTTGCCGATTCCGCCAGATACAAAAAAAAAATATTGACCCTTCAAATTTGATTGTTGATCAACACTTCAACAAATATGCACCATTATTTCCCTTTTAATCTCTACTAGGGACAATCTGCGTTTTTAGGTCTCCATCTTAACGAGCTATAACAAGTTAGACAGGTTATAATACCATGATAATAATAAAAAAATCACAAGAAAAAAAAATATTGTAAACCTTTTATTAGCCAAAACAAAAATTTACATACTTTTTATCCCTTTAGGCATCCTCCTGATTCAAAAGATATTTTGAGCTATCATGTAAAGCACTTACAGAAAAGTTCTCAGACTCTTAGCATCTCAATATCATGGAAATGCATTGACTTATGCAACAGACTTTTACAATATCAAAAAGAAACACAAAATCAATTCCCAATCACAAAAATATTTCAGCAAACCTTCCAATCTAAAGAAGTCAAACTCTTATTCTCTTAGCATCATGGAGCTGTACACAAAAAAGCATATGAATCATACTTTTGCAGTCTTATCAACATGGAAATACAAAAACGATTCCTAGACACTCACACAAAAAGAAATTCAACAATCCTTATTATCATCAAAACTTCCAATAATCTTCTATGCCATTACAACGTTTAATCTTCATACTATTAACATCAACAATCCCAATCATGTTAGAGAATGTTTGTTACAACCATATAACTTGACAAAGCATCTTCAGCGTCATCAAAAGGTATTATAGATATAGTCTTTTATTTGCCCATTTTCTTATGTGTAACATTTCATTCGCCTTGCACTAAGTTTAAGCTCAACTTTGAGAATAGATCAGCCTCACAATTTTTCTCCCTATACATATGGTTGAAAAATAATACCATAATAAATTATGACAATAACAACATTAAAAAATTAAAACAAAAAAAACAAAATAAACCATAAACATTGAAAAATAGTTAAACCTCCTTTGAAAGTGTATGTAAACAAGCCCGTAGAGAACACATATTAAACCCCAATATCCTCAATTCAGTTTCAAAATGTAACAATTATAAAGAAGGGTAGGAAAAAAAAGAATATGGATAATGTTTTGGAGATGGAGGATACTCAGAAGATGCAGGGGGAGGGAAATGCTCCCTTTTTGGCCATAATTCATAATACAGAACAGAATGGAGAAAGCTATTTTACTATTAATGGGGCACTTAGAGCAGAGAATCCCCTTTGAGGGTTTCGTAATGTATTGCATTTCCCTTAATTTAAGAGGGCTAGGGGACGAACCTAAGTTAAGGTCCCTAAAGCGGTTTATTCAAAGTAATAAAATTGATATGTATTTATTTTAGGAAACAATGAATAAGGGAGATAAAGCTTGCGAGTATTTTCTGAAAATCTTGAAGGATTTGGAATTTTGTGCTACTAATGTTGAGGGGTTATCTGGAGGACTAATAGCCATAAGGAATCCTCAGATATGCAATTTTAAATCCTATAAAACGATAGCAGGTATCCTCCTTGAAGGATCTATAAAAGGTTTTGATCAAGTTATAAATTTTATGAATAATTATGCCCCACATAAGGACATAAATACTTTTTGGGACTTTATGGAAAATGAGGGTTTTCTAAGCCTAAAAAATCTAGTGATAGCCGGTGATCTCAACATCACAAGGTATGCTTATGAAAATTGGGTCATGGTAAAGTATTTGGATCCATTGGCTTGTTTTTTCCAAGACCTTTTCAAAAGGAATAGGATGATTGATGTCATTTCTAACAAATTATCTCCAACCTAGAGGAACAATAGAATGGACTTTGATAAAAGTGGAAAAAGATTAGATAGGTTTCTTATGTCATAAGCTTTGTTAGGTGCTTGCTCCACGCACAGATCGTGGAATTTAGTGGAAAACTTATTTGATCATTATCCCATTTCGTTACAGTTTAATAAAGAGACTTGTGCTTATAATTATCCTTTTATGTTCAATGAGTCGTGGTTAAAGGGTGAACTTTTTTGTCAAATGGTTAGGTATTTTTAGGTGGAATTAATAGTTTCTGAAGATTTAAACAACATGGATAGACTGGATTTCAAGCTCAATAAAATTTAAAAAAATGTGATTGAATGGATAAAAAACAAGGAAGATGAAGAAAAATAGGCTTTGATTATGATTGAGAATCAGATAGAGGATACTCTAGTAGCAAATATGACCATTTTTTCTCTCCAAAAGAAAGAAGCAGATTGTTGGATCTAGAAAATAGAAAAGAAGAGTGTCTAAAAAAGGAAGAGGAATATTGGAGATTAAAGAGTAGGGAAATATGGATTGAAGCCGGGGATAAAAATACAAAAAAAAGTTCATAAATACGCCTCTTACAGAAAAAACTTATACTCCATTTGGGATTTAATTTCCTTATCTGGTTTAAGAGTCTCTTCTCATAATGACATCCAAAAGGTAGTTGAGGAATTTGTTAGTCATGTTCAAAGAAAATGGAAGGACCTCTATTGAAAATCAATTGAAGGTTGTGAGCTTTTATCCTTATTTTTTCTCATGTGAGGACAAGATTCAAATCGGGGCCCCTATTTTAATGGATGAAATAAAAAATGTGTCGAGTACTTTTGTTAAAGATAAAAGTCCAGGTCCAGATGGTTGTCCTGTTGAGTGTTTATCACTTTTTTTTATATAATGGGGGAAGACCTATTGGGGGTGGTAGAGTTGTCAAGGAGAGAAGGTATTATGTCTAGATCTTTAAATTCTACTTTCATAACTCTTATACATAAGAAGGACAACCTTGGTACCTTCTCTGATTTTAGACCTATTTCCCTTTGATACCTAATCTATAAAATGGTGACAAAAATTATTGCTGAAAGAATAAAGCCAAAGGTATCGAAATTAGTCTCCAAAGAACAGTTTGGATTTTGATCAAACAAGCAAATTTTGGATGTTATTGGTGTCACTCGAAAATGTCTCCACTCTTCAAAATTAAAGAACATAATCTCTTTATATATGAAATTAGACCTTGCCAAATATTATGATAAAGTTAATTGGGTGGTCTTTCTTAGACTTATCCTGTTTCAGATTGGTCTACCAGTGAAGGTCACACATTGGATTCTTGCATATGTTGCTTCCACAAATTTTGCAGTTCTCATGAATTCCCCTCTACAATTCTTTTTGGCAGTTCTATAGGTTTAAGATAGGGTTTCCTCTTGTCCCCCCTTTTGTTTCTTTTGGTCATTGAAAGGTTAAGCAAGATTATTTAGAGAGCTTGCTAGGAAGGCTCTTTTACAGGTATCAAGTTCAATTCATCTATTAAAATTACTCATCTTTTGTTTGTTGATGATGTGATTTTTTTGGGTTTGTAAAGTTAAATGAGTGGAAGAATTTTTATGATATTTTATATATCTTTTGCTCTGCTTATGGAATGGATATCAGTCTGGAAAATTATTATATTTATCAGTATAAGGTTTTTGAATAGGTCTTAGGGGAGACAAATGTCTTGTTTCATTTTAAAGTTCTAAACATGGAGGAAGGTTTCAGATATCTGGGGTATGTTTTAAAACCAAACAAGTATAGGGTGGATGATTGGATTTGGTTGGTTAAAAAAATTGAGAAGAGGATAACAATTGGGAGCACAGATTTCTCTCGTTGGGTGGAAGATTAACCCTTATTAATGCTGATTTGTTGGGTATACTAGTGTTATAGGTCTCCTTAAATCTGGTTTTAAAATCAATCTTAAATACCATCAGATCAAAAGTCTTTCGTTTCTTTGTCCAGTTTTTGGTGCGGAAAATAAATTTCATTTAGTGGCATGGGATCTATTAGCTTTGCCAAAAGCTATGGGGGTTTGGGTATTAAAAATTTAGCTGGTTTAATTATGCTCTTTGTATGAAGAGTATGTGGAGAGTTTTATTTGGAAATGGCATGTGGAGTATGGCCACCAAAACAAAGTACTTAAAATAAGTACCTTTAAATATTTGGATCAGATCTATGGAGTTTGACTGAAATGGTAGTTCTATTATTTGGAATAGTTTTATTAGGATCTTTCATTGGATAAGAAAATGGATTTCCTCGGACGTGGGGAATAGTAAAAGTGTTCAAGTTGATCTGTATATTTGTGATAATGGTAATTCTAAGTTACCTTTGGAAATTATGGAGCATTTAGAAGGTATGTTTTAAAACCAAACAAGTGTAGGGTGGACGATTGGATTTGGTTGGTTAAAAAAATTGAGAAGAGGATAAACAATTGGGCATACAGATTTCTCTCATTGGGTGGAAGATTAACCCTTATTAATGTTGTTTTGTTGGGTATACCGGTGTTCTAGTTCTCCTTAAATCTAGTTTTAAAATAAATCTTAAATACCATTATATCAAAAGTCTTTCATTTCTTTGGGCAATTTCTGGTGCGGTAAATAAATTTCATTTAGTGGCATGGGATCTATTAGCTTTGCCAAAAGCTATGGGGATTTGGGTATTAAAAATTTGGCTGGTTTAATTATGCTCTTTGTATGAAGAGTATGTGGAGAGTTTTATTTGGAAATGGCATGTGGAGTATGGCCACCAAAACAAAGTACTTAAAATAAGTACCTTTGAATATTTGGATCAGATCTATGGAGTTTGACTGAAATGGTAGTTCTATTATTTGGAATAGTTTTATTAGGATCTTTCATTGGATAAGAAAATGGATTTCCTTGGACGTGGGGAGTGGTAAAAGTGTTCAGGTTGATCTGTATATTGGTGATAATGGTAATTCTAAGTTACCTTTGGAAATTCTGGAGCATTTAGAAGGTATTGGCCTAACAACTCTTTATCAAATTAAAAGGCCTAAATGGGATATTATCATGGAAGGCTATTGGTTTACTTCTAAAGAAATTGGACTTACAGACACGTGGGATCTTTTTGGGGATAATTACATTAGTACTTTGAACAGTGCAAGCATAATTTTGATTGATACAGAGGACAAATTAGTTTGGGATTGGAATAAACAAACCGGTAAGGTCACAACTAAAAAAGCTTATGATGTTGTTATAAGTTCTCTCTTTCAACCTAAAAAATGTTGGTGGTATAAAAAGTTGTGGAATTGGAACATTCCTCAAAAGCTTAAATGCTTTTTTTGGTTGTTAATAAAAAACAAATTGTTGACTTGGAAAAATCTTTTGAAGAGAGGTTAGAATGGGCCTAGTTGTTGTTATATGTGCAAGAGAAACTCAGATTGTGTTGACCATATCTTTATACATGGCTCTTTCAGTAGATGTGTTTGGAACCTTAATTGTGAGGATTTAGGGATCAACTCTAACTAGGGTTTCTCAAATTTGGAGGAAATTTTCAAAAAATGGTAAGCTTTCGCTTATCTTTATCTGTTGCATTGTTTGGAACATGAGAAATAAGGTTCTCTTTAAAGATGTTGTACCAAATGTTCATCAATGTTTCATAAAGGGTGTGAGTCTCTACAAGGAGTTTCAAGGTAATGGTAATGAAAACACCTAAAATTCTTTATATGCTCCTTCCTTTACTTATTTCTCGATTTTTGGTTATTTTGATGGTGCTTCTTCAAATGGTGAATGCAGATGTGGTATGGTCCTATTTTTAAACAATGATCATTTCTTCATACTATGGATGGGAGGAGGTATTGGTAGAAATACTAGCACTGAATTGATAAGCCTTTGGGGCATTTTGAGCTTTGCTTCCCATATTGGTATTGATTCTCTTAATCTTTTTGAAGACTCAAAAGTAATTGTGGAATGGGAAAATGAGATATTCAATTTGCAGGTTATTCATCTCAAGCATTGGTGCTACATAATCAGAGGTTTAATGAGTTTTTTTCATCGGCTATCTTTGTCTCACATTTCGAGGTGCTACAATTCTAAGGCCAATTGTTTCTCAAAGTTAGTTATGGCTGAAAAAAGAGGGATTTATGCACTTTCAAGAATACGTGGAAGATGTTTTGTTATCAAAAGGAATTCAACCACTGGAAGTTTTGCTATAGTTGTTTATTAAGAATTTTTTATGTTTCGTCTTAGTTTTTTATGTTAGTGTAAGAGTCATTTCTCAGTTTTTCTCAACATTGGATGGTTTTTTTATGTATGTGAATGATGTGATAAGGAAGCGGTCAAAGTCCGATTTTTCCAGTCTAGTCAAACTTGAAAGAAATGTTTTCTTTTAGTTTTTGTCATGTTTATTTTGACAATAGTTGATGAAAGACATATAACAAAACTTTGTAGAAAGATATAACTTTTTCTTTCATTTGAAGTGGAAAAGCAAGAAAAATATGTTTTCAAATAATAAAAAAATCATTATAAAATCAATAATAAATATACCTTTAAAAATAATGGACTTGCTACCCAAATTAGAGTGCATGGATAATTTTAGGGGCAAATTTTAGCCCAGTGGGCTATTTTTCCATTTATTTCTCCCAAAAAAGATTCACCATTTTGCATTTTTTGAAGCCCTGTTTCGCCCAATTTTGATGGGGTAAAATTTTTTCACCCTAAAAATCGCCAAATTATTATATAAATGATATAAAATCCTTGGAAATTAAAATATTTTTTGAAAAATATCGCCAATCATTTTATAGTTGGCGTTTTAAGAATTGGTAATATTCGCCAACATTTATACACTTTTAAATAAGTATGATTCCTTAAAATCATCCCTGTTAGAGTGTCTGAACCTCTATATTTGTAAATACCTTTTACCTGACATAAACCTAAACTAAATTTATTTTTAAAATTAACATGAATCATTATATTTCAAACATCTATGTTATATCTATATGTATTTTTTTTTAGAGAAAAAAAATCCTTTATTCATAGAATAACATGGATTGCTCGTAAGAGATTACATCACTGCACCTAAGTGCTCATTAAGATGAATGCTTATAGCATCTCTGTGTACGATAGCTTGTTCTTTGATCTATACAAATAACCACTGTCATCTATCGAAGTTTTGAATCTTCAGTCTTCAGCAAAACAAACATAAAGACATTGTTTCCTCAAAACAACCGAGGCTCCAAATCTCCGTGTAGCCTGTCTTCTGCCAGCCTCGTGGTTGCTGTAGATACTATAACTTTTGTTCCTTTTTAACAATGGAGAAAAAAACCAAGTGATTGTTGTACCTGTTACAATCTATCCTTCTATTATCCTTGATTGAATAACTAATGCTTGTTTAGATAGGGTATCGGCCTCCATGTTATATTCCCTGTAGATATGATTGAAATGGACTGCCTCAAAGTTTGGTTGAAGAGCTCTTATTGCCTTCAGTAGATTTTGAAGATGAGGAGCTCTTATGTCATTACTACTTGTTGCCCAGTCTATTACTGTTTTTGAATCCCCATAAATATGCAACCTCTTGAGTTGTTTATCATTTGCTATCTTCATTGTGGCCCATAGAGCAGATAGTTCAGCTTTGCTATTTGTTGCTCTTCCTAGACCAAATTTAAAAGATATTTTGTTGGTCTCATCCAAATATATTATGCTCCCTACTCCTCCTATGGGAGGGTCTCCTTGTCTAGCCCCATCAAAAAAATCCCAGGGGCAACTCTTGTCAAGTTCTGGAGGCTTGACAGTTATTTTTTTTCCTTTCTTAGGTGAAGACTGATATTCTTGAGCCTTCTGCACCAGAATGTTTGTTGTGATGTCAATGGGAGTCCATTTATCTTTAAAAATAGCACTGTTACGGGTTTCCCATATGGTGTAAATGAATAGAATGGGAAAAGCACTATGATTACATATCGCTTCATTTCCCCACCAGTCTTTGGCTTTTTGTACCCAGCTGCCTTCTGAATTGACCATACTTGCTTGCTTGGGTGAGTGAGCTAGCTGCATTATTCCAAACCTGTCCTACAAATGAACAAGAGCCAAAAAGGTGAGAGGTAGATTCATCTTCTGACTTACACAGTGGGCATAAACCGGGCCCTTGGAGTCCTCTGTTATATCTATATGTATATGACAATGTTCTTGATTATATATTGTCATTACATTTAACACAGTCTTTTTTATGGTCCATTGGATATTTTATCTTATGCTAAATAAAAACTTATGGTATATTGTGTCCATTTCAAGTGAAATCAAAGACTACAACTCATCTATGCTTCAACTAAATTTATTTTATAAAATTACCATCAATCATTATATTTTAAAATATATTATTTCCATGAGTATTTATGATTATATCTTGCCATTGTACTTAAAACATAATATTTTTTTATGGTCCACTGGATAATGTGATCTTGTGCTTTTATTTATGAAAACTTATGATACAATGATCCTGTATCATTTTGTGTGGTGATACAATGACAAATCATACAACAACAATAGACTCACGAAATGTTCTAGATGCAGTGATGTTGTGGCATCAATGAATTGGACATATGAGTGAAAAAGGTTTGACAATATGCATGACCAAGGTATTATTTCTGGGATTAAGTCTTGTGATTTAAATTTGTGTGAGCACTGTATTTTTAGTAAGCATAAGAGATTTCAGTTTACTACAACCTTTGGTAAAAGTTATGATATTTTGTAACTTATTCATTTAGATATATTTGGACCAATCCCCTCTCTATCCATAAATGGTGCTAGATATTTTTCTAACTTTTATAAATGATTATTTTAGAAGAGTGTGGGTGTATTTTATGAAAAACAAGGCAGAAGCCTTTGAGAAATTTACAAAGTTCAAGGCACGAGTAGAGGAATGTTTGGGAAAGTATATTTTATGCTTTAGATCTAATAATGGAAGATAATATTGCTCCAAGGAATTTATAAATTTTGTATATAGGAAGGAATTAAGCACCAGAAGATTATTGCATACACGCCACAACAAAATGGTATGGTTGAGTAGATGAATCACACAATCATGGAATGCGCAAGAATCATGCTTAGTGCATTTGGGTTGGATAATGGATTATGACTAGAGATTGTTAATAGAACTGTGTATCTAATTAATAAATCACCTACAACTGTGTTGGATGGAAAGATTACAGACGAAGTTTGGTGTAGTGAGCTAGTTAATTATTCTTATTTGTGTATTTTTGGTTGTGATGCATTTTCCCTTGTGCATAAAGAAAAGAGGTCAAAACTGGACCCAAACTCAATGAAATGTGTTTTTCTCAGTTATGATGATACAATAAAGGGGTATAGATTGTGGGATCCTACTTAGAACTAGGTAATCATTAACTGAGATGCTATGTTTAATGAAAAATCCATGAAAAGCAAGGAGGTACAAAAAACACCTAATATTGTACCAATTGAAGTATAAATGCATGAAGATGAAATGAAGCTTCTGATTAGCATGAGGAACAACTAGCTCAACAATCACAACTCATAATATCTACACATATCAAGATATGCCCAAAAAGGTATTCTCTTGTTTTTCAATATTCTTTTGATTTGTTAACTGATGAGGGTGAACCTAGTTCATTTTAGGAAGCTAGAGAATATGAGAACACAAATAAATGGAAGAAAGTTATGGATGAATAATGGAATGCGTTAATATTCGGACTGATATTGGACACATTTCTTGATGCCTCAATTGGATCTATTAATGACGGGAAAAGTAAAATCCATGGGTGTATTATCATAACAATAGCTATGCATAACATTGCTAGAATTCCACATTTTTTCTATACCAACACTTGGAACAATAATAATTACTTAGGCATGCCCATTTGTAATACCCTGCGTGTTAAGCCCCAGACATATGTAATTGCAATTGTTTATTATTGTGGTACAATATGCCAGATTAAGAGTATTTAAGGACATAGAGACATTATTATTATTTTGTAAATAATTAATTAATGGAAAACAATTGGCACATTGGGGACAACTAAAAGAGTATGGGAGGCCTAAATCCGCAATGTGACGTGGAATGGGGACATTCCTAGAAATTTATAACTTGTTTGGCTAATCTTGGTCCATATTTATGCCTTGGTGGATTTATTAGTTTATGATCACCCAAACATTGTATAACAGGCCCAAATTTTGATTATTCTATCTTACGTTGGTACTATTGGGCCAGTTCATGATTTAGTGGGCATTCTTGGTGTTTGGGTGGATGCCACTTATTGATTGAGCCCATTTTCTAGTTTTGTAACTCCTTTGTGGAGGTTACACTTGGTTTTCTCCCATTTGCACAAGTGTTCCCTCACTGGATATTTTTAGCCTTTACACCTCAAAAGTTGTGTAATCCCTCTGTTGCTAATTTGGGAAGATGCCTTGGCTTGTATGACACCTCACCACACTAATTTTGATTCCTCTTCATGGATGATGTATCCACACATGAATTTGAGTTGGGTGGAGTGGCTTGGAGTCACTCTCCTTGAAATTTGAATTGCTAGGGTTGGATTAGAGTTAACCTCTTGTGGTTGAGTTACCCCCTTGGATTGACTCAAGTTGGCTTACCATAGTTTGATTTTACCCCCCCAAGTTAGAATTACCTTCTTTGGTCTATAAATACATGTTTGAAATCCTTGGTTTGGAGTTCTTGGATGGTTTTCTTTGGATTGTTGTTGATTATGGTTGTTCATACCTTGATAGTGAGAGCTTGGGAAACCATGTGTGCCATGTTATGTGAATGAACTTTGTGCTTGAATCACTATGGTCTTGTATGGTATTTGCAGTAATCCTGGACAACTTTGGTGTAGTTCCTCTGTGTCCACTACTTGGTTTTGTCTTGGACCTTCACATAAATCCTAATGGCGAATAGTGATATCTCGAGGGCCTAGAGGGTCTAGATTACCATTGCACCTAGTGGTGGGGTGTAAGCAGAAGTATGTGGTGAGGAATAGAGTTTTCGATTCTCAAACTGATACTTGATATATTCTTGAGTGCACCTCTATTGTGGATCTGTGGCCTCAGCTCAGGGGTGGCCTATGAAAGTGAGATGTGGCTTGGCAGTGCCAAAGGTTGGGTGGAACGCGGTTTGGATAATGCCAATTGCATATTGACAAGATAAGTGGTTTATTTTTTTATAAATTCATATGTTATATGATGTTTCCATGGATGCATAGATGAAATTTTTATAGTTGAAAAGACTGGTAGAAATATCAATGGTTGGATGCAAATTTGATGGTTTAGTTGCTTGGAAATTGCTTAGAAATTGGTGTTTTCCTCCTTTGTTTGAGATCTGATCTTGATAATAGCTTGGAATATATTTATTCATGCATTATTTTCTAAAGCATTCTTTGCAATTGCACCCTACATGGTTGATAATATATGTTCCATGATCCTATAGTTAAAATTATTGAGTTTTGGTCACTAGTTGATGGGTTAAGCTGCTTGGAAACTAGATTGGATTGATAATTTCTCTGTATATCTAAGTATTTGATGTTGTATGGTTGTATATTACTATAGAAGCTCGCCATCCGTGGCTATTCATATCCTTATAATGATTTACAAGTGATTTCTTTGAGTTTTCACTGCTGGAAAATGGCTTTTGTTGCTAGAAACTAGAATAAATTGATTGTTTCTCTTTATATCCGAGCATATATTGTTTATGGATGTGCATGAACTTGATAAGGTGTCCTTGTTGGATGTAGAGTTCCTCTTTTGTTTTCTATTCTTTTTATTTTGGATTTACAATTGGTTTTGCAGGGTTCCAGATGCAAATAAGGTGATTTGTGTAATGAAATTGTGTTGATTTCTAGCATTGTTTGTGTAGCCACTTGAATATTTGAATATGGTTGTAGATGCATGTCATATTTATGTTTATTTTTTGTACATGGTTGTGTGAGTGTTCCCTTAGGGCCTTGGTTTCCTTGTATTTAAAAATATAACTAACAAAAATCTTTTCGAATGCAAATTGGATGAGTTATTGCTAGTTTATGAAAGTTGATTTCAATGTTGTTTGCATAATAATTTGGTAATATGATTTGTAGACGTTAAATGAATATGAATTATAGTCTAATGGTTTATTTAATTATTATTTGCATGATTGTAATGATTGTTAAAATATCTGGTTAGAAATTGCTTAACTAGCTGTAAAATATTGCAGTGGAATTGATTTTTGCAAATATCTGTAAATTGTTTTATTAAAACGTTGATTGATTTTAATTTTAGGATCTATGGCATGTTATCCTAGCCTTAGAACCTTATTATTTTTTTCTATACCTTTATTCAGGATTTCTTTGGGTTTACATGTGCCCATGACCTTGGTTTTCAGGATTGGGTACATTACACCATTTCCCTTTTCTCTCCTTCCACAAAAAATTGGAATGATATCATTAGGAAAATCAAAATGAATTTTGAGAAATGGGGAACCAAATAGCTCAAACTAGTTGGGCATATTTTCCTAATAAAGTAATTCCTCTCAGCGCTTCCCATTTACAAATGCTATGCCCTTTTGGATATGAAAGGAGTGTTGTCTCGGATCACAAAGGAAATCTATTGATTTCTTTGGTAGGGAGGAAAATCCAATGCTAAAAATTTCCACCTTGTCAATTGGAATTTAGTAATTGCACCCAAAAATCACGGTGTCCTAGGGATTACAGAATCTTCACTCATGAATCGATCCCTTGGTGCTAAAATTCTATGGAGAATGATTACAGGAAAGCTAGATTAGCAGAAGAATTCTCTACATAAAAAACACTTCACAGGTAATAGGAAGCGTCATGTCGATAATCCTTTGCCTGATAATAAAGGCTCTCCAATATGGCGACTTATAAAATTTGTATCTCCATTTATTCAAACAAAAGTAATTTAGATTCTCGGTAATGGAAAACTATCAATATTTGGAGTGATAGTATTATGGGAAAACCACCTCTGAAAAAAAACCATGAATTCAATCCCTTAAAATATTGGATGGATGAGCAAGGAATACAGAGTCTTGCAAATATCTCTTTGTGGAATGGGAAGAGTAATTTCTAGATTGGATGGAAACCCCTTAAATTTCCTTGAGACCTTCGCTCTCTACTTGATAGTTTATATGTTGGGTTGTCTTATTGTGCCCATCCTAATAGTAGCACAAACTCTCAAGGTTGCAAATGATAGGTGTATTCAGTAAAATATGGGCATGTTGTAGAGTTAAACACCTTCTCTCTTCCTATCCGGTACTTGGAAGCAAATATGGCATGGGGATGACATCCCCAAAGTAAACACCTTTGGTTGGGTTCTATCAAACAACAAATTTCTAACCACATAAAATATAAAAAATAGAGGGATATAAAGCCCCTCTTGGTGCACCTTATGCCAATCTACAGAAGAAACAATTCAACATCTTTTTATGGATTTCCCTTATGCTCTTCAAGTCTTGAAAGAGGCCTTTGTGGAAATTTGGGAGTAGTGGGCATGTAGTGGGCTATGCCAATTAATTGGAAGGAGAGGTTCACTTTTTGGCATAAACAATATAGAAGAGCTTAAAAAATAAACCCCTTTCAAAGAGTCCGGAATGCAACTCCAAAATTTATGTGTTGGAAGGTTTAGTTGGACATAAATGCAACCATATTCCAAAGGCAAAGGGAACCCCTGAGAATAACAACTTTGAAATATTTAGGTCTCATGAAAGACAATATTCCGACAAAAAGACCACACAATCACAATGTTCAGTTGATGGGTCAATCAAAAAGAGATTGGATGAAGTATCTGATGGATTTCTTTGTGTTCCCAATTAGAAAGAGATCCCCAAACCTCTCCATCCAACATAATTGGAAACTAAAACTTATAGATGAAGAATTTTAGAAATGGAAATAATCACAAAGAACACATTTTCTATTCTTTGATGGTGCCTCGAAAGGTAGTCCAGGGGTGGCAGGCACGAGGGGGATCATTCTGGATCCCAATGTAAAGGAAGGATGCACTTCAAATGGGGATTGGGAATGGAAACAAATAACCAGGCATAAGCAACAACACTTTATCAAGACCTCCTTCAAGACCACTCACTTAGTTTGCACTTTCATACTGTGATAGGGGATTATAAAATCTTGAACAAGTTGTGAAGTTCCTCACCTCCTAAGAATATCATTATTGCATGCTTGATGGCTAGGATAAAAAAAATTAGGCAAGCTACTTCTCTAATTCCAATTTGTTCATGCCCCACAACAAGACAATCAAGAGGCAAATCTCAAGGCTAACAACAGATCATGTATTATAAAAAGAGTTAAAAAAGAATGGGGTTCTAACAACAAATTCCACCCCCTAATGTTTGATAAGCACTTGCATGTTATGAAAAGGTGGAAACTCCATTACTTTGCACCTTTGTCAAGTTCCTCCAAGATTATTCATAAAGACATGAATTCAATTAACAAAATATTTTGTTTGCACTGCCTTAACTCCTCATCTATTTTTAAAATGGATTTCCCCAATTTGCGAAGGCATTATGGGACTCTACTCCAGCTTTTTTCCTCATCAACCAGTGGTATCAAATTCAATGAGGTAGCAATAAGGTGGCTCCAGGTTTGCATTGTTCACAGAGGTTTCGTCATCCTTCAGGTCTTAGTTTTATCCTCTCTCAATTACTTTTTATATTATTGGACAATCTATGGTACCTATAGAAATCTTGTTCAATGATATTATAGAACTACAATTTTGTCCATGTTTGGATCCATTTTTATGTGATAACTGAACTTTGGGTTTTTGCTCTCTCACTGTTTCCTGGTTTAGTGCCTTCTCATCATAATTTCATTGATATTTGGTTGGTATTACCCTGGAAAGACTTATAGTACATTCGTGTCAGTTTGGGTTGGGAATTACCTTCCTATCTCTAGTCACTTTGGTTTCATTGTCACCTAAGTTCTCTTTATGTCATTGGTTTAGTTTTTCCTTTGAATTTTTTAGAGTTATACATTGCATGGCCAGGTTGGGAATCAACTCCTTCTCTTTGGAAAACTCTTCTCAAATAAATAAGCAATGAATGTCCTACGTGCATCAACAACATGAACAAAGAAGTTTTGGAACTAAAGAAAATACTAAGACGAGATGAAGGACAAATCAGTGGAAACGACAATTCAATTTTCTTTGTTACTTCTCGGCTTCATAGCATGGAAACTTAGAATTCACTACAAAACACATCTACCGTCAAAGTGTTAATTATTCTTCATCAACAACTGAAAGTATTGGAAGCAAAGGTCTCTCTCCTTCGCAACTTCATTATCAACTTGAGCAAAAGCTCCTTCTCAACAACCTCCAACCATGACACATCAATGGAAACAGAACTTGGTCACTCTCGGGAGGAAGTGACAATCCATCAGGTCTAGTATAACATGGAAATTGACACTTCACTCAGCTAAGCATAACCAACCTGCAATCCAACTAGCAGTGATTAATTCATGTTTTGCAATTTTTTTTTGTTTTAGGCTCCTTTTTTCGGCTTTGTACTAGTAGAATTTACAAAAACTCCTCAGGGAAGGATGACTGTAATAATTTAAAAAAAATTGAATTTATGGTTGAATTTGCTCAATTTTTTCCTTTCTATATTGTATTTACTTGTTCTTCAAATGAACTACAACTTTTGTCGATACAATTATAATAGTTTTTTGTGAAAAATAAAATAAAATAAATGAATGCATTCAACAATAATCAAACATGGGAACTTGTGTATCTCCCACTAGGAAAAAAAGTTGTTGGAAATAAGTGGGTGTATAAAGTTAAGAAAATCATTGATGGGTTGTTGGAACGTTATAAGGCTCGCTTCGTAGAAAAAGGCTATATACAAAAGTTAGGTATAGATTTTCTTGAAATCTTCTCTCCAATTGTGAAGCTTACTACTATAAAGGTTTTACTTACACTTGTAGCAGCACAAGATTTAGAGTTGCAACAAATGGATGTAAAAGCTACTTTCTTGCATGGTGATCTTGATGAAGAAACTTTTATGGATCAACTTGATGACTATAAAGAAAGAGGCAAAGAGCATTTGGTTTGTAGACTCAAGAAATCTTTGTATGGATTGAAATAGATGCTAAGTATGTAGTACACAAAATTTGACATCTTCATGAATAACCAAGGTTTCAATAGAAGTGAAGTTGATCATTGTGCATATTATAAGAGGTTTGATTATGACAATTTTATTATCTTGATGTTGTATGTTGATGATATGCGAGTTGCAAACCCCAACATGAAGAAAATCAATGATCTAAAGGTTCAGTTAGATAGGAGATTTGAAATGAATGATTTACAAACAAAAAATCAAATTATAGGGATGAAGATACAGAAGAACAAAACATGTAGGAAGATCTAGTTAAGTCAAAGATCATATATAGAAAAGGTTTTGCAACAATTCAATATGCAGAATGCAAAACTAGTTAACACCCCACTTTTTGCACACTTCAAGTTATCCTTTGAATAGTGTCATGGCACATAAGTAGATAAGATAAGCACATCTCATGCACTATATTCACCAATGGTAGGGAACCTCATGTTCGCCATGGTGAACACTAAATTAGATATTTCTTAAGCAGTGGGATTTGTTAGTCAATTCATGGTGAATCATAGTAAGAGGCATTGTAATGTTGTGAAGTGGATACTAAGATGTTTAAGGGTAAATTCACATGTTTCTATTTTCTACATATCGACAAATTTACAAATTAAAGATTTTGTAGATTCTGATTTTGGTGGAGATAGAGATGGATGAAAATCTACTACATGATATACTTTCACTCTTGTTGGTGGAGCTATAAGTTGGAAATCTGAGTTGCATCCAGTGGTGGCTTTATGAACCATTAAAGCAGAATATGTGACAACAACTAAGGCCAGTAACGTGCAATAATGATTGATAGATGAATTCAAGATGATGAAAGGGAATATCACTTTGCATTGTGACAATCAAAGTGTTATTCACTTAGTGAAGAATGCAAGGTTTCATGATCGCACAAAGCATATTGATGTTAAGTACCATTTCAGAAGAAAAGTGGCGGAATAAGGTAGGATATTGTTGGATAAAAATGACACTGATGAGAATACTACAAATATGCTTACAAAGCTAGTCAAGTCAGAGAAATTTGAATGGTTCAAAACTTCTTTGGACTTTCGAAAAATGTGACGAGGGCAACATTGGGAAATGACACTTCGGTGGAAAACATTGTCAAGAAATTTCTTATATATTGAATTCAAGTGGGAGAATATAAGGAGATGAAGTCAATATCCAAATCTCCAATATCCTCCTTATAGAGCCCTCGACTAGGCCCACAAGTGAAAATTTATAGATGCTTCTAGTGTATTTCAGTTCCTTCTGGAACCCTCATATATATTGTATAAAAGGGGAGAGACCCCTCGACATTATAACACATGAGATATAGAAGAAAAAATTGTAATTATTTTGCTGACTAATAATAAAATATTGAAGTTTCCCTTGTCCCATGACTTTACTAATGTATAGCAGTATTTCCATGAAAAATTTCGTGTTATATTGTCATTGTTGTTTGCTTCTATTTTTATATATTCTCCTAACAAGCGTTGTTGTAATATGTATTAACATTGACGTGTTTCATTTATAAAAGTTTCAATGATTACAATTTTTCGAAAGCCCGGATGTGTTTTATTTATAAAAGCATCGGTTCTTATATTTTTCTCAAAAGCATCCGTGCGTATATTATCATGTACAAATTAAAACTGTTTTCTATTGTTGACAACAATAGCGTTGTTGTTATATGAATCAACATAGGTGCATTAATGTTTATAAACCCATTGGTGCTTAAATTTTGACTAAATCAGTACTGCGTATACTACTTTACGCATAGAAATATATTGCAAGGATAACATTGACATTAGCATTAATTAAACCATCATTGTTGTCATTAAAATAATCAATGTGTTTGTAGAACATAACTGCATTGATGTTGTTATACATTAAAAACATCGATGTTGTTATACAATAAAAAAAACATTGGTGTGTAATAGCAATTTAAACACATCATTTACTATTTATGAATGCCCCTCACTTTTCAAGGAGTTCAAAAAATACAATGCATTGATATGTCAATTTTCTTTTAATTTCAATTAATCATAAAAAGTCAAATAATTTATTTTGTAACAAGAATGAGTATGATTTATATTATAAAGAAGCCATTGGAACTCCATGTAGTGAAGGGATACTAAGTGTTGAAAAATTATATAAATTTTCTCTACAAAGGTTGTCCAAAAACATAATAGTGTTCCTCCAAAAATACTTATTGTATGTAGAGTCTATTTTATCCTTATTATGCATATAACTATACTACTTGGCACATTGTTATGAAAACAAAATGCAAGTAAACAACATAAAGGAAATTAAACAAGGCCAAGTTTATGCCTGTTGCGGGCCTCCTTCATTAAAACATCATCTCTCTTAGGACATTGTTCTCCATGAGTCTTCTATTGTTTCACTAAAGGTGATCGTTGTCATGGTTCCCCATCCATAGTGTCCTCCTCTACAACATAGTCTTTTACTAAACCTGTAGAAGCATTAGGAAAGCCAACCATGGATTGGGAACCTCGAGAAAAGCTCAATATAATGTTATAATGCATTTTAGAATCATTAGCCAATTTGTCATATTTCATATTTAAGCCTCTAAACTTGGTTTCTATGTCTTCCTATTTTGCTTATTGTCTCTCCATATGTATTACCGGCTTAACAAAAAATCTCAATTACTCAAAAAGATGATAGCTAATTTTGTAAGAAAAGGTGATCCTAAAGTTCAACTTAGAAAGTTAGTTTATGAATAAATTAAATTTGTAAATGGTCATTTAGAACTTCACGTGAATATGTGATTAGGTGTCCATTTAGTTATTTGTAACTACTTTTTTCAGTACAAGAATTTAACTATTTGTGTTCATTTTTGTTTGATGTGAGGTAGATTTTGGCCCTTTTTCTTCACATTGTTTGTAATGTAAATTTTATTTTCCTCGTAAATAAAAGTTGTGTGTCTTAGGACAATTCCATATTTTTTGTGTCAAAGTGGTATTAGAGCATTCTTGTTGGAAGTTGTTGAAGATTTTGCACTCGACATCTACCATTGGAAGAGGCGAAGGAGGAATAAAAGGATATGAGATTTGGAATAACAAGTTATTATTTCATATTCTTGTTTTATGTTGTTAGGGAAAAAATAGAAAATTGGGGTTTACGATTAGTTAAAAAAGGAGGGATTTTGTTCATGATCTCGATTTGATTGTATTGATAAATTTGGTGAAGTTCAAAGATTTCTGATCTAGTTGTGTACAACTAAGTATATCTATAGCTTGATTAATATTTGTGTCCTGGTATATTCCTGTGTGAAGACAAATCCTTTTGCGATTTGTGTAGAAAAACCCTTATGTGATTGTGAAACCCACATGACACTCTTGAGCGTTATTGAGAAACCCAGTAGTCCATTCAAATTATGTTGGTAAAGTCATTAGCTTGTTCTCCCCTGCCAGTTTCTCAATACGTCAAGTCATCGTATCTAGGCTATCTTTCTCTCTAGCCAACAGTGCACATAGGCCCTCAATTTATTTTTTGGATTAGCTTTAAAGAATAGTATTTTTTGCGCTAAGAAGAGCAAGGTGCTCTATAACCTAGTATGGGGGAGATGTTGTCATGTAAGATAACATAATGTTATGTAGCGCAACATAACATTACATTAACAAAACTAAAAAGTAATTAAAAAATCATATTATCTCATAAAATAAAATAAAAATTATAAATATTAATTATAAAATTCAAATCCACCTATAAAATAAAAAATTAAAACTTAAAATTAAATCAAAGAAAGAAAGAATTTCTTACGTTTAATATATATATATATATATGTATAGATAGATATATTCCAATATGAATCCCTCCGGTGTGATCTTCTCCATCCTCAACGCGCGATGCCTTTATCGTTGAGCACACTTTGCGCACGTTCGACGTTATGTTTATAATGAGAATGTGATGACAATCAAGATAGTGGGAAACAACAGCTGGAACCTATGAATTTATGATGCAATTTTTTGAAATTCAGCTCAACAAGGAGATTTCCAGTAGTCCCTCGACCTCGACCTGGACCTGTGTTGACGACAACAAAGAAGAAGCGTTAAGCCAGTACTTTTGGCCAGTGTATTCCAACTCGCTGTGGCTATGTGAAGGTAGGCGAATGATTGTTATTAGTTTACAATCCTTGGTCATCGTCATGGATTTGTTAGAATCTCATATTTATAATTTACACTAAAAAATATTATGTATTTAACCACAAATGTTATGGTGATATATATGTATTTAATTGCAAAGGCTATTGTGACATTCTTGGGGATGTGGGATAAAGTTTAAAACTCCAGTGTTATTTTTGGTTTAGATATTGTTGGTGAGTTTGATGTGGAATGAGTGCAAATGCTATTGGGTAGTATTTGAAGTAGCTAGAGGTTAAATGTTTTAACATAAAGTGTTGGAAATGGAGGAAAAAATTCTGCAAAAACTTTAGTCTAATCTATTTCTAATGAACCTTTGTCAGAGGGTGATGATTACGCTGCAGTAACTTGGAGTTCACCGTTTTCCCTGATTGGCTTAGTACCAACCAAGTGAAAAAAGTGGGAACCTTCCATTTTTTTATTGCAGTGTTTTGACTCACTTCTTTGGTCTAGGTTTTCAAGGTTTTTTTTGGTATTGGTTTAATTTTTTTGAAGGACTTTGTTTTCAGTCTTTTAGTTTCTTTAGCTACTTTGGTTACTTTCTCCAAGTGGGTGACGAAATCCTTCCAATCACCTACACCGATTAGTCCAAATTGATCCGGTCATAGGGAAAATTTTATACTCTTTGTTTGTATTGCAATGAATTCTGACACACTGGGTTTAGTGTTGGTCGACAAATCACAACCTTTGTAGATTACGAAGAATGTTAATGGTGGGAGGTTGAAAATGGTTTTTTATCTCATAGACACATACTCAACAACGAACCCTTCAAGTTCTGCTAAATCTCGTTCAGGCCATCGTTTGACAGGGGAAAGAGCTAGGGCACACAGAAGATTAAAATATTAAAAAGTTCAAGAGGGTTTGAGGTGGTTTGTTTTGGGTAAGGATGTCAATTTGGATAGAGTCGAAGTTTTATCCAGGGGAGTCCATGTTGGTCATATTGAGTCAACGAGGGTTACTAGAACATAATTAATTTAATGGGTGAATAAGCACTGGCTTCCTTTGTTTGGTTATGCTCCGCGCATAAATATGTTGATTAATGGGTGGATTTGTTTTATTTTTCCTGAAATAGATCATATTTCAACTGTTCTAAATGGGGTTTGGATTATAAAGGAGGGTTCACTGATCTTAAAGAGGTGGCATTTGACCTTTAATTCGGAAAAAGAAAAACAAATCCGATGTCACTTGTGGCTCCTTCTACCTGAATTTCCTCTTGAGCTCTGGACTCAAATTGCGTTGGAGGATCTTGCAAATTCGGTGGGTAAATTCATACGTTTGGATAAAAAAAACTTATCTTCCAAGGGTAACCACTTGACCCATTGTGTTTGTTTATCAACTGCAAAACATCAAAGATACCCATCCAAACATTTGTTTACTATCTCTATTTGTCCATTATATTGAGGGTGATAAGATGAGCTATGAGCCAGTTGAGTACCCAAACAAGAAAATAATCCAGTCCAAAAATTTCCAATGAAAATGGGATCACTATAATATTTGGAGTACCATGTAGTTTTTGTATTCTCTCCATAAAAGAATTGGAGACCGTGCTTGCTTTGAAGGGGTGAGATAGTGCACAAAAGTGTGCATATTTAGTAAGTCTATCAACAACCACCATGATGACACTCTTTCCTTCAGACTTTGGTAAACCTGTGATAAAATCCATCGAGACCTCTGTCCACCTTTGGTTTGGAATGGATAGTGGTTGTAGGAGACCAGGGGTCTTAACTGTTTCCACTTTATTTTGTTGGCAAACCAAACATTCTGTCACAAATTTTTGAACATCAGTTTTAAGACCGTCCCAAAAATATATTTCTTTACCCTGTGGTAGGTTTTTAAGAAACCTGAGTGCCCTCGTATCGGTCAGGAGTGGAATTCAAAAAGTACCTTTTGCTTGAGATGGGAACTCTTACCAAGATATAGGCTATCCTTGTACCATAGCAAGTCATCTTTTCACCTAAATGTATTAGAGGCACTGAGATCCAACTGTAGCTTTTGAATAAATGTCCATTTTTTTCATCATTTTTCCATTCGTCCATTGCTTCGGATATTCAATCTGGTTGGATGATCGAAATAGCATAGAGTAATGCTTCAACATCCGCTTCTTTCCTAGAGAGTGCATATGAGATAACATTTTGCTTCCCCTTTTTGTAGATGATTTCAAAGTCATATCCCAACATCTTTGTCACCCATTTGTGTTGCTCTTCTGAAGATAGTCTTTGTTCCAAGAAGTATTTAAGGCTATCATGATCGGTTTTAACCTTGAAATGTATCCCTATAAGGTAGTGGCGCCATTGTTTCAAGGCATGTAGTACTGCCAACATTTCCTTCTCATAAATGGGCCTTTTTAAGTTCTTTCCCTCGATTGGATGACTTGTGAAGGAAAGAGGGTGTCCTTCTTACATTAGTACAACTCCAATTCCATTTCCTAAAGCATCACATTCCACAATAAAGGTTTTTGTGAAGTTTGGTGTTGCCAAAACAAGATATTTACACATGGCATCTTTGAGTTGTTGAAAAGATTGAGTTGCCTCTGGACTCCAAGGAAATGCATATTTCTTCAGTAACGATGTTAGAGGAGCTGTTACTCTTTCATAGTTACGAACAAACTTGCAGTAGTACCATGTCAGACCTAAGAATCCTCGAAGATTCTTTAGGGTTTTGGGAATCGTCCAGTCCATCATGGATTTAATTTTTTTTAGGTTCTACCTTGACACTTTCATGAGATACAATGTGACCCAAATACTCTACCTCTTTTTTCCCAAAGAAACGTTTTGATGGTTTTGCATACAGTTATTTCTCCTTTAGTAGTTGTATTACCCTGTCAACATGTTGAACATGTTCTTTCCAAGACTTGCTATAGATTAGTATATCATCAAAGAATACCGCCACAAATTTGCTAAGGAAAGCATTGAAAATAGAATTCATCAAACCTTGAAATGTGGAAGGCACATTTGTTAGACCAAATGGAATAACAAAAAATTCATAGTGACCTTAATGAGTTTTGAGTGTTGTTTTGGGGATGTCTTCATCCTTCATTTGAATCTTATGATACCCAAAATGAAGATCCAACTTTGTGAAGACAACTACTCCATGTAATTCATCCAACAATTTGCCAATGACGGGAATGGGAAACTTATCTTTAATGGTGATATTTTTGACCTCTCTATAATAATGACACATTCACCATGATTTATCTAGATTGGGTACGATTACTATTGGTGCGAAGTAATAACTTTGGCTAGGCCTAATTATGCCAGCCTCTAACATTTCAACAACCATAAACTCAATTTCACTCTTTTGGATATAGGGATATGGGTAAGGTATGATGTTAGGAGGAACACTGCTTGGAATTAAGTGGATATCATGATCAAAGTCACGAATAGGTGGAAGACCTTAGGGAATATATTCAAATACCTTGGAATGCTTATTAATGACACTTTGGAGATATGGGGAGATAGGGAACTTTGAGGTTTGAACATCTAATGAGAATAATTGTGCAACTACACCTTGATGTCCCTTTTTTAACAATTTTGTCATACAATTAGAGCTTATCACCTTACTTGGTTTTCCCATGATACCATTTAACTCATATTCTTTTCCTTCCCATGAAAATTTCATGAAAAGTTTTTGAAAATTAAAAGCCATTGTTACCAGTGATTGTAACCATTGGACACCTAAGACAACATCAACCCCACCCATTGGGATAACAATCATTGGAATATCCAATAGATACTCCCCCGTAGCTAGATTGATATTATGGCATTTCCCTATGAAATTTATATTTCTTCCATCTGCAATCATTACTTGAAACTCTGGTGTTGGATATACAAAGCAATTAAGAACTTTGGATAATTTACAGTGAATGAAATTATGAGTACTACCAGAATCAATCAACACTATTACCTTCTTCTTTTTGATGTATCCTTCTATCTTGAGAGTATGAGGAGTGCTCATTCCAGCCAATGCATGACAAGATATGCTGGGAGTGATTTCTTCTAAAGTAGCCTCTTCTATTTCTTCTGAAGTCCCCTCTTCTTGAGATGCTTCCTCTTCTTTTGGTTTTTCCTCTTCACAATCTATGTAGAATAATTTCTTCTCGTTGCACTTATGTCCCTTACTATACTTGTTGTCACAATTAAAGCATAATCGTTTTGCTCTTCTTTCATCTAGTTGTTGGGGTGTCAAAATTTGTGGTGGTTTAGAAGAAGGAACATGATTTTCTCTATATGTGTTGGAGAAGGATTTTCTAGTAGTCATCATGAAATCCTTCCTTGCCATCATTAAATCCTTCTCTAGGGATGATGGTTCAAAGAGACACACCTCATTTTTAATGTTATCTTTCAAGGTTCTAATAAAGAGATTTAACAAATTATCTTCTAAAATATTCTTCACTTGGAGACTTAGCTGCTGAAATTGCTTGATGTGCTCTATAACTGAACCTTTTTGCTTGAGATTTACCAACTGACTGAAGAAGGTGTTGTTATTTATATCCCCATAATGTGCATTCAATTATTATGTGAATATAGACCAAGAGACAATAGAGTCCTTTTTATGGTCACAAAGCCATTGGTACCATACAAATTGGTCAGGTTCTAAATACAAGGATGCAATAGTTACCTTTTACATAGTGGGCACCTGGTGTAGATCAAAGAATTGCTCCATCTAAAATATCCACGTGATTGGATCCTTGTCATCAAACTTTATCATGTCAATTTTGGGGATAAAGTAGTTTCTTGGACTTGAATTGAAACCATGTCGTTGTAGTGAATCATCAACTTTTCAGGACACCAACTTCCTACTCTCCAATTGTTTCTCATTTTTTTCCAAACATGATTGGAATAAGTAATCTTTTTCCTCCTTATCCTCTTCTTGAGTAGATAAATGAGCAATAAAGTTATGTTTTATATCCTTCATCAATTCCTTCAAGTCTTAAAGATCTTATTTTCTGGACATCCCTTTCAGATCCTCTTTACTAGCCATCTTCTTTTCCAATTTAACTAAGTCATCAATTTTCACATTTCCTTTAATCATATCTTCCAGCTTGGACACTCTAAAAGATATGTCTTCCATTTCATCGTATGTCAGGGATGAATCCTCTGTGGGTTTGGGTTGAGTGTGATTTTTTCCACTTCCTTTTGGTGTAACTTTTAAATATATATCACACCCTATGGTTTACCACAAATATATCCTTCTACTAAAAGCTATTCAAATGCAAAATGATGTACCTTTTTTAAACCCTGATTGGAAGACTATTTTAGGGACGACTTGTAACTAAGGTAGAATTTGCATTTCAACTCCTTTGGGTCTGAAACTTCGGTCGTGGTACCCTGATCTATCCTCTTTCAAATTCCGTAGGTATAACCTAATTTGGATGTGCCAAAAAACAATTATTGCAAATCTCCTAAAGCTTCTTATTTTTGGCCTATCCAGAAGATCACACTTGTATTGTATGCCACGTTTCCAATATTTTGTTTATGTACCTAAAAATTTGGTCACATATACCTTGGTCCGTAGTATTTCATATGCAACTAGTCTCACTCAATTTGGATCTTGGATGCCTCATATATGACCTTTTTCCCAAGAACACCTATTTTAGAGTAGGTTTTGGACTAGTAAAAAACCATAGATTCCTCCGTAATTAGCTATGAAACTGTAATGGATTAGGATCTAAATTTTGTACTAGATATATTTAGGCCTATTTTGGAAGTGGGTTTTTGACCTCTATCTCTGAATCCTTGTATAAAAAACGTTGTAGTGAAAGTACCACGATGACTCGTTTTGCAGAAGCCAGTCCCGAGGAAAGAGCTTTGACACCAAATGTTATGCAACCAAGTCCCAGAAATAGCATAAAAAGAAAAGAAATAGACAATAAGAGAGTAATTCATGCCTTAACAATGAATAACAGAGATAAATATCAATCCTCTTCAAGGGAGGAACCTCCTTACACAATGTACTAAGTACACAAGACAAGATAATATACTATGATGACTAAAATAAGAATATATCCTTCCTATATATAGGAGACAAAGATGTACAATAGAAACCAATAGACCCACTAATAGTCCCAAGCCGATATAAATAATATGTGATGCACCACAATACAAGGAGTGCTAGCACCATTTCTGGTTAGCAGTTGGAAAGGGGGGAGACTTGTGAAAATGTAAGGTAAGAGCTAAAATATTGCATCATATGACCTAAAGGTACATAGAAAGGGGATAATTTCTAAGTTTAGAAATCATGCATGTGAAGACAATCTTGAATTTAATCTTAGAAATGAGTTTTGTGTGAAAAATCTGTCCCAGTGTTATATCACGGCAGGATGCGACAGTGTAGATCTGCAAAGAAGAAGATCAACATATGTGGGTGAATCCGTTGGGGAAAGATGCAAGGAAGAAATAAAATTGGTCACCACCGGAATGGGTTAAAGTGTAGCATGGATCGACCATCCAATGAAAGGCAGAAAGCAGATCTATGGTTGAGGGAGATTCCGTAGACAAAACATGCACAAAGTAAATAAATTTTTTCTATCAGTGAAAAATGTTATGCTTGACACAGATCAACGACAGATATCTTAGTGGAAGAGTGATCTAAGGATAATATTAATTACATTGGGTGAACATGCACAAAAGAAAACAGTTTTGAAATAAGCGGAAAATGGTACAGGGCGAATGTTTTAATGGTCGTGATGGAAGCCCGATCTAGATAAAAGGCCCATAATCATTCCTTTGGTGGAAGATGTGCGGGTAAAAAGGTTTTGTGAGACAACGAAATTGGTTAAGGGGATTGCATACTCAATGGTGTATATTTAATTAAATCAAGATCTACGGTCTTGAGTGATTTCGCTGAATCAACATGCACGAGAAAAATTGAAGGAAGCATCAGCTGAATCGATTAAAGAGGATTAAGGATGTACAAATGCGATCTATGGAGGTTCAGATCTACGATGTAAAATCACTCCGCTGGGAGAAGATGCACACTTGTTATGGAGCTAAGGCTAAGCAGAATATTAAAGGGAAAACTAGATCACCGACGGGGATTTACGAAAGATAAGATCAAGGGTCAAGTTTAATCTGTTGAATCAAGGAGCAGGTCAGTTATAAGGTGAAGATGTGATGTTAAAACAAGGAAGAGATATACGGTGACAAGTAAATCAGATATAGATCTACGGTTGAGATTATTTCCGCTACATGAAGTTACCAAAGAGCTAAGGATGAGAGATATAGTGGGACCGAGAAGTACATGGGTAAATGATGATCAAGATCAATGGCTCAGAATGAAGAACACTAGATCCACAAACATGAATTAATTCGACTGAATAAGATGCATGGAAAAGGAAAAGCACATGGATTGGGATTATTTGTCTATAGTTGCATTGGAAAACGAGAGCTCACGACTATGCAGAAGAAGCCAACTCAGATGAATATCCTGTCTGCTTGTCAAGCAACCAGGTAGGTCATTTTCATCTTACCCAAGGCTATTTAAACATGGAAAATGTAGAAGGAATGGAGGCTCAAGTATTAAAATATCATAAAATAGAGGAGGTCTTTGAAGACAAAGACTGTGACAACGTGGCTCTAAAGGAAAATAGCATTTCGAAATCATCTGCTAACTTATCCACTATTACCTTTCTTGACAGTGATTGTTGCATATCTTCAAACTCTTTATGATCTAACTTGCATTCAATCAAATGATCATGATATTCTTTTTAGGGAAACATTCTTCCCTTTTCTTCCCAAAATAAAGGAAAACTCTTTTTGCATAATGGGGAAAATGATTCAATAAACAATTTAATTTCATGGTTCATAATGCCAATTTTTGCTTCCACGGTGTCCAAATGTTGATGTTTACTCACGACCTTCCTTGCCCAAGTGATAATGGAAATTTTATCTTCGATGTTTGTTGATTTCAGTTCATCATCTGTCAAACCATTCAAGAAATGAATAGTGTTGTTGGAAATCTCTATGGCTTTTTTATTCAACCTCTCTTTCACTGTTGTTATACTCTGCTTGGTCACAGTCTGTCTTCAAAGAAGTAGAGTTGTACCTATAAATAAAGGAAGGTCTAATGGAAACCAACATTCTAACAATCAAAATAATACAAAAAAAATAAAAGAAAAAGATGTACAAAAATTTGTAAGTAACAAAGGAGAAGTTTCAAAAGAAGTTAAACAACCCACACCAATTGATGTAGATAAAACAATTTCCTCCTTTAATTTACAAAGTGAGTTACCAAAGATAAATATTTCTATACCCTTCAAGGAGTTGTTGAGGACTAATGAGTATAGATAAAATATCACCAAGATGCTGCAAAATGAAGGAGAGTGTGACCCAGATACTTTAGAAGTCATAGATGATACTCCCGCCATAGTCCTTGGCCCTAGATTTGAAGACACTGATGAAGATGACGTACCTCCTTTTTATGTAATTCTAAATGTCCATGATATTATTTTACATAATTCCATGCTTGATTCAGGTGCATCACATAATTTAATGCCAAGGGTTGTAGTGGAAAGTTTAGGATTAGAGATTACTAGGCCTTACAAAGACCTATATTCCTTTGATTCTAGGAAAGTGAAGTTTCTAGGATTGATTAAAGATATGGTGGTGACTCTAGCTCAAATCCCAGACAAAATCATTGTCATGGATGTGGTAGCAACTGATATTATTGCTAAATTTGGCATGCTACTATCCAGATTGTGGGCTTCAAAGCTGAAGGGAATGCTATAGGTGGATATGTCCTTTGCAACTATACCTTTGTTTGGAGGTCATAGAATATTGTACAAAGATAAGAGACCGGCATATGTGGTGAGTATCCAAGATAAAATTGAAAATAACCCCATATATTGTAATGTCCCTTTTTCAAAATTTTATTACAATGACCAATTTTTCACTTTTTTCCCTATGTCGACCTTTGACTAGTTTTGATGTCTAGGTCTCCAAATTGGCCCAAATGCTCCCAAATATTATCAGAAGGTGTATGAATGATATTAATACTTTAATATTATGTTTAGGGATAATTTATAACCCTCCAATTACTTCTACAAAAAATTTTAATGTTCTGGTCAAAGTAGGAGTCTTTACTAGCAAATCGGGGTTCCAATTCCCCCTGGGTAAATGCTGGAAATGGCTTCTCAAATGCTCCCAAAAACAATCAAATTTATGAAAATAGGAAGAGGTTGTTTAATGGAAATTTTTAAGGTCTAATATGCATCATTATTCAGTTTATATAGGCTATTATGACCCTCTCCCAAATAGCTACAAAATCACTAATTCGATCCTTAGGCAAAAGGCACCAAATCTTCTCCAAATGCAATTAAACTGAGTAAAATGGATTTAAATTCTTAAGTGATGAAAATGAAACTTGTAATACAAATAAATTACAGTCCATTCATCATAAATATATCAGATATATATTCTTCCATTCGAAATAATCAACATTACCATGACATACACCAATATAGTGGGGAATTGGTCATTGTTTGTTCATTAATAGTCATTTTGACATACAAATAATGGGTATTTTGACCCGAGACTTTATGTGAATGAATAAAATAGGATATTAAACCTATTACTCAGAAATATACTAGGATAATCTCTCCCAATGAGTACAATAACTCACCCAAAGTGCAATCCCTCCATTAGCAAGAATATGCAATAAAAACTGGAAATGGTTGAGAGAAAGTGCTGCAATAGAAGGAACCAAGAGCTTCCCTGTAGCTTACACCTACAAATAAAAATCCTTTAAAGCTCCATTAAATACTTGAGTGGCCTCTAAAAATTCCAAATTTGATGGGAATCTTTCACCCTCGAAATTGGCTAAGGCAAGAACTAGTCATCCACGAGCTCTCTCAATTCACAAATGCAAATTTATCAAATTATCAAAAGCCCTTGTCTTGGTTGATCCATGTATTTTATAAGCATACTTATCCTTCTAATGTTACCATTTGATCCAAAAACTCAATCCAATTCGAATTAGAGTGTGTGCTCAATATTTGCCATGTGTCCTCCCTTTCGTAGCCTTCCATCTTCCCCCAATTCGAGTAGGAGCCCATTGAGCTTCCCCAAATCACATGAGCACACTCTTGGATGCTATATTTCGACCTGAAATATTAGACATGTCAGATGTCAGACTTTATATATGATTTGTGTCATAGGTGTCATAGGTGTCATAGCATCTCTGTCATTGTTGTCATAGAGCTAGGGAATCTAGTCCAAGTGTCTCACTAGCTCCAAAATGACTCTTCCTCTCCCATGTAAGTTACATTTCATTCCAAATTTGACCTATGATGCATATGGCTAAGTGTATTAGCCTTCTATCTCATCCTATAACATTTAGGCTTCCCATGGATTTGAAATTGCAAGAGAAGAATGCCATGTGGCACATAATGTCTAGCTTGTGTGGGCCCCATAATCTCCATGTGTCTCCATGCTCCATTTCCACTTAAATTTTATCTTGTATTTATTTAATTAGATCCATTATTAAATATTTATTCCATTCTAATATTGAACATCATTTATTATCCCCCTTATTAAAATTCCAAATGTATCCATCCAACCTAGGGAACTAGTAGGATTGATGGAATTGTCCTACTATGCAATTATTTGAATGGGGACATTACATATATGTTGTAGATACTGATTTGGGGTCTTATATATTCTTTCATGATTCATATGCTATCCTAAGATACCTATAGTGGTGGATATAAAAGAAAATAAAGAATTTTCTCATATACAGGAGGCATTGGAAAAGAAACAGAATGAATAAGGTCTCTATCAAATGTTTTTTGATGGGTCTCTTAGTAAGGAGGGAGCTGGTGCTGGGGTGTGGATAATTATGCTAACAGAGAGTTTAAAGTTTTTTCTTTTAAATTAACTTTTGAATCCACCAATAATGTAGCAGAGTATGAGGTTCTGTTGTTATTATTAAATTCTTGAAAATATTTGGGATCCAAAAGGATTGATGTATTTGGAGATTCTGAGTTAGTGATTAACCAAGTGAATGACAGCTATCAGACTAAACATCCAAGGATGAGAGCATACATGAATTTAGTATGGGATATGTTGGGTAATTTTTTCATAGAGCATAGAATCAGATTTTTTCCAGAAGAGAGAATCAAGTAGCTAATTCATTGGCCGCCACTGGGAATTTCAAGGTTCCCATTTATTCAAAAATGAAGTACAGAGTAGTTGTAATAAATAGACCTTCCATCCTTGATAATTCCAAATATTGGAAGGTATTTGAGGACAATTTACAAATAAAAAGATTTCTGGAATTATCAGACGAGTTTGTATATAGTCAAATAGATAAAGATAATCAAAACACAGAGACTTTCCATGAAAATGTACAACATGAAGATGAAGATGTTGAAAATAAAAAGTTGAAGAATGTAATTGGAGGTAAGGACATAATTAAACTCGAAATAAATTATATCCCAAAAGGTCTGATTCCTCCTGAGAAATTGTTTGATCAGAACAATGTTGCAAAGAACCCAAAGGTACAACTTGTTGAAAATGACATTGAAGACCAAAACATAGGTTTTGAAGATGTACCTAGAATTGTAAAACTGTCTAAGAATTTGCATGTGGGTGAAAAGGAAAAGTACATTCAGTTGATGAAGAGTTATGTTGATGTATTTGCATGGATTTATGAAGATTTGAAAGAATATGATACATCTATTATACAACATACTATTCCCATCAAGCCTGGAGAAAATCCTTTTAGACATAAGTTAAGAAGAATCAATCCTATGTTGTTTTCTTTGATAGAAAAAGAAGTAAAAAACCTGTTTAATGCAAAGATCATTGTTACTCTTAGATTCTCTAAGTGGGTTGCTAATTTGGTACTAGTCAGAAAGAAGAACGGTGAAATCATACTTTGTGTTGATTTCAGGAATTTGAATAAAGTTTCATTAAAAGATAACTATCCTTTATCGAAAATGGACCATGTTTTGCAGAAAGTGGTAGGAGCAGAGAGAATTTCCACTATGGATGGTTTTTCTGGATATAATCAAATCAAATTTCTTCCAATCGAACAAGAGAAAAATGCTTTTACTACACCATGGGGTACATTTATGTATGCCAAGATGTCATTTGGGTTGATGGATGCATGAGCCACCTTTCAAAGAGCCATGTATATTTCGTTTGCAGAAGAAAAGGATAAGTTTGTAGTTGTTTATATAGATGATATAACCATTTTTTCTAAATCTGACAGGGACCACATGAAGCATTTGGAGAAAGTCTTTTTGAAATGCATAAGGTATGGAATTTCCCTTAATCCAAGAAAATCAAAATTTTCCTTAAAGGAGGGAAAATGATTGGGGCATATTATTTCTAAATATGGAATTAGGATAGACCTAGATAGAGTAAATTCCATTCTAAAAGTAGAAGAGCCTACGAGTAAAAAGGAGGTGCAGTCTTTCATTAGACATGTTAATTTTTTAAGAAGGTTCATACCAAGTTTTGCTGAAATTTTGAGGAATATCACAAACATTTTGAGAAAGGATAATGAAATAAAGAAGGATTGTGGATGCTAGAAAGTCTTTCAAATATATTAAGAAATCCATTACTGAAGCTCCAGTTTTGGTAATCCACGACTTTTCAAAATATTTTCTTGTATTTTCATATGCTTCTAAACACACCATTGTTGGAGTTTTGTTGTAGAAGAATAGTTAGAATGATGAGAATCCCATTTCTTTCTTTAGTAAGGTGTTGAGATATGGAGAACTGAAGTATGACATCATGGAGAAATAAGCTTATGCCTTGGTGAACTCTTTGAAAGATTTCAGGGTGTATATTCTTCATTATCATATTGTGGCTTATGTTCCCAGTAGTGTGGTAAAGAGTATCCTTACACAACCTGATCCAAAGGGAAAGAGGGCTAAGTGGATTGCGGTGATGCTAGAATATGATTTGGAGATAAAGTATACAAAATTGGTGAAAGGACAGGGTCTGGCTAAACTGATGACTGATTCAAACTGTGAATTCTTGCAATTGAATTTTTTGTTTGGTTACTCCAATCATCCTGAAACAGAATTGCAGGTGATATCAAATTTTTCTTTATCTCCATGGTATAGTGATATTGTATATGTATTGCAGAACTTGTAGGCTCCTCCTAGATTAAGCAAAACAAGGGCTAGATTAGTCAAGTTGAAGGTGTCAAAATTTTGTATCATGAATCAGTATATTTATTGGAAGGATCCGGGGGGGATTTTGTTGAACTGCTTGTTGGAAAATGAGGCCCAAAACACCATGAAGGAATTCCATCAAGGGATTTGTGTGGGACACCATTCTTGGAAGGTATCGGTTAAAAAAATATTGAGGGCTGGGTTCTATTGGTCTTCTATGTTTTTTGATGTATATAAAGAGACTACTACATGTCATCAATGCCAAGTTTTTTAAGGGAAAAGAAAGTTAGTGCCATTTCCTTTAAATCCCATCTTAGTGGAAGCATCGTTTCAGCAGTGGGGGTTAGATTTCATTGGGGAAATCAATCCAAATTCTTTTGGTCAGCACAAGTGGATTTTTACAGCTACTAATTATTTTACTAAATGGATTGAAGCCATACCCACCAGAAGAGATATTGATGCTATAATTATGGATTTCTTACAAAAAACCATCTTGTCCAGGTTTGGGTGTCCAAAAAGAATTGTAAAAGATAATTACCCTACCTTTAAGTAAAAGAAAGTGATAAGCTTCTGTCATAAGTACCATATTAGTTTAAACCATTCTACTGCATATTATCCTCAAGGAAATGGGCTTGCAGAGTCTTCCAATAAGAGTCTGGTAAGAATAATCAAGAATTTACTGGAAGATAATAAAAGGGTTGGGCATACTAAATTAAAATATGCTTTGTGGGCAGACATGATCAGAGAGAGAAATTGGAATGTCACCATTTCAATTGGTTTATGGAGCCGAGGTAATATTTCCAGCATCTTTAGGTCTGTTTGTCATGAAGCTATTACAGGAACAAGAGGACGAGTCTAATCATATCCAGAGAAGAATTAACCAGATAATTCAATTGAATGAAATAAGAGATAAAGCTTATGACAAAGTGGAGGTTCATCAGGAAAAGGTAAAGAAAAATCTTGACAAGAAAGTGAAGGAGGAGAAATTTCAGATTGATGATTTCATACTAAAGTGGGATGCACCAAAACAAGACAAGCATGGAAAATTTGATTACATGTGTAGAGGTCCTTACATCATTGCAACTTACATGTGGAGGCCCTGTCAATGGGAGATTTATGAAACATTATTTGTCCTAGAGGAGGAAGGTAATTTTTGTACCATAGATTTTATATATTTATTTGATTTGGAATTCAGTACAAATGGTGAGCTGAAATATTTGAAGCCCGGGGAGAAGGCCCTAATATATTGAAAGGTATCCATTTTAATTTATTATATATATACATAAAAAGATAAAAATAATTTTTAGTTTTGTTGGAAATAAAGACAGGCGTTGGTCTATGGGGCTCTTTGCTACCTTGCATGGAGGATATCATCCCCAGGTGGAGCCAACTGTTAGCACCATTTCTATTTAGCAGTTGGAAATGGGGGAGGCATGTGAAAATGTAAGGTAAGAGCTAAAATACTGCATCATATGAGCTAAATGAATATGGAAAGGGGCTAATTTATAAGTTTATAAATCATGTACGTGAAGAAAATCTTGAATTTAACCTTAGAAATGAGTTTTTTGTGAAAAATCCACCCCAGTGTTATATCACGGCAGGATGTGACGGTGTAGATCTATAGAGAAGAATATCAATGAACGTGGGTGAATTTGTTGGGAAAAGATACAAGAAAGAAATAAAATTGGTCACTAGAGGAATGGGTTAAAGTGCATCATAGATCGACCGTCCGATGAAAGGAAAAAAACATATATACAGTTGAGGGAGATTCCATAGATGGAACATGAAAGAATTTTTTCTATCATCGAAAAATGTTATGCTTGACGTAGATGAATGGTGGAGATCTTGGAGGAAGAGTGATTTACAACTGATATTAATTCCACTGGGTGAACATGCATAGAAGAAAAAAGTTTTCAAATCAGTGGAAAATGGTATAGGGCACATGTTTTAACGATCGTGATGGAAGCCCAATCTAGTTCAAGGGCCCATAATCATTCCACTGGTGGAAGATGCATGGGTAAAAAGGTTTTTTGAGCCAACAGAATTGGTTAAGGGAACCACATAATCAATGGTGTATATTTAATCAAATCAAGATCTACGGTCTTGAGTGATTCCGTTGAATCAACATGCATGAGAAAAATTGAAGGAAGCCTCAATGGAATCAATTAAAGAGGATCAAGGATGAACAACCGAGATCTAGGGAGGTTCATATCTACGGTGTAAAATCATTCCACTGGGAGAAGATGCACACTTGTTGTGGAGCTAAGGCTGAGCAGAATATTAAAGGGAAAACTGGATCAATGACGGGGATTTAAAAAAGATAAGATCAAGGGTCGAGTTTTAATCCGTTGAATCAAGGAGTAGGTCAGTTATAAGGTGAAAATGTGATGTTAAAGCAAGGAAGAGATCTACGGTGATAAGTAAGTCAGATATAGATCTACGGTTGAGATCGGTCCTGCTACAAGAAGTTACAGGAGAGATAAGGATGTGATATATAGCGGGATTGAGAAGTACATGGGTAAATGATGATCAAAATCAACGGCTCAGAATGAAGAACACTAGATCCACAGACAGGAATGAATTCGACCGAATAAGATGCATGGCAAATAAGAGAATAAAATAATATAAAGGAAAAGCACATGGATTGGAATTATTTGTCTGTATTTGCATTGGAAAATCAGAGCTCATGACTATGCATAAGAAGCCAACTCAAAATAATATCCTATCCACTTGTCAAGCAACCAGGTAGGTCATTTTCATCTTACCCAAGGCTATTTAAACCTGGAAAATGTAGAAGGAATGGAGGCTCAAGTATTGGAATATCAGAAAATAGAGGAGGTCTTTGAAGACAAAGACTGTGAGGTTTTTGACACTATATTGTCTATTATTTTAGTAGATCTATTAAAAAACAAGTTAAAATTCCTCAAATAACATGGAACATATGTCTATGGAGTTTTTGTTCTCATTTTTAGTTTTTTTTCAGTACTGAACAAACCCTAAACTTCCCAGAATTTGTCAACTGGTGCGCCAACGATTATTCCTCTTTCGAGAGAGTGATTATGGACGTAGCTAAGTCTAAAATCCCTTGTCTTGTGATTTCATTAGTAGTTTGAGACACATTTTCTGTTCCAGGTACCTTTACCCAATCGTCTCAAGAGTTCAGTGAAGAAATCCTAATTCAAACATTCAGAGAAGCTATTGTAGAACAAAAGCAAGCTTTCTTCAATACATGTTTCAAACTAGATGTATCCTTTCAGAATCAAGCCTTTCCTATTAATTCAAGTTTGTTTACTGATGAAACCCATTCTATCATTTCCATGATGAGTCAGTTTCTAGGTTTAGATATTGATAGGTATGTTACTGAGTCCCTGATGATTCTGTTTTTCAGAATAACTACTGGTCAAGTTGAGTCTGTTGAGTCAGGTGAGCCCCATTGCATTAAATTTGATGAGTTCTTAGCTGAGAGAATCCACTCTCAGTTAGTGAACTTCCACAGTACTAGGTTTTTCATATTTCAATCCTATTTGGTGAAGATGTTTCTATTCTTTAGTGAGGAGAACCTGCAATTCCCAGAGTTGGTTTTCACTAACGAAATGAGCAGGAATTTTGGAAAGTATATGAATTTTATAATATTTGAGGTATACAAAACATTTTTCAAACATAAGTTTCCCACGGTACTACCACTTATGAAGAAAATATTACAGTTTTCCCTTGAGAAAATAATTGGAGACTGGTTTTCAATGGAAGAGGGCACTGTAATAAGAGTATATGGATTTGTTCATCCACCATATGTCTTACCAGCTTTCTTAACTCCTAGAATATTTTCCATATAGTTTATTAGGTAGAAGTTGATTGTTGATAATGAACACCTCATTAATTTCAATAAGTCATATGAGATTAAATTTCCATGGGTAGTTGGCCCATTCATCATAAAAAGCAGGGCTTCTTTTCTAGTGGTGGAGAACTTACCGAAGGAAATGATATTTTAGACTGATGGAACTATTCATTATGATCCCCACCATGTTATATCCATTAGAAGACAGGTGAATAAAAATAAAACTTTTGAACATCATGAAGTTGAAGGTATGGGCAAGAGTGCCAATTAGATGGATTATCCTCATGAGACACAAAATGATGAGGATATGTAGCAAGGTTCCACTTCATCAATGAAAGATGTCAGTTCCACACAAATAGACCCTTCAAGTATTGTTCCAGCATCCAAGAAGATTACACCCATAGCAAGTCACTCTAAAAGGTCTAACAAGAGAGACTTTTCTGATGCTATGGATACAGAAGAAGAAGACACTACTTAGAAACCAAAGAAGAAAAATATTGAAGAAACATGGTAGATAATACAATTATAAGATGTCAAAGGTAAGAAAAAGAACATGGAAGTCAAAGGACATGCCTTTGAATTTAAGGAGTATTCCTTCTCAGATACACCTAAAGACTTCACTTCTCAGTTCAAAACCAAAGTTGAACTGTTTGACAAGTACAGAGATGACAAAGATGTGGCTACAAATGAATATTTTGAGCTATATGTAGATGTCAGAAAAATATCCAGCAAAGATGTATCCTTGGTAATTGTCAGAGATCACACTCGGAACACTCTAAACTTCGCAATAGCAACCAATAATAAAGTCGTTGAGATGAGGATGAATATAGAAAACATTCCAATTCCTGATATGATTCATCATCACAAACATACTGGGGAGGTAATATATAGTGACCTACTCAAGGCCACTTTGAAGGTGTCTAGACTGCAATCTTCCAAGAGTAATGTTGAGAACCAACTGAGGCAAGAGAGGGTTGAAAATAAAGCTCATCAACAACAAATAAATAAGCTTCAAGGTGATTTAGTAACCGTCGATAATGAATTTGACAAAGGGGAAGCTACTCAAAAGCTAATAAATGAAAAAGAGAGCACTATTCAACTCAAAAAGAAATTAAAAATTCCAGCTACTAAACTCATACAAGCTACAAAGCTTACTGAGTTGGAGAAAGAAAAGGAAAATATTAATTATGAATTGAATGATTGTAAAGCAAAGCTCTTGAAGTTTGTTGAAGAGAAGAAGCAGTGGGAAAGAGATATGAGTCTTTTGGTTGAGAAAGAAAAATATTTGAAGGAAAAACAAGTAGAATTGGAGAAGGAACTGAATAAAAAGGGTAAGGAGCCTGAGTTGCAAATTATTTCACCTCGTACATAAGTTAATACAGATTCTATTTTACAAGCTATACGTCAAGTTATCCCGAGAGATTTGGAGATAATTGGATTGAAGAACCAAAATAAGAATTTGGAGAATTTGGCCTTGAAGAGAGAAGAAGAGAGAAAAATATGGGAAAGCAAATGTAAATATTTGTAAGATAAAAATGACATGCTTATGAAACAAGTGACGGGACAACTTCCTGTACATGGATCCAAGCACATCATTTGGGATGCACTTATAGCTGAAACAACCAAATTGAGGCCTTACCTAGACTATATTTTGGACAAAGAAATTGTAATGCAATCTGCTAGGCAAAGTGTAACAACAATGAACGAGAGGTTGAATATAAAGCCCATAGAGATTGCCAAAAACACTATTTATTTCTTGAATAGTTTGACAAAAGATGAACTGAAATCAACAAACATCAAAGAAAAAATTTCCATTATCACTTGGGCAAGGAAGGTCGTGAGTAAACATCAGCATATGGATACCGTGGAAGCAAAAAATGGCATTATGAGCCATGAAATTAAATTGTTTATTGAATCATTTTCCCCATTATGCAAAAAAGGTTTACCTTTATTTTGGGAAGAAAAGGGAAGAAGGTTTTCCCAAAAAGAATATCATGATTGTTTGATCGAATGGAGGTTAGATCATAGAAATTTTGACTATATGCAGGAATCACTATCAAGAAAGGTAATATTGGATAAGTTAGCAGATGATTTCAAAATGCTATTTTCCTTTAGAGACACATGTGCATGATTTCCAGATTTTTCATTTAGAGACCGTGTGGAGTTAAGAGTGTTGGAAAAAGAAATGGCCATCCTAGACCTGCCATCTGCTGATCAGTGGAAATTGGTTGAAAAATATGGGAGATCTAAGTACAAGATGCATAAATGAAGATTCTCAAAGTTTATTCTTGAAGACTGGTTAAGTAGGAGTTTATTTTATTTTCGAAGAGCGGTTATTAGTTAAGAAGAAGTAGATGACATATGTAGAAGGCAGTTATTGCCTATTTTTAGAAATTAGTTATTCAGCTCATGGATCGATTTTGTATAAGAACAAGTTTTTGTAATGAAGCAAGGGTTGGAACCTATGAGATTTTGCATGTAATTGATACTTTCAAATATTAATAAAGTTGCAGAGCTGAACATGACCTTTTTTCAGAGATTCATGTGTTGTATTTGTTACAGTCTGTACTTTCCTTTCTCATGTGTATGTGTTTCTTGTTATTTACTTCCATAATAATTTCCCTTTCATGTTTGAAAATGAGTTTACAATAGCACAGGATTCATAATCATATGCTCTGTCTATTACTTTCAAACATTTCACAAACCTTTTCATTTAAAGTTAAGGTTGGATTCATCCCAGTTAGATTCCCACAATAATGGACTGTTTCTAATTTCTTCCATTATCACCAGATAAAAGCATTTTGACTGTAATTAGATTGCTTCCTTGACTCTGTTGAAGTCCTCCATGCATCATCAATGTTAATGTTATTGTTCCATATTATGACTCCATACCCAATGAATGTTCGTTTCAACCACCAACAATCATAAATTTTATCTTTTGTTTACATATATCTGGCCTGAGAGAAATACATTGAGAGATCCCTCTCTGGAGAGAAAGAAGCCAACTTTCTTTCCTAAAGCTTGGTTTTGTGGTTACCTTGGGGTTTACCTTTTCATAACTGGGGGTAAATTCTAAGTGCTAACAGGGAGTAATGCGCTACACTATATAGTGTAATGTCCCATCATTAAGGGCCTAACGTCTTGAGGGTTCAAAGTCCCTTTTAATGCAAAGAAAAATTCATGTTGTAGGGGTGGAATGGATTACATAGAAGTGATTTAGGATTTATGTGAATCCCAAGAAATTTAATATTTATCAAGCATATAGAGAACACATGGCCTAGTAAATTCAAGAATGAAGTACGAAGGCCTCGATTAAGCATAGCCATGGATGGATTTAACTTGTATTCCCCGAAAAACAACACTATTATGTTTGTCTAGTAGTAGTGATCAATAATACTACCCCCCCGATGGTCGTTGATGAAGAATGGACATCTTATGTTGTGTCTTATAGTCCTTGGTAGAAGATAAGTGAAGAAAATGGATGTCTACCTGCAACCATTGGTCGATGAATTTAAGCAATTATGAGAAAGGATTCTTGCATACTGTGTATCAAGAACCATCCCAACAAAGAGGTATTTAACATTATATGGCATATATGCGTACACCATACATGATTATCCAACATTAGTATTTTTCTTTGGTAATCATGTTGATTGATTTGTTTATATTTGTAACATTATTTTGGCATAGTTAATTTGGTGCAACTGTATTATTCGGTGCTAACAATATTTGTATACAATAACATCATAGGTCTTGTAATAAGAGGGTATCATGGATGCAAATGTTGTCGACCTTCTAAAAAGGCTAGGTGGTCCAACCACCTACAAAATCCAATGTAGGACTACTCAAGGGCATTCCTCCTAGAATACCACCTTTCCATAAGAGCAACATTTGAGTTCAATAATAAAGTTGAGAGAACCCAAAGACCTTAAATAATGACACTGATTGATTAGATTATGACATATTATATAAAGAAGGAGAAGGAAATTGCTACATTTTTCACTTCAAATGGGGAACTTATGTTCGATGATCCTAAAATTTTCAACATCTATGTTGAGAAAATGCTCATCAGGATGAAAAATAAATATGGTATTTATGAGTTTCCATACTGGGAGCATCTTAATATTTCCCATTTACTAGATCCTTTGCATATGTTTAAAAATGTTTCATATTGTTTTATGGAGGCACATATCATTGAAAAAATGGATACATTAGGTGTTAGGAGAGATCTTATTTCTTTGAATACTAAAAATAAACATTGGCCAAGAAATGAAAGAAGAGGAGAGGTTCGTAACTCTTTATATTTTAAAGAATGTGTTTAATCTGAAATGGATCTAGACCAATGAATGGTTGTAAGAATCAATACTTGCAGTTGTAAATTCAACAACTAAAGAATGTTAGAAGAATATAAAATATGATGCAATGTAAATTGAAATGAAACAAAATTGAGAAAAAATGAAATAACTAAAACAAAAAACAAAAAATATATGAGAGAGGGAAATAAGGACTTGTTGGAGGAGCCTTGTTGATGAGTCGACTAGGTCCTACCAACCGACCACCTAATGGTTGGCCCAATATAGTCTAGTCGATTAAGTCGACTATCAGGAAATTAAACAATTGTAACATTCTAATCGATTGTATATTGCATATATATAGGATGTTGGTCCATGATGACAAGAGGGATGATTACCCCCCCATTGTATAGTATGGCCTTTTGATATAATATACTACTCGTTGTTGGTATGACCACTACTTCTTCTTTCTCACTCTCTTTATGTATGTATGTTCTTGTATATGTTTATAATGCAGTATGGGAAACCAAATTTAATCCCATAGATTACAACATTGGTTCCTTTTCTAGTAGTACTGAACTAGGACAAAGCATGAAAATTACATTCAAAACTATGTGAGTGAGGAGGAAATATGTGTGCGGTGGAACATAAAAGTTTCCAATTACATTCAGTACTATGCCAAAAGAAACAAGTTAACCCTTGCAAGAGTCCATAGGAAAGTTCTTTATGGAATATCATGAATGAATTATAGAGACCATTCCTTAAGAAATAAAGAAATTCCTTGACAACATTCATGACCAGACTAGAAGGTCAAAATGAAGCATTGTTGATGCAAAATCTTCGTAATGGTGGATGAACACATTTGAATGAGTGGGTCGAGAAAATAGCCTATGAATTCTATGAAGAACAAGCCATCGAAGAGAGAATTTCATTGACCGATGTAATAACTAGGTTCTATAATGAATTGCATGATTCCTTCTTTGCTTTATAAATTCTTAATTGAAAAAGGCATCACCCACATAGTCGAATCAAGTCCACCATTGGACCCTGGTTGTTCCAATTGGTAAAAGTGAAAAAGAGACTAGGAACTCTTTGTGAGTGAAAGAGAGTGGGAATATTTTCTCAGTAAATGAGCATCATTACTGAATCCAACTTTGCTTCCCATTAGTAAGTCAATTTGACACTTGGGGGGTCGCCAACCATGCGACGTGAATGAATAATTGATGCTAGTTGACTAATTAAAATAGAATGAATCCAACAGAATCTCAAGTATGACTCGAGGAAATAAAATGGCCAGTCACAAGAATATAATTGATATCCAATGACTTGAAAGAGAGAAATGTCATAAAATAAGGGAAGACATTAACGACATCCCAAGTCCGCTCCGAAACAAGAGGAATATGAAAAAAATGGTCGAGAAGGTCATGCAGCCAAAATGCTCACCTGAGTCAAGGGAGAGTCGACCAGAAGAAAGAAAGGATGAGGTTTCGACTCTAGCAGAGGAACTACAGTCAGTAGAGGCGGGCTTGGAAGCCATACAAATAGAAGTCAAAGAAACTACGAGTTCCATAAACCCATTGTGAATTTAGTCTTCCCATGGCTCGAATGTAGGACAAATCGTCGAGCGTGAATTCAAAATTAGACCTAGCCAAGGAAGCATATGGAATTGAATAGAAAATTGTGGACAAATCATGCATTGACTATGATTCATAGACCATTAAATGGTCATTGGATCACAATGTTACATCAGATTTCAAAAGATTTTTTTTTCATCTATTTTATTTAGATCATGTGGAAGCACCCCCCTGCTAGTAATAATATTGGTTGAAGAGCATAGTCAATTGGAAAACTGACCCAATGAGGAAATTCAACTAGAAGAGATTCGACTATCGTGGTATATAACTCGATATAAAGAAGTAAGTACACCTAAAACTAGTAATCTCTTTCCAGCTAATAACTAAATTTTTTTCTAATATTACATATCATCATTTAGTGCAATCTGAATATATGAAGTCGATGAAGACCCTAGAAAACACTGATTCATTTGTGAGACTGTGTGGAAAGCTAACCTTGTTATTGATGAAAATTGTCAAATGACATAATTTGTTAGTTCCCTCCATAAATGAGCACTTACCTAGTATATGAACTTTATTCAAAATCAAACCAGAACAAAGGAAGACATAAAGCATACATTTTTTTCATTTTTCCAAACTCAAGATTTTAGACACTTAACCACTAAAAAGCTCAAAGAAATCTTGCAAATTTCGGGAGAAACAATTTATGAGTATGATAAAAGGATTAAAGATCTACTAAGCCAAATATCGTACAATATTGATGAAAATATGTCAATCCAATGGTTCATTGCGGACCTTCTACCAAAAAGTATAACACCTTTGAGGCTAAATGAATTTATGACATATAAAAATGCTTTAAATAAAGCTCAACAAATTGAGTTTTACGATGAATTTATATGTTGCACCTGTCGAAAAAATATTAGAAGAAAATATGGAAATCATGCAAGATCCATTAAAGAGATTACTATGATAAACAAAAGCCACGAGGTGGCATTGTCCCCAAAATCGCTAATAGCTATTGTTATAAGAAAAATCAATCTAAATATGATAGTTAACGATAACAAAAAAAAATGCGTTATCTCATTTGTCAAATGATCAACGAGAAGAGGTAAACACGAGTAATTCTCATTAAATTTTATCATCAATATTGAATTGACCAAGATCATACAAGAAGTAGCACTCTCGTTAAACCTCCTATTCCTAATTTTTTTTTTGGGAATTGCTTCTTCAAAAATTCAAATATTTTAAGAAACTCGTAATGTACCAAAGAACAAGAAGTGCAACATCTCTAAGATATAACTCAAGTAACATATAGATAATTTGGTTCAAAATATGACAACATAATTTATAACATTGGATGCACTATCCAACTTCTTATATTGGTTTGCGGAAGTGTTTTCCGAAAATCAAGCTAATATGTGTATGTCCTTTTCCTAAATAGAACAATAGTCATCATATGAAGAACAATGCATATCTTTTCAAACCGAAAAGTTTATTCAAAAAGTCCTTATCAAGAATATATCCATGACTATTGTTATAGTAAGTTAACCGACTGCACCAATTTCATGGTTAAATCTGGAAACCTTTCTCCAAGTGGAAGGGTTGCACTAGCCATTGTTACCTACTATGTCATGACAAACTTTCCTGACCTTAAATTCTTTATAATTAAACTAAGATACTCAAATATTAACATAATAGGTAAAACCCATGAGATTTTTTTTTAATCTTGATAATACTTTCTATCGAAAGCTATTGAAGTACTTGTAGATTTGTGTAAAATCTGTATAAAAATGTGAAATTAAAGGCATGAAATCTTAAGAATGTCCGGCAGTTTCAGGAAAAATAAAAGTTGGAACATGCATTAGAAGCTAAGCTAACACATTTCCAAAGCAAATTGGCTTTTCTCTATCCCTTCTGATTCAACCTATGAAAGCTTTAAACTTTCTAGAGATGAAGCAAAATGAGAGAATAAGATAGTATTGATCACTTCTTCAAAAAAATGCATTTGACAATCTAAGATGGGGAGAACGGAGGTTTCCAAAACAATCCATTGATATGTATTTTTCTTATTGTTAACTTAACCATCACCAATGCTCAATGAACAAGTTGAACCAACCTTTCTTCTAAAAAAGAACTTCAATGGCTCCAATAGATTTCAATGTGAAAAGCATCGGTCACAACCATGATAGATTATACTTCATAAACCGCCCCAAATTTTTTTTGTTGGAAATATTTGTGCTTTTACGTTTGATAATGCTTACCATAAATTTCATTTTAAAAAAAATCCAAGACTTTCACTTAATTGTTGGTGTGTTGCATTGCACTAAATATCCATAAATCATAATTAACTTTACACTTAATTGTTGGTGTGATGCATTGCACTCAATATCCATAAATCATAATTAACTTTACATATATTTTTAAGGGTTGCAAAAATAAGTATAACGATATACAAATATAGGATGAAAAAATATTGAGTTTAGAGATTTTAAAATATATGATAATTTCCTTTTAATTATCGCATAAATGTTTACAATATATTAATAAATTTTAAATTTTTTTAAATTATTCTTAACATTCTTTATCATGATAAAGTCACTTTACCAAATCTACCTCGCTTCTAACGATGGGCATTAAGTTATTTATATAGATCAAAGAAATCATGGGAAATGGCCATCCACTGGATAGACCATGCATGGGGACAGATGGTAGTCTATTGGATCGATCATGTATGGGGAACAAATGGTCGTTTACTGAGTTGACCAATGTCGTTGAACATGTTCAATGGCCAGAGATGAGACCAAGTTGGTTGTGTGTGCAGACTATATGTTATAATATATAGAAAATATTAATAACTTTTAGAATAATCAAAATATAAATGGTCTATTGTCAAATTTTTCCCTTTTAAACTGGGTCATTATGGCTTTCACTCCATGTAAGACCATGTTAACGCTAATTTTTGGGATTGGAGCCATGCTTTGGAGGTGCATGAATGTTGAATTTTTGTGACTGCTCTCGAGGTGCATGCATGAATGTTGAATTTTTGTGTTGATTTATGATTGGAAATTTTCAGTGAATTTGTTTTTGGCATCGAGGAGTATGCTTCTTCAGAGAATATAGAGGATATATTGTGTTTTTCTTTCAAAATTAAAAAAAAAATTAGAGATAGTGTAGTGTATTTGTCTGATATTTCATGGATAGGTTTAACGGAATCACTTTCTGCATTGAATCTGTGAATATGCAGGTTTTTTAGCCATGTTTTACTTTACTATGTATGCGAGCTAATTTCAGAGTGAGGGGTTGTAGTGCCTAGCCTTTTTAACACTTGGTTTGAAAAATTCACAGGTAATGTTTTTTTACGACATTAAACCTTTAAATCATGGTATTTGGTTTGAAAACTTCAAACAATTTTTTTTCACAACATTAAACCTTTAAATCACAGTATTTGGTTTGGAAAATTAGTAGTAATTTTTTTTTCACGTCATTAAACCTTTCAATCATAGTATTTGTGTGAAATTTGAAAATTTCAGCCATGTAACAAATTTAAATATTTTTCAACATATGTAAGTGCAGACTGTTACAGAGAGAAACTTCCTATGGCTTGGGCTGTACCACAACAGACAGCTAGACATGAGAAATCAATCCCTTCCCAATATGCTAGAGAAAGCAAACATCTAACATCAAGGGCCTCGAATCATACCTTATTCCGGACGGTTGAAGTAGATCCATGTTGAGCTTTTCCCAATCCCGCTTGCGCTAGCAATTTTCTCTCAACAACAACAAACAAGACAAGCATGCTATATAATATGGAGTTAAATCTACTCTAGCATATATAATCAACAATGTATAAGCAATTAAACATATCCATGGATTCAATATTCATTCAAATGCACATTATTGGATGAGAAAAGATATTTCTATTAATCGACCGACATGCAAAGTCAAGAAAACTGAGGAATGGCTGACACCTGCTTCAACTTCCTTCGAGCATAAAGGAAAATGGTGACTGAATGTAGGCAGCATGGACTCGATATGCAAACTAGGACATCTCTGTGACACGGGAGGCATCAACAGAGGCTCCATAAGGACTGGAAGCTTAACCAGTTAGTGGAGATAAACTCAGAGTAATGAGTATAACTCCTAAAATCAAACTAATAATCCAATCAACGGATGTGATATACAGTGCTCTATTCAAAGGTGACACGACTCGACTGTTGCCAAAGATAACATATTTTCCTGGCTGGCATTTTGGTTTTTTGGTTTTTTTGGACTTTTTTAGATCTTTTGAAAAGCTTGAAAAAGAATAAAAGCACTTTATAGTTACAAATCTAGGAGGAGACAAATGTCAGGGGACAAGCAAACTAGTTCCAAGTAGTGGAACATACCTATGCTCAATGCAAGGAAACATGTGCAAGATAATGACACTCGGGGGAAGGACCCCTCCTGGTAAAAAATGGGGAATCAAGCTGCAAAAGATATTGAAAAAGGCTCTTCTTTGATAGACATGAGACAAGCTCGGGCTATATGGCTGATAATCAAAGTCAGGAAGTTGACATAAGGCTTCATAAGGCAAGCAAAACTCATGATAATGCAATTACAACTTGACATATACAAGGGAGTCCCAGGGGAATGACTAGCATAAAGTTCAAGAGGAGTATGAAGCTCTTGCTCAAAGACATGGTGGGACTAAAAAGGGACTCCCACAACCTAAAGAAGGCAACTCAACATGGGCACCAAATTCAAAAAAGGATCTAACTAGGGTACCCATATATGGGAAAGCTCTACCATTCACATAATGTCACTTCTAAAAGCAACAAGAAGGTTTCGTGACAAGATGGAATGGGTTCGTACCTAGGGTTAAGATGAAATGGTCATAAGGTTATGCAAAATGCAAGCGAATGTGGAAACCTAACCTATATTCTAGTTTAGAAATAATACCTGAAATAGGCATGAACGGGTCGAAGACATGGTCAAACTGCACTCACAACGGACTCCTACAACATCAAATGAGTTCAAACGGTCCAAAATGGTAAAAAAACATATAAAGTGGGTAAAAATTTCAAAATTTTTCTATAAAATAGTGAAAAATTAAAAATTTTCATACCCTTTTAAATTTTCACCCACCATAGTGCATTTGAGGCCAGAACTTCAAAAGCAAATTTCAGGAGCATCGTCCGACGGAATCACTTCGTGTTTGATCTAGGTAAATTCTCGGTATTGTTACTGGTTCGTGCACATCTTGTTTGAGTTCTTCCACATTATACAACGTTGCTGAGTACCTCGTGTTGGTTGATGGGGGATGCCTTAATGCCCTCCTTCCAGCGGATTCCATGCCATCGACTTCAAATCATTTATTCTGGGATAGGAGTCTAGAGTCATTTGAGTTCCTTGAGATTTACAGTCATCAGTGGTATGTTCTCTCGCCATTGACGGTTTTGGGAATACATCAATGTCCCCTGATCGATGGATTCTTCCAAGTGTTTGACCTCAACACATCTATTCACACTTATTAAATTGCACTCTAGTACCTTGATTCCCATTTTCATTATCAGTGGGTGATCTCGCGTTTGTTAACGGTATACATCAATGACCAGTAATCAGACGATGGAATACTATGTTTGACCTCGACACCTCTATTCACATAGTAGGACATGTACTCATAGCGGTTTGTATAGAAGGTTTTCCAGCTTGGTGGCATTCCACATACGATACCTCCTTGATCGTGGTAGTGTTCATGGGATTTCAGCTCTCGTGATGTGATTCCAGTGTATGTCAGATATCTTCAGCTTCTATGGAGATCCTGATCCATTGTACATCTTCATCATGGAGATTCTGATCTATTATATATTGTACGTGGCGATGACCACACATGTCACATTTTGTATATCATGCCTATTCATAGCCATTGTACTCTTATGTATCCGGGACTGTTCTATGTATTTGCAATCGCATGCAGAGATTGATTATTGTACTATACTGATGGATGGTTGCTTCTTCCACCTGGTTCTTCATCACTCCACTTCTGGGATGGATTTTATAATGTATTTTGGCCATCATGTTACCCCTCTGACCTCACACATTAGGGGGCATCTGTTATAGCTAATTTTACCACATATGGTTAATCACATGTTTATGGTATTCCCTATTCCTCTGCAGAGTCTTTAGACCCCATGGACTAATGTTATACGTTGATGTTTCCAAGTTCATCCCTTGAAACACCTTGTTTATTGCTATATGTGACTTTTAATCCCATACTCGCGTGTACATGCGACTTTTGACCTCAAACCCGTGTCCATCGAGATGTGTGCATAAATCCAAATATTTTTGGAGTTTTCCTTCATGTGTGTCCGAACCACTTGACTCTTGGCCTTCCATATGCCTCTATATCACTCGGATTTGACCCTCCATTACCCCTTTGGAGTACTATATAAGGAACCCCTTGGATACATTGAGGAGGAGGAATTGAAGAGCAATGAAACTATAGTCCATTATTGCCATCGCTTGCATATATTTGAGTATGCATCCCTTTGTCCCTTTTGAGCACTTTTTGTTCTTCCCAATATTTCCTTTGCTTGTGAGCTTGCTATTGAGAGATGGAGGATTGAGGTAATGGAGGCCCAGGTGGAGGACTTAGGTTCTCCGATTCGCAGACGTGACAATAGAGGTTGTCACTTGTGTAATCTCTTATTTGATTAATAGAAATATATTTTCTTGTCCAATAATGTGCATTTGAATGAATATTGAATCCATGGATATGTTTAATTTCTTATACATTGTTGATTATATATGCTAGAGTAGATCTAACACCATATTCTATAGCATGCTTGTCTTGTTTGTGTTTGTTGAGAGCAAATTGCTAGCGCAAGCGGGATTGGAAAAAGCTCAATAGGGATCTACTTCAACCATCCAGATTAAGGTATGATTCGAGGTCCCTTAATGTTAGAGGTTTGGTTTCTCTTCCATATTGGGAAGGGATTGATTTCTCGTGTCTAGCTGTCTGTTGTGGTACACCCCAAGCCATAGGAAGTTTCTCTCTGTAACAGAATTGGTGACTGTAATAGATAAGTGAGCTCCCAAATGCAGCATGTATGTCTTTCCTAGGAGAGTCTCGATACTCCCATACACTACAAGTGAAGGTATGTAACCAATTATAGTGGCCCTCGGCTTCAACACGTAAATTGACTGTGCTATCCGACCCCTACCTGGCCATGACACCTACAGAATAACCTCTGCAAATACCCCCTCGATAACCTAGGTAAGGCAACTAAGGTCACCTAAATATAACCAATGCTCAGGCGAACAGTCGCAGGTGGGATCGACCATATGGGCAGGGTAGCAAAGCCCAAAACTCAAAAGAGCCCCCAGATACGAATATGATCCTGGAAATATCTTCGGCGCTTACAGAAAGTGACCAGGGGTCATCCAATCACAATCGCGTGCATTGCCTCGTGCTTAACTCTCGTGTAATAGGAGCGTCCTAAGAAACACTAATTATACCAAGGGTTTCAAACTCTCACCTGGACAGACACCTAATTTTTTGTGTTTAGTAGTCTTGGAGAATTGACTCACAATGAACTATTCCAAGACCCTAAACACCTAGTCTTGTTGATGCACCCTATAAAAGAAAAGAGTGTAATTCATTTTATTAAGCGTTGATTTTAATTGGTTGTGATTACTCAAAGGAAATGGTCGTGCAACTAATGAAGTTATGACTCAGCAATGAAGTAAATATGCACACCTAAGAAGCAATGGCAAGTGCAATGTGTAGAATGAAGAACAAGGTATGCCACTACATGAGATGCATGTAAAATTATTCTTTTCTAAATGCCAATGCAATCCTTCCTATATGAAAGCCTAAACACAACTCTCATCCAAGAAATCTAATGCAAGTACCTCCTTAAATCCATATGTGAGATGCAAGTAAGAATGCAACTATTGTGTATTTTTCAATATAAAAGAATGAAAAATGCAATAAAAGTCATTTAACACTCTCAGTCTCTGCAGGAAGTATAAAACACAATCCCAGCAAGACACCGAGACAAAAAGACTCATGCACTAATGGAAAAACAAAAATATAAATGACTAGAACTACTTTTAAAGAAAAATCAATGAAAAAGCGGTCTCTGGTCACAAAAGAAGTAGTCAACAGACACCATAAGAACCCAGGAAGACCCAGCCACACTCACAACCCACCCAGCAACTTCCCACAACATCAAACTCAACCAAAAGGGAAGATGTACACAATTTTTGGCCAAAAACATGGATGTACACACAGATTTTAGCCAAAAACCTGCATGTATACGCAACTTTTGGCCAAAAACCCGCGTATATGCGCAACTTTTAGCCAAAAACCTGTGTATCCAGAGAAGAAAGTGGTAAAAATCAGGCCAAGGGTCAAACTAATAAAGGGGAGTGTCAATGTATGAACATACTATAAAATGTGACACTAAAAAAAGGAGAAACAAAGAGCAAGTCAATAAGATCAAGCACATTGTGCCCCCAATCCCCAAACAAAAACAAGGAAGATCCCCAGTATGGTCGCCAATTCTGTTATGGAGAGAAACTTCCTATGGATTGGGGTGTACCACAACAGACAACTAGACACGAGAAATCAATCCTTTCCCTGTAATGTCTCTTTTTGAAATTTTATTAAATGACCAATTTTTCACTTTTTCCCCAATTTTGAGCTTAACTAGTTTTGATGTCTAGACCTCCAAATTGACCCAAATGCTTCCAAATTTTCTCTGAAGGTACATGCCTGATAATATAAATTAAATATCATTCTCATGCATGTTTTTGACCTCCTAATTACTTCTGCAAACTTGTTTAATGTTCTGTTCAAAGTAGGAGTCTTTACTAGCAAATTGGGGCTCCAATTCCCCCTGGGTAATTTTCCTCAATCATATCCCTCTTCACCCAAGTGTTGTATGAAGTTCCTCCAACATCAAATGAACCAAGTGTTGAGCAAAAAAATCCATGAGTCTTCAAGTGACTCAAATGAACATCATAGGTGCACCCATGTAGATGTGTATAATCATAATGTAAACAAGGATGCTGCTGCAAATGTAAATAAGATGGTTCTCTAATAATTCCATCATCAAAAGGAGAAATATAATTTCCATTCTCTTCTTGTGGCACCATCAAAAAGAAACCTTTCACCCATACTTCATTAGGATGACTGCTGCAAAATTTAGAAGTGTAGGATGTAGGGGAAAGAACCAACTCACCCAAATGATCAATAAGTGAAAAATTGTCATAATGTGAAGTATCCATAGGGGTAGGATTATTCATCCCCCTATAAAATGCAAAAAATTCCTCATGGGTTGGTTCCAAGGTGGTGGAATTATGCACTTCTTCAAAAATTGTGTAACCATTTTCAAGAGGCAAATCAAGTTCCTCTTCCACCATTACTAGTGATTGGATCTCATCACTATAATCCTCAAGCACATCAAGAACCTGCAATTTTTAATGTTTCTCATTATCCATCATGTCATGAGAATCCTCCAAGCAATCTACCTTATGAAAATCTGAAACATCGAAGGAAAAACAAGTGTCTTGCAACTTTTCAAGAAGTTGCTCATTTTGAATTGTGAGCTTATCAATAACTTTATTATTTTTCAAGCAGGATTCATGTAACCATTCAATAAGCTCAATGGAATTTTTTCTATCAAAAATAAAAGACATGAAATTAACTTTGATGCTGCACATTTCTCTTTGGATCTTCTCCATGTCTTCAAGGAAGGATGGATCCTCCAAGGAAGTAGCTCTCCAACAAGAATTTGATACCAATGCTTGAGTGTCATGGAGTATGCTAAGGGTTTCTTGGTTCTTCTTTTCATTCATATTTAAGGACCCTTCAAGAAAATGAGGCTCTTGAAAATGAACCTCCTCATCTTCTTCCTTCTTGCTTGGACCAACTTCATGAAGCTCAAGTAGTGATGGGGAAGTTGATCTTGTTTCTTCTTCAACTGCTACAAGGTCTTCATTTTCATGTTTAATGGAATTTTGCCTTGCATCAACATTTTGAAATATGATCTTTATGTCACCAACATATAGTTGTGAGCACCCATCAGTAGGTACTCCTTCATAGTTCAAGCATCCCTCAGTAGATGCTCTTTGTTTCATTTCCAAGGTAGCATGTGTCTCAAAATTATCTTCAGTATTTTCAATAAAAACTTCTTCATACTTATGTGATGTCTCTTCAAATTTTTCAGAGTCACTTGGGAGTGAATTTTGATCATCTTCATGTACTACTTCTTCTACTCCACCTATTTCAGAACTAGGTGGTTCATGGGTCTCCTCCTTTTTCCCCTTCAAGCAAATTGATGCATTTTTACCCTTGGTTTTCTTAAAATCAATATATTTTTCCCAACTTTGAAAAGAAAAAAAATTCAAATCCTTTCATAATATTCTTGGTCATGTATTCAAATATAATTTCTATGCTTTTTATTATCTCCTCACCATCATATGAGGTTCTCTTTTCATGCCTAGTCATAGTTTCCAAAAAATTGTCTTCTTCTCCTACTTTTTTTTTCCTCTTCAATAAAAGAACTTTTGGTTACAATTTATAATGGTGGTACCTGAATTATTGTACTCATAAATATCAGACCACATCAGGTGCCAATATCATGCTCTGATACCACTGTAATGTCCCTTTTTGAAATTTTACTAAATGACTAATTTTTCACTTTTTCCCCAATTTTGAGCTTAACTAGTTTTGATGTCTAGACCTCCAAATTGACCCAAATGCTTCCGAATTTTATCTGAAGATACATGAATAATAATATAAATTAAATATCATTCTCATGTATTTTTTTTGACCTCCCAATTACTTCTGCAAACTTGTTTAATGTTCTGTTCAAAGTAGCAGTCTTTACTAGCAAATTGGGGCTCCAATTCCCCCTAGGTAATTGCCGGAAATGGATTCACAAATGATACCAAAGTCACTTGAATTTTTCAACAGAGGCTGGGTATGTGTAAGGTACCTTTTCAAAGTCTCATATGCATCATGGTTCAGTTTATACAGGCTGTTATGAATCTTTCCAAAACAATTCCCAAGTCACAATTTCGACCCTTGGGGAAATGCACCAAATCTTCTCCCAATGCAATAAAAATGAGTAAAATGGATTCCAATTGTTAAGTACTGAAAATTAGACTTGAAATACACATTAATTACAGTCCATCCACCATACATTTATCAGAGATACATTCCTCCATTCGAAATAATAAGCATTACCATGGCATATATCAAAATGGAGTGGAAATGGTCATTGTTTGCTCATTAAAAGTCATCCTGACATACAACTCTTGTGAATTTTGACTTGAATTTTTTTGAGAATGAATAACAGAGCATATTGAGCTAATTAAAATCTGAAATGTACAATTAAAGTCTCTCCCAATTTGAAATCATCAGCATTACAATGGTTCACAACAAGATAGTGGGGAAATGACACTATTTCTTCATTTTTCAACATTTTTACATGAATTCTTTTGGGTATTTCAACCTGAGAGTATTCAAAAGTGAAATCTCTCCATTGGCATGAATATGGTGTGAAAACTAGAAATAGTTGAGAGAGAGTGCTACAATAGAAGAATCCACATACTTTCCTGTAGTTTACACATGCAAATAAGACTCCATTAAAGCTCGATGAAAGACCTAAGTGGCCTTTCCAAACACCAACTAGGATGGGAATCTTTCACCCTCAAAATTGGCTTAAGCAAGAAAACTAGTCATCCACTAGCTCTCACAATTCACAAATGAGCAAAAGCTTCTTCTAAAGGTTGATCCATGTATTTTATAAACATTATTATCCTTCTAAGGTTCCAAATCCATCCATAAACCAAATCCAAGTTGAATTGGTGTGGCTGCTCATGGTATGCCATGTGGCCTCTCTCTTCACCTTCCCTCTTCTCCTAAATTTGAGTAGGAGCCTCTTGGCCTTCTTCAACTCCCAAATTCAACCTATAAGATGCTCTCTATTCAGTCCTGACATGTCAGTATGTCACTATTTCAGCCTTTAGATCTGACTTGTGTCATAACTGTCATAGAATCTCCATCATTGGTGTCATAGATATCATAAATGTAAGGGGAATCTAGCTAAGTGTCCATGAAACTCCCATTTGGCTCTTCCTTTCCCATGCAAGTTAGAATTCATCCCAAATTCAACGTATGAAGTATATGGACAAGTATATTAGCCTTATAAACCATCCAAAAACATTAGGCTTCCCGTATATTCGAATTTTCAAGAGAAAGATACCATTTAACATAGGAATTCTAGCTAGTGTGGGCCCCATAGTCTCCATGTGTCTTCATGCTCCATTGCCACTTCCATTTTCTCTTGTATTTATTTAATAAGCTACATTATTAAATATTTATACCCTTCTAATGTCTAAACATGATTTATTATCCCCCTTATTCCAAATATCAAAGCTTCCACCCCCAGCCTAGGAAACTAGTGATTTTCCTCCTTGGCAATTATTTGACTTTTAGCATCCCTTTGACAACTTTCATGAACATGGAAAATGTGATTTGGCCATTGTGACCCAATGAAAAATTTGGGACATTACAAATCCTCCCTTCCCAATATTGCTTGTCCTCAAGCAATTTCAAACATGGTTGTTGAAGAACCTGCTTTTTGTATGATTCTTTGAAGTTGCCACTAAGCTTCCCACCTTGAGTCTTTGAGATTCCATGAAGATTTCAGAGAGGAACCACCATGCTTGCTACTGCACTACTCTGATTAACATCACCTTATTAAATGGGGAATCCATCTCCCATACTACTTGTTTCCCAAATAATTTGAAATCAATGGGACTAAAATCTATCCCAGTGTCCCATTGCTTGCATTGCACTCCAACAATTAAGAGTGCTCTCCAACCCATACCATTTGGAAAGAGAATTCCTGGATCCCATTTTCTTGTATGCAGTCTTCCAAACATCATGATTAAATAATATATATCATCAAAGTATATAACAACATAATAAGAATGTACATCAAGGAAGTGCCTCACTAAGAAATCATGAATGTGCTTATACCTCCCAGTGAGTAGGCTACCATTTACCAAGTGCATACATGCTTCAAGTGACCAATCAAATATGCTCCAATGACATAGGTGAGGATCCCATGTCCTATAATGTTACTCCCAAATAATGTAATATGAATCAAATAATAACCAGCCATTTTTTCTTTCATCCAAGAAGTGAATGAAGAACCTCCACCAAAATATGAACCAAATAAGGAGCAAACAAAACACGAAGACTTCAAGTGTCTCAAAGAAGTCTCATCAATACACCCATGAATATGTATATCATCATGAAATAACAGAGGATGTTGCTTCCAATAATAATTTTCCTCAATCATATCCCTCTTCACCCAAGTGTTGGATGAAGTTCCTCCAACATCAAATGAACCAAGTGTTGAGCAAGAAAAACCATGAGTCTTCAAGTGACTCAAATGAACATCATAGGTGCACCCATGTAGATGTGTATAATCATAATGTAAAAAATGATGCTGCTGAAAATTTAAATAAGATGGTTCTCTAATAATTCCATCATCAAAAGGAGAAATATAATTTCCATGCTCTTCATGTGGCACCATAAAAAAGAAACCTTTCACCCATACTTCATTAGGATGATTGCTGCAAAATTTAGAAGTGTAGGATGTAGGGGAAAGAACCAACTCACCCAAATGATTAGTAAGTGAAAAATTGTCATAATGTGAAGTATCCATATAGGTATGATTATTCACCTCCCTAGAAAATGCAAAAATTTCCTCATGGGTTGGTTCCAAGGTGGTGGAATTATGCACTTCTTCAAAAATTGTGTAACCATTTTCAAGAGGCAAATCAAGTTCCTCTTCCACCATTACTAGTGATTGGATCTCATCACTATAATCCTCAAGCACATCAAGAACCTAAAATTTTTCATGTTTCTCATGATCCATCATGTCATGAGAATCCTCCAAGCAATCTACCTTATGAAAATCTAAAACATCGAAGGAAAAACAAGTGTCTTGCAACTTTTCAAGAAGTTGCTCATTTTGAATTGTGAGCTTATCAATAAATTCATTATTATTCAAGTAGGATTCATGTAACCATTCAATAAGCTCAATGTAATTTTTTCTATCAAAAAGCAAAGACATGAAATTACCTTTGATGTTGCACATTGCTCTTTGGATCTTCTCCATGTCTTCAAGGAAGGATGGATCCTCCAAGGAAGTAGCTCTCCAACACGAATTTGATACCAATGCTCGAGTTTCATGGAGTATGCTAAGGGATTCTTGGATCTTCTTTTTGTTCATATTTAAGGACCCTTCAAGAAAATGAGGCTCTTGCAAATGAACCTCCTCATCTTTTTCCTTCTTTCTTGGACCAACTTCATGAAGCTCAAGTGGTGATGGGGAAGTTGATCTTGTTTCTTCTTCAACTGCTACAAGGTCTTCATTTTCATGTTTAATGGAATTTTGGCTTGCAGCAACATTTTGAAATATGATCTCTAGTCACCAACATATATTTGTGAGCACCCATCAGTAGGTACTCCTTCATAGTTCAAGCACCCCTCAGTAGATGCTCTTTGTTTCATTTCCAAGGTAGCATGTGTCTCAAAATTATCTTCAGTATTTTCAACAAAAAATTCTTCATACTCATGTGATGTCTCTTCATATTTTTCAGAGTCACTTGGGAGTGAATTTCGATCATCTTCATGTACTACTTCTTCTACTCCACCTATTTCAGAACTAGGTGGTTCATGGGTCTCCTCCTTTTGCCCCTTCAAGCAAATTGATGCATTTTCCCCCTTGGTTTTCTTAAAATCAATATATTTTTCCCAACTTTGGATAGCCAAAAATTCAAATCCTTTCATAATATTCTTGGTCATATCTTCAAATATAGGTTCCATGCTTTTTATTATCTCCTCACCATCATATGAGGTTCTCTTTTCATGCCTAGTCATAGTTTCCAAAAAATTGTCTTCTTCTCCTACTTTTTTTTCCTCTTCAACAAAAGCACTTTTGGTTACAATATATAATGGTGGTACCTGAATTATTGTACTTATAAATATCAGACTACATCAGGTGCCAAGATCATGCTCTGATAACACTGTAATGTCCCTTTTTGAAATTTTACTAAATGACCAATTTTTCACTTTTTCCCCAATTTTGAGCTTAACTAGTTTTGATGTCTAGACCTCCAAATTGACCCAAATGCTTCCAAATTTTCTCTAAAGGTACATGACTGATAACATAAATTAAATTTCATTCTCATGTATTTTTTTTGACCTCCCAATTACTTCTGCAAACTTGTTTAATGTTCTGTTCAAAGTAGGAGTCTTTAGTAGCAAATTGGGGCTCCAATTCCCCCTGGGTAATTGCTTGAAATGGATTCACAAATGATCCCAAAGTCACTTGAATTTCTGAACAGAGTCTGGGTATGTGTAAGGGACATTTTTAAAGTCTCATATGCATCATGGTTCAGTTTATATAGGCTGTTATGAATCTTTCCAAAACAACTCCCAGGTCACAATTTCGACCATTGGGGAAAATGCACCAAATCTTCTCCCAATGCAATAAAAATGAGTAAAATGGATTCAAATGATTAAGTACTGAAAATAGACTTGAAATACACATTAATTACAGTCCATCCATCATACAGTTATCAGAGATGCATTCCTCCATTCGAAATAATAAGCATTACCATCGCATATATCAAAATGGAGTGGAAATGGTCATTGTTTGCTCATTAAAAGTCATCTTGACATAAAAATATTGGGAATTTTGACTTGAAACTTTTTGAGAATGAATAAAAGAGCATATTGAACTGATTACAATTAGAAATGGACAATTAAAGGCTCTCCCAATTCGAAATCATCAGCATTACAATGGTTCACAACAAGATAGTGGGGAAATGACACTATTTCTTCATTGTTCAACATTTTTACATGAATTATTTTGGGTATTTCAAACTGAGAGTATTCGAAAGCGCAATCCATCCATTGGCATGAATATGGTGTGAAAACTGGAAATAGTTGAGAGAGAGTGTTGCAATAGAAGAATCCACATGCTTTCCTGTAGCTTACACCTGCAAATAAGACTCCATTAAAGCTCGATGAAAGAACTGAGTGGAATTTCCAAACACCAAATAGGATGGGAATCTTACACCCTCAAAATTGGCTTAAGCAAGAAAACTAGTCATCCACTAGCTCTCACAATTCACAAATGACAATTTCACAAATGAGCAAAAGCTTCTTCTCATGGCTGATCCCTATATTTTATAAACATTATTAGCCTTATAAGGTTCCAAATCCATCCATAAAACAAATCCAAGTAGAATTGGTGTGGCTGCTCATGCTATGCCACGTGGCCTCTCTCTTCACCTTCCCTCTTCTCCCAAATTTGAGTAGGAGCCTCTTGGCCTTCTCCAACTCCCAAATTCAACCTGTAAGATGCTCTATTCAGTCCTGACATGTCAGTATGTCACTATTTCAGCCTTCAGATCTGACTTTTGTCATAACTGTCATAGAATATCCATCATTGTTGTCATAGATGTCATAAATGTAAGGGGAATCTGGCCAAGTGTCCATGAAAATCCCATTTGGCTCTTCCTCTCCCATGTAAGTTACAATTCATCCCAAATTCAACCTATGAAGTATATGGACAAGTATATTAGCCTTATAATCCATCCAAAAACATTATGCTTCCCATATATTCGAATTTGCAAGAGAAAGATACCATTTAACATAGGAATTCTAGTTAGTGTGGGCCCCATAGTCTCCATGTGTATTCATGCTCCATTGCCACTTCCATTTTCTCTTGTATTTATTTAATAAGCTACATTATGAAATATTTTTCCCCTTCTAATGTCTAAACATGATTTATTATCCCCCTTATTCCAAATATCAAAGCTTCCACCCCCAACCTACGAAACTAGTGATTTTTCTCCTTAGCAATTATTTGACTTTTAGCATCCCTTTGACAACTTTCATGAACATGGAAAATGTGATTTGGCCATTGTGACCCAATGCAAAATTTGGGACATTAAATTCCCAATATGCAAGAGAAACCAAACATCTAACACTAAGGGACCTCGAATCATACCTTATTCCAGACAATTGAAGTAGATCCTCGTTAAGCTTTTCCCAATCCTGCTTGCGCTAACAATTTGATCTCAACAACAACAAACAAGACAAGCATGCTATATAATATGGTGTTAGATATTCTCTAGCATATATAATAAAAAATGTATAAGCAATTAAACATATCCATGGATTCGATATTCATTCAAATGCACATTATTGGACGAGAAAATATATTTCTATTAATCAAATCAGAGATTACACAAGTGACAACCTCTGTCGGCACGTCTGCGAACCGGAGAAACTGAGTCCTCCACCTGGGTCTCCACCACCTGAATCCTCCATCTCTTGATAGCAATCTCACAAGCAAAGGAAAGCTTAGGAAGAACACAAAGTGCTCCAAAGGGAAAAAGGGATGCAGACTCAAGTATATGCAAGATATGGCAATAATGGACTATAGTTTCATTGCTCTTCAATTCCTCCTCCTCAATGTATCCAAGGGTTTACTTATATAGTACTCCAAAGGGGTAATGGAGGGTCAAATCCGAGCTATCTCGAGGCATATGGAAGGCCAAGAGTCAAGTGGTTCAGACACACATGAAGGAAAACTCCAAAAATATTTGGATTTATGCACACATCCCGATGTACACGGGTTTGAGGTCAAAAGTCGCGTGTACACGCGAGTATGGGATTAAAAGTCACGTACAACAATTAGCAGGTGTTTTAAGGGATGAACTTGGAAACATCAAACTATAATATTAGTCCATGGGTTCTAAAGAGTCTGCAAAGGGACATGGAAGGCCATAAATATGTGATCAACCATGTGTGGTAAAATCAACTATAACATAGACTATCTGCAGCAACTGTGAAGACAATAAAAAATATAGCTTTCAATATTTAAAACAATGAAATGACTGCACTCGATGGCTTTGGATGAGATGGGTAAAACGAAAAATTAGAAACATGCAATTGCTCTACTTCTTAATATTGACAAAAAAATGAGCAGTTAAATTGAAATAATCAAGTTGTGTGAAGGTAATTATAACAGTTTTCCTTTTCTATTTTATTAATATTGAATCAAGAACAAACTACTATTTTCTAGCATGATAAACCCCTTTCTATGTAAAAAATTAAAAGTTTAGAAGGCTTAAGGGCCTCCAGCACGTCAAATTTTGAATCATTTTGCTCCAAATGCTTAGAAAGACAAAATCAAGATTACAAAAACCAAAACTATTTAAATTTTTCTATTTATAATTATGAATAATCAATGTCTTTTTTTCCTATTTCAAAATTTGTTTTTTCATCAAGGAAAAACAGGCAAGATAATTGCTTTATATGGAAATAAAATGCAAAAAGAACATGCCCTCGACACCCTGTGCAATACATAAATAACCATTTATTTATATATAGATTAGAGAATTTGCTTAAACTATGTTTGCACACCTGTAGACTATAGTTATGGATCGATAACTAATCAGATTTCTCCCAAACATCATGACCCAGATGGGGAAACACAAGCAAAAGATGCAAGGATGACATATAATTCACCCACGGAAATCCCATTACAAATCAAACAAGAAAATTAGTCGGAAAGTGTGTAAAATTCCATAGATAAACACCTTTAAAGAATGTAGAGAATCAACCTTTTCAAACAACAACTAGGAATTAAAACCCTAAATACCAGTGTTTACTATCACTTTCATCCATCTTGGCATTTCCTTTTTCCACTTGCACGCCATGTGGTTGCATGAGTATTTTACTGTTCCAAAGCTTCAAGCATAGTAGAGGTGTTTCTCTGGACCTACAAACCATTCTAAAGCCAAGTCCACAAGTCGAACCCTGCTGTGAATTCCAACCTCCGATGGGAATGAAGCTTTAGCATCCCCCCTCCAAGGCTTTAGCATTCCAAGAGGTAGTCAACCAAGATAGTCCCAAGCGCAAGGGTGGATCTCAGAGGAAATTTTCCTGCCCAAACCTAGTTTACCATACATAGTGGAAAGGGAATAATATCTAGCGAGGAGAGCAATCAACCGAATGATATCTCAAGAGTCGGATTCCTAGACATTGAGCTCAACAACGAGTAACACTACTTTGAACTTTGCAAATGTTAGAGGCCTGCTATGAGGAATAGTCCAGACGCTCGCCAATGAAGACAAGGAAGTATTGCTTCAGACAAATTGCAAAGAAGAGGTAGCTTCCAAGGAGAACGAAGAGCTTGCTATACCCAGAAGCAACGACATCTAGACCAAACACAGACCAAACATAGACTAAACATAGGGAAACCATAAAACAGAACACTTCCATAAAAACAACAGAAAGCAATACAATGCAACAAACTAGAATGTATCTGTAAAGAAAGTGTTTGTAACATACCAGGAAAATACCACAAAAGCAGAAGTGCAAAACCAAGCCAGGAACATAAGAGCGGCAAAATATTTATCCAACATGAACACCTCAACCAAAGAACAAAACCCATGAGGAAATACACGTCTTAAAGAAACAATTAAAAAAAATATTTTTGCAAAAATGCTTCAAGAATGAAGTCTTGACACAACGGACGCTCTGTGACGGGACTGTGGAGACTATAGTAGCCAAGTGCATAGAGACATGATAATGTTTTTGTTAGGGTTAACCTTGACTTGAGATCGAGTCAAAGGTGGTTAGGTCTAGCAGATGGTTTGGGCACATGGTTTGTTGTAGCCCATGGTATTGTCCCATGGTATTGCATGTGTTAACCTTGACTCGAGATTGAGTCAAAGGTGGTTAGGTCTAGCACATGGTTTGGGCACATGGTTTGTTGTAGCCCATGGTATTGTCCCATGGTATTGCATGTGTTAACCTTGACTCGGGGTTGAGTCAAAGGTGGTTAGGTCTAGCACATGGTTTGGGCACATGGTTTGTTGTAGCCCATGGTATTGTCCCATGGTATTGCATGTGATTAAGCCTTTATAAGGCTTGAGGAGGCTCCATTGTAATTGTATTGGATGTGAGTACTGTATGGTAATGGATGTGAGTACTGTATGGTACTGGATGTGGGCATTGTATTGTGCTGGAAGAGAGACTATGAGAGCGTGAAGAGGAAGTGCAGCGGTTTTGCTGCAGGGCATATCCCTTCATCTTTCTGGACTGAAATAAAAGGACTAGCAAATTTGTTTGTGGACGTAGCCCATCGTTTGGGTGAACCACGTTATATCTGTGTCTCTCTGTAATGTTTAATGTGTTTTTGCATCTTGTTTATTGATTTAACTGTATAATTGTTATTGCTCTACAGTCCTATTTTTCTAACAATTGGTATCAGAGCCAAAAGGTCTATTTGGTTTGTAAACTCCTAGGAAAGAAGGGTTCTTGGTTCGAGTGGGAGAAATGGCGGAAGAAGGAAAGTTTAGGGTCGATAAATTTAACGGCCAAAACTATCAGTTATGGAAGATGCAAATGGAGGACTATATGTACCAGAAAGATCTGTACCTATCGTTGGGCGAAAAAGCAAAACAGCCAGCGGCTATGAAGGATGAAGAATGGGAGGTTCTTGACAGAAAGGCACTAGGAACAATACGGCTGTGCCTGGCTTCGTCAGTGGCCTTCAATATTTAGAAAGAAATAACAATAGAGGGTGTGATGAGCGCATTGAGTAAGCTCTACGAAAAACCCTCGGCTTCTAACAAGGTATTTTTAATGAAGTGTTTATTTAATATGAAGATGTCGGAAAGTGGATCTGTTGCTGACCATTTAAATGAGTTTAATACACTTACCAGTCAGTTAAGTTCTGTAAAAGTGAAATTTGATGATGAGGTTAGGGCTCTTCTAAACTTGTGCTCATTGCCAGAAAGCTGGAATAGCTTGGTCATGGCTGTAAGTAACTCTGTCCCTAGTTCAAGCACTCTTAAGTTTGATGATGTTGTTAGTGTTATTCTTAGTGAGGAAATGCGATGGAAAGGCATAGGTGAGACATCAGGTAATGCGTTGACCATGGAGAGTAGAGGGAGACAAAAAGAGAGAGGAAGTAGCCCAGGAAATTGCGGCAAGTCTAAAAAGGGAAGATCCAAGTCCAGATTCGGAAATATAGAATGCTAGAACTGCGGTAACAAAGGACATCTAAAGAAAGACTGCAGAGCACCAAAGAAGAAAGGTGAGAGGCAGCAAGAGACTACCCAGGAAGCAAATGTAGCAGGTGATGTGTTACAAGATGCT
>LPNX010696010.1:309527-326101 GCA_001517045.1 Pseudotsuga menziesii
TAAGGTCTAACATGCAGGATATAAATGTGCTAAAAAAAAAACTAGCTAAATCATTTGCGATGAAGAATTTGGGTGCTGCAAAGCAAATCCTTGGTATGAGAATAACAAGAGACAGGAAAAATCGCAAATTGACATTGTCTCAAGGTGAGTACATAGAAAAGGCGTTGCAGAGGTTTAGAATGCAGAATGCAAAATCAGTCAGCACACCTTTGGCAAGCCATTTCAAACTAAGCAAGCATATGTGTCCAGAGACACAGGAAGAGATAGATTACATGTCCAAGATTCCCTATTCATCAGCAGTTGGGAGCTTGATGCATGCCATGGTGTGCACAAGCCCAGATATTACACATGCAGTGGGAGTTGTGAGCAGGTATATGAATAATCCAGGTAAAGAGCATTGGAAAGCAGTACAGTGGATTCTCAGGTATTTGAGAGGTACCACTTCTCATGCATTATGTTTTGGAGGTTCAGACACTGTTCTACAGGGATATGTTGATACAGATATGGCTGGTGATAAAGACAGCAGGAGGAGCACCACAGGGTATGTGTTCACTGTAGGTGGAACAGCAGTAAGTTGGATTTCAAAACTGCAACAGGTTGTTGCACTTTCAACAATGAAAGCAGAGTATGTTGCTGCTACAGAGGCTAGTAAGGAGATGATTTGGTTGCAGAGGTTCATGGAAGAATTGGGTAAGAAACATGAGAATAGTAGGCTGTACAGTGACAGCCAAAGTGCCATTCATATTGCAAAGAACTCAATCTTTCATTCAAGGACTAAACATATAGAACTCAAGTACCACTTCATAAGATCTGTTCTAGATGAAGAACTATTAAAACTGGAAAAGATTCACACTAGCCAGAATCCTGCAGACATGTTGACAAAGGGAGTAACCAGAGAGAAACTGAGTTCCTGATCGGTTTCTGTTGGCCTTAAAGCATGAAGGTGAAAAAAAGAAATTTGCCAAGTCCAAGTTCCAGCAAGTGCAGTAGCGGTAGAGTTGCTGTGATTAGTCACCATGAATGCACATAAAAATGTAATGGAGCGATTTGCATGTAAATGGGCATATGGATGTAAGACCTGGTAAGGCATGCATACCCCTGGTAACTCACCGGTAAAGTCAGGAGATAGACCTAGGTGATAGGGGGGTGTATGTAAGATTCCTCGGTAAATACTTGAGGGGAGTTGGTGATTACTCCAAGTCAAGTTTAAAGAGGGGATTGTTAGGGTTAACCTTGACTTGAGATCGAGTCAAAGGTGGTTAGGTCTAGCACATGGTTTGGGCACATGGTTTGTTGTAGCCCATGGTTTTGTCCCATGGTATTGCATGTGTTAACCTTGACTCGAGATTGAGTCAAAGGTGGTTAGGTCTAGCACATGGTTTGGGCACATGGTTTGTTGTAGCCCATGGTATTGTCCCATGGTATTGCATGTGTTAACCTTGACTTGGGATTGAGTCAAAGGTGGTTAGTTCTAGCACATGGTTTGGGCACATGGTTTGTTGTATCCCATGGTATTGCATGTGATTAATCCTTTATAAGGCTTGAGGAGGCTGCATTGTAATTGTATTGGATGTGATTACTGTATGGTACTGGATGTGAGTACTGTATGGTACTGGATGTGGGCATTGTATTGTGCTGGAAGAGAGACTGTGAGAGCGTGAAGAGGAAGTGCAGCGGTTTTGCTGTATGGCGTATCCCTTCATCTTTCTGGACTGAAATAAAAGGACTGGAAAATTTGTTTGTGGACGTAGCCCATCGTTTGGGTGAACCATGTTATATATGTGTCTCTCTGTAATGTTTAATGTGTTTTTGCATCTTGTTTATTGATTTAACTGTATAATTGTTATTGCTCTGCGGTCCTGTTTTTCTAACATTTTTCATACTGGGCACTGGGAAGCTCTTCGAACCACATGCCGAATCTACCTCACTACAAAGGCATGCAAGCATACCATAGTATGTAAGTGGTATTGGGAAGTGGGAAGAATGGAAACCATAACCCTGCCCGAGAAGCCGCCCCAGAAACCAAAGCAACAACATTAAAAGAAGAACATACATGCATTTAAATAATTGCTGAAATCACTTCGTCGTTGGGTTTTGGGGCACAAGAATCCAAGCCAACGTCACCTTAGCAGAACCAATGTTGATTTCAACAAATCAATAATTAAAAAAATCTATAAATAAATTTTTCCCTGCACAATAAAAAAAACCTTAATCTACACTCGATTTTTTTCAAATTGCTAGAGATTAATACACCTGACCAAATCATATATATCCCCTTGCGGGGACATAATAACGAGCTATGGTGCACATATTGCTCGACGGAGGGCCATACTAAATATAACTGTTAACTACAAGATGATAGAAGATCAAATAACTGTCGAGTTGTCCACACTAGATATTATTGCAATATATGTGAAGGATGTGAGATCCACTCTCAACAGATTGGCCATACATTGCAAAGGATTCCAACCTAAGGTATTTGTTGGGACAATTCATTTAATACCGCATAATGTGTGTTAAACATGAAGAATAAATAAAAGTACCATTCGGTATATCAAGCTTAAACTGTCGATTATAATGACCAGAATGGTTGAGACTTTAGAAAAAATGACCAGAGAAATAATGGCTACAATTGACGAGGAGGTTACAATGATCGAGGAAGATACAAAAATAATCAAGGTAATAATCCTAGTTGTCGAATAAAGTCTATATTCTGCATATGTTTCGGTGAAGAACATTTGAGTCTAAACTATCCTTGGAAGGATAAGATCAATCTCAAATTTTGTACAAAATGTGGGGTGAACGATCATTCATTAGAAGATTTCCCCATAATCCTTGAGAAAATTATTAATAAGAAGAACACTAATATTTTTCCTAGTGTTCCCAAGCATAAATCTCTCAATACTAAAAATATGCATATCATAACTAGACAAGGTATTCAAAGATTGGAGGTGACAATTTGCACATCACTAAAATCCAAAGCAAATAAAATAATTATCCTAATCCTAACAAGCAAAAATAAATTTTCAGTAATGCTACATGAATCTTTCAATAATTAGCATTAGAATAAGATACTCAAGAGACCATAAATAAAACACTTAATAAATTATAGAAACTTCTCACAAAAGAAGAAGCGGTGGCTCATCTTATTGATTTGATGTATATAATAAGAAGTAATTTGGCGATTGATAAGATATCTACAATTTTATGTCGACTAAATAAAAAATATAATATTGATATCGACATACTGGTCGACCTTTAAGTCAAAGGATCTTGTATTTTGGAATTCATCCTTGTCTTCGGGTCTCAAGCAAATATAATGACAATAAGTACTTGGGAAAGATTGGGTCGACGCAATTGTTCAAGTTGGGCATCTACCTTAAGCTCGCTGACTAGGGCTTAATTGAACCAATTAGAGTTTGTAAAAAAATTCAGACTTCAATAATGGGCATCGCCACAGAATTTGATTTAGAATTAGTAACTGATCCAAAGGAACGTTCCAAATCCTTCCCTACTCTGGTCAGTCGACCATGGGAAAGGAAAATCAAGGATTATATATCATTAGAAAATGGTAGAATATTAAATATGAATGGAGAAGGGAAAAATATCAGTGTACCCATCTATCCATCACAAGCTAAACCTTGGGTTCAACTTGATGATAATGATGCAGAATCTAATATGATTATACCATATAATGGAGAATAACAAAGACATGATTGAGCCTAATGAAAATGGGGAACTCCAATTGGGTTCCTGCATGCCCATTGGAAAAAATTCAGATTTAGAGTAATGTGACTTACAGATTGAAAATTATGAGGCCCAAGCATGAGAATACTAGACAACTGAATCCATTCCCTATCACTTTGTGGATAAATGTTTTGCTATTCTAGTCTTTCCAAAAGTGTTTGAAAATAAATCTAGAGAGTATCCAACTCCAGTGACGACTATAAATGAACCAACCAATTTACCACCGCTTTGGTATAAAGAACACGAGTTCCCATCCAGTCACGTCAATGAAGTTTCCAAAAATGTGGCAGGGCAAGGACAACTACAAATTTGAGTCGAAACCTTCACTGATCAAGCCGCTTATTGTTGGGACATCCATTGATCCCATATTCAAACTTGGACAACAACATCCACTTACTTTTTAGATCACTTTGTAGGAAATAGGTTGACAACATAAGCATGAATTACCAAGTTTACTCAAGGACAAAATCTAGTTGATCATATCGACACCTGTGAGAAACAATGGAAAATACTTGGATACTGTGACGAATGGACCTAGCCACATAATAACCTGCCCAATAAATGGTATCTTATCAAAGAATGAGAAGGATAAACATTTAATTGGTAGTCTCTTAAATAAATTTTATTAATGATTTTTCATTTACTCCCACTGAGGATTATGTTAAAGAAGTTGTTAAGGAAATTCAAAATTTTATGAAATTGGTAGAATGACCAATCTATATAGTCGAAGCTACATCTAATCATTGATTGAAGAATGTGAAGACCAACCAAAATAAACGGGTTCACCTCTCAACTTGCTTGGACTTAGAAAATTATAACATCCTAGGAACAAGTTTTAGATGGAAGAAAGACTATCTTAACACATTCGCCCAATCAAGCCAGTCATGAAAGGTCTACCTAAGCTAAGGAAGAAGATGGATGTCCCATAGAAAAGGAATTTCCCCCATATTTTACAGAGTTTATAGAAGGAGAGTGACATATTGACCATTCAAAAGCACCTAAATGGATGGATGCATAAATTAAGATAAAAGAATTTGACATTTCCATTGACGACAAACCTAAGTTAGAAAAAATAGGAGTTTACTAGTTGGACCAACAAACAACAAAGTTAACAAATATCGTTAAATAATATCAAGATGTGTTTGCTAGATATTTTAAGGATTTAAAAGGCTTAGTTCAAGAAATGAAAGAAATGCAAATAGAATTTATGCTTGATGCAAATCCTATTAAGAAGAGACCATATAAACTAGCCAATAAATGTACATATACAGTTAAGAAAGAAATAGAAAATATTTTAGCCGCATGAAACATATATCCAATCGACCAGTCAAAATGAGCTATCCCAATGGTCATCCAAACCAATAATCAAAACCTTAAAAGGAGTTATATTTGCATTGATTTCAGAGGAATAAATAGATTGACCCTAAGAAATCGCTTCCCTACACCTTTTACACATGAAATTATTAACGAAGGTCCAAGACATGAATTTTATTATTTTACAGATGGATTTTCAAGTTATAATCAAGTGCCCATGCCAAAAGAAGACCAACATAAGACTACATTTGTTTGTGAATTTGGTTCATTCACATACAAAGTAATTCCTTTTGTTTTACAAAATACACTGGGAACTGGATATACATCACTAAAAAGTACCTAAAAACAGAAATATTAGCATGAAAAAATGATCAAGAATAAGGACATTGCAGTTGAAGATCTAGTGCTCTTGTATGACAACATGGTATAAGGAAAACCAAGAAATTTAGAGAATGCATGGATGGGTCATAACATAGTCAAAGAAATGAAACACAATGGATTAATGAAACTAAAAATGATTCAGGGTCAAGTTTTCACCAAAGTCGTTAATGAAGCTCGACTAAAAAGATAGTGTATATAAGAGGAACCCTGTCGATTAATGGCCATATCACCACTAGTTGATCATCTTGCATCTAGGTTTACATTTTTGTTAATTATAATTTATAACTAATTTTCTTGAAGACAATTATTTAACTTATTTAGAATAGATTGAATATTAAAAAGGAGCTAAGACATGGACTCTAGCAGGTGAAGACAACTTCAATACAATGATAGTAGACTAGACAGAAAAAAACAGAATAGCCGAGTATGAGCATGTAGCGACCTAGAAGCAACCAACCCTCACCCAATGATGATCAAAGGAAATAATAAACCAACAACATGGAGATCAATCCAACCAACATAAAATATGAAACTAGGCAGATGGAGAGCACTCCCTGTCGACCAAGGAGCAAGGATACCAACAAATAAGATAAACGTGGATGAGATCATTCTAAGGGTTACATACCACAAAGTGAATCGATTAGATCATGTTTAAAATTATAGTGCAAGCTTCATCAAATGTGTGATGTAGTTGTTCCACACAATATCCAGAATTACTATATTTACCTACTCATAATAAATAGTCGCCTATTTCTGTGCGCTTATAAATATGTAACATACCCAACCTAGGTCACTTGGTAACGAATGGTATATGTGCTCCCACTTATGATAAAGAGAGACAGATCAAGTTTAACACATCAAATAATTTCACTGATTCATGTCTGCTCTATGGTAAATAAATTTAAACTTTCTCAAGTTAACTAGTCATGCATAAGCTTTTCTAATTTAACTAAGAATTTAACAACTAGTTTCAATAACTAGTTCTAGAAAAATCTATCATAATAAGTCCCGATGATCAAACTGATATGTATATTCCATATACGACCACATGACAATGCCTATTAATCCCAAATAGTCGATACAAATAGAACTAAACATGGTACAATTCATCATTAATCAAATTACAATAATTGTACTTAAAGTAGGATTCTTAACACAACAATTGCTAACCATTTCCTTTCACATACATCATATTTAAATTTCATGAGTAAACTGATGTATAATATTACATCAGTCATAATCAGCCATAAGGTTGTCCTTATATCTTATTCCATTATCAGGATTACATTTTCAAATTATAGTGCAAAGTACAAGCATAAAGAAGTACATATTTACTAGGAGGCGGTCAGTCCAACAAGCGAGCTAGTTAATCTACTTTTCAATTTAACAGTAAATATGTGCATGTAGATTTCCTAATACATAATAATATTCACACATCTTGAATGAAAAGGTTAAAATAAACTTATATTAAATGTATGCAATTGGTGGCAACATGATAACTTTCCTCCCAGCCTGTGATCTATACTTGGTGTATGTTTTCCCACATAAATATCCCCCTGAGCCGAGGTTCTAGAATTCTCACACTAGAAGGGATATTCTAGGTTGATACTAATGGATGGTGTGCTTCATTTCTTAGAATCCCCCCTCTCTAATAAATCCAAGAAGTGGCCGGTCTTGGGATTGTACCCCTCTCTCAGAACGCCACTTCCGACCTCCAAGGTCAATTTCTCATCTCGAACCCCCACTAGAGCATTCAAAATTTGAGAGTAGTTGGGCCTAGACACTTTTATGGGACTACGCCCCTCTCCTTTAGGTTCTATCACAACCAAGAAGATATTTCAACATAGGATTTCCCCCCTCTCTTGTTGGATAATCTCTCAAAACAACTATTTTGACCACCCAGTCAAAACACAAATTAGAACTGCCAGTGGAGTAATCAAAAGCAAGGAGAATATTTTCCTCCTAATCCCATAAGTCGAACCCCTAATAGGGAATTCACTTCACAGGGATAAAAATAATATGGACCAAGTTGAGATCCATACTAGGGCATCCATAAACAAGAATAACTGAACTCCTGGATCAATAAACTGTAGTATTGAATAAATTGTGCAAGTATCGAGGCTAAATCTCTATGGCATTTGCTTCTCCACTATATCCTTACTCTACTAAGATCCCAAACCTATATATACTCAAATGAATGGATTCCTAAATCAATTCAAATCCTTTTTTCCTAACTTGAATTGCGTCTAAGAGTCAGACTCTAGACCACTAAGGAAGGACTCCCAAATCGCCGGGTCATCCTAACCACCACTCACTAACTCATTCAAGTCTTCATAGAGGCTCTTGTTTCACTGAGACTGACTCTACAACACCAATATAGACACTTCCATTGCATGGCTAATTTGAATTCGTTAATTTAACTCCAAACCCCCCTTAAATGACTCTTAATCACCCATGATTTACTCCCATGCACTCAAGACAAATCAAATTCAGAACGACCGACTCCAATTCACCCTTGATCGCTCCCATGTACTCAAGATCTCAAATTGATCTTATTAACTAAATATTACTGACTTTAACCCAAAAAATACATTAATTAACTACATCCAAACTCCAATTATCCAACTAACTCTAATTGACTATCAGTTACAGTAGTCTCACTAGTGTAACTAGAGACGAACTCAAATTAACTGACTGTAACTCATTTAAACTCAAACTAACTGAAATTAACTGAATATAACTCAGTTAAACTCAATTTAACTAAAATTAACTAACATTTACTTTAAAATAGCTGATAGTAACTCCATTAAGCTCAATTGAACTAAAATTAATTGGCATTAAACCAAACTTAGGTGCATGCCTTGACCATAATTAGTCACTTAGGAACATATATCATGTGTGAAGTGGATGTGGGCCCCACTAACATCTAAATTAGGAATATTCTTACGTAGGGGCATAGATACTGCATGCAAGACATAAATTATATGTTTTAGGACCCCCCCATAGAAAAAAATTAATAAAATTAGTTGGGAAAGAATATTGTTAAGTGGAGTTGCAACTCCTAACCCAACTCCTTCTCATATGACAGTCTAGAACCCCCCAACAACGTTATTGTCATGTTGTGCCATTATTAATTATCATAATAATAATAGTAATTAAATAAAAAAATACTACTAATTATTGCAAATAAAATAAAATCCATCTCATCAAGTGTCCATTGTCTTGACACCCAATTCCAACTCAACAAAGAGAAATAAGTAAATAAACCAATGGTTGGGGCTTACCTTTGGGATATTACATCCCACCCCCCTAAAAACAATGCATCGTTCTCGATGCATACTTAGTCTTACATGTCATCCCACATGGCTTTATTCATTTCCACTCTCAGAACTCTTCTTCCAAGATACCACGATACTTCCCACTACCACTTGCTTTTATGCCCATCTCCACAGCCTATAGAATGTGACTTTCTTGACCCTGTCGGTCCCTCAAAATATCACCATCCCACTCCTAGCATTCTTGTGCGAGAACATGGACTAGAAGACTGGTTCCCCATGTAGAAGCAAGGGTTAATCGTCAATCCCTACCACAAGGTCTTCATGCCTCATTGCAAGGCCTCCAATCTTTCAACAAAATAGACTAACTTGAATCATAGTTCAATCAATAAGCCATGTGGTTATCCATCATGTATAAAGATACAAGATACAGAAAATGCATCTTCATGATACAAGAAATAAATTCCAATTACTTACACAAATTTCATCAATATATACAAAGTTACATAAAAAAGTATCAATACTTTTTCATCAAGCTATTCATATCACAAATATACTTCCCTATTAAAGTTACCATATTGTCTTTGCTATAGAAAACTAATCCATAGGCGATATTATATATTATCGAGCAATATTTGTTACCATATGACATTCATAGGAACATAACTCAATATTCACCAATCTTTGTAAAAAACTGTAGTGTGAACCTCTTCAATATATTCATGGAACCAAAAACAAATACAAAACTTTTAAAATTGATATAAACAAAATAAAGAAATTATTACTTCACCAATTGCATTACCTAAATTATAAGATTATTTGAGATTAAGGTTGAGTTGTACTTTCCACGCATGCTATTTATAATTGTTAAGAATTCATCAAGGTTGCTAGACTTATTATATCGAGATTTAATCTAAGACAAGTAAAGAACATTTAAAACAAAATATACTTATTTTAAGTATGCTAATCCCTTGGATGCATTCCTTCTTTCTTCCATATGTTAAGCCTTTGATATTCTAACTATAATTATTTCTTAAACAAAAATGGAAATACCATAATAATATTCTTATGCATAGGGATATGATAGATAATGGAGTTGTGTAATATCCTTCTTGTTTCTATGGTAGAGCAACACTTTATACATCAATCCTTATGAGGTTCAAACCATTCTTCATAAATACTTTAGTTGATATTCAATAATTATATCTTTTCATAATTTTGGTAGGTCACTTGGTACCCATATAGGTTACCTTTCATAAAATATCTAATACAATTATTTTAAGGTTAGTGGAAGTCATAATGTCCATAAGTTTGCCACTTGGACTACTCATTATGTGAATTCAATATGCTTTACCTACGTTATCTAGAGTTCAAAATAGCATGTTCATGCACCCATACTGCAATTTAATATGTACACATAATTATTTTTCAATCATAAATTTTAATATACTAAGCATTCGATTGTAAGGATTTAAATGCTAAAGCTTATAGATTAAATTTAGATGTGAATTTTCTACTTGTATTGACGATCTTAATAATGGACAATGGAATATTAGATCTTCATGGTTGAAGTCCTAGTTATCTCCTCTTAATAATAGTAATCAATCAACTATAATACACATTCTTTTATAAGTTCCACATGGTTTAGTGTTTAATTAAGTGCGTTCTACCAGATCTTAGAATGACATTTAGCGTGTTACATCTACCTAAAATCATAGAAAAAGATATTTATTTAGCCATACCAAAGATATAACGCAATCATACATATATACACAGGTCCTCCTATATTATATCACACCTATATACACATATCATATGATATCGTATACACACTTAACACTCTAGTTACATTTTTTTTTATCAATGGTTTTCATTACCTTAGAATACACATATATTACATATATACCAATATACGCTTCCGAATACTATACGACATTTACGATGCTATATCATAGCAATATATATCGTCAACTATATCTATATCTATATATCTATATATCTATATCTATATATATTATACACTTACTTACATACTGTTGTGCCCCTGCTCAACAGCCTTTAAAATTCATTATTTCATCAAACAAAATCCCATTTTGTTTTGATGAAATGTTCAAATTTTAAAGGGACAAATCAAATGAATTATCAGCTACTGAAAGGGTAGTTTTCGCTAAGCTACTGATTCAGCAAAATTCCATGTTTTAAAACAATCTTTGAGAACCATATTAGATCAATGAAATCACTACTACGAAGTTATTATTTCGGGTGTGATTTATATTTTAGAATTCATAGGATGAGTATAAATGGTTTTCATATTGGCTATTCTCATCCTAGTCTTGAGTCTTATCTAAAACATGGTAAATTGATCTTATCGTTTGATTTGTTATTATCGTAGTTGACAAGGTTGGTTAAGGATTATGCATGGTTGCTTTGCTATGACTATGGTAGTCGACAAAGCTTAGGGTTTCGAAGGACTAATGTTTTTACATGCCATTGCCCAAGTTTATAGACCATAATCGATGCTACCAAGGCAGTTCAATGTTAATTTTTATATGGTTTGCAAAGTCTATGTTCGACGTGATGGTTTGTAATTTTATGCGTTGCCCGCCACCTTTGAAGGGTAAGTCGAATCTATGGTTAGGGGATATGTATTATGGTTTGTCATCGGATTGATTTATGTCGCAGCCTTCATTCAGATTGACCTGTGTGAAGTTGATACGGTATCAATTACATGGGTACTGAAACCTGTCCATAGCATTTAAGTCTCAGTACTTGTTATCCATCGTGTCTAGCTATTAATGGAACACCTGTTTCGTGTACAGCGAGAGGTCTCATATCAATCACGCCGAATAAATAATGATAACAGGAGTTATCTCGAGTCTTCGACCGTCATTCCTCATTAATTGATTACCTCTCTGAATGATTATGCTCTCGTCCATGCTGAATTCACAGGGGTATCGTTGGTGGTTGCTTATGGCTTATTTTGCTCCTTACAGGCTTGGGTTTGATTATTTGTTGTTCTTCCGTGGTCTGCACCCCGAGTGCTCTCTATCTGGTTCACTGTCTAGTGTCGGGTTGTGGTATTTGTTCTACGTACAGTTACGTGCCTTGACACGGCTGGCCATGGGACCTGTGGTGAGGGTAGAGCCTTGTGAAATGAAATTGCTGGAGTCGAACCCTGAGCTGTCAGCAAAGGTTCAGGCTATTGGGTGGATGCCATTTATAAGTAGGTTCTCCGATTCGAACCCCGAAGTCATGAGGGTTTTCGCTCTCTTCCTGGTTGATTATCAAGCTGAAGTGAGTGACCTCTGTTTTAGGGTTGATGAGAGATCCGTGGCACTTGCTACAGGTCTGTCACTACAAGGCGAGAAATGGTTCAAATACAAGCGCATGGATATAACAGAGTGGCGGCAGCTGCTTAAAAATCCTTGCCAAGATGTTGCATTTCGAACCGGGGTAGCTCACAAGTATTTCAAGAAGGAGTGGCGTCCTGTTCTCGACTTGATTCACAGATACCTAACCTATGAAGGTCGTTTATCAGCAGCGTATGTATATCATCTCAGGCTTATGTCTGATTTTATAGGGTTTCCGCTGAACTTACCTTATTATCTTTTGCATAGTATGTTCAAGATGTCTAATGCAATCAAAAAGGGTCCTAAGCATGTCAGTCACAGTCTCTTTCACCATGGCTTAGTTCACATGTTAATTGATAAGGAGTTGTCGAAGTCGAACCGGTCTTGGGATGAGTTTGTGGAGTCCAATGGTTTTTCCTCGTTTTGTCACTGCATGTTTGATAACCCTGATGAATGTAATAAGCATAAAGAGTCGAGTCCAGTCTCGGTCCCTTCTTTATGCAAACCTCTGTCAAGCCCTGGCCGTATGAGTCCTGACCCTTGCAAAGATCCTATGACCAATCCAGTGAAAAGTGCTGATACTCCTTTAGGTTCCAAACGCGTGAGGAGAGTTTTATCTCTGTCACCGATTACGCCACAAAACAGCATCGATAAAACTGGTAATCGTGGAAGAGATCGACCCAAGGCCAAGTTGGTAGGTAGATTTACCAGGAGCATGGCGAAAGGCGATTCTGTTAAAACCCCCATGTCTGATAGTGCTTATGTTGAGACTGTGGTTTTAGATGATGAAGAAACGGATCTTCCCCCGCCTGTTAATGATAATATTGTTAAGCCTGAGATCGTTTCGGGCTTAGTTGATGAGAGTCTGCCTGCGAATGATCATTCTCTCGAGCATGAGTTTAATTTGAACCTCGGCCATGATAATACTCCTGTGGTTGATAAAGAAGTTCAGGTTAACCCTATTATTGATTCTTCAGCAAAAGAAAAGCTTGCTGGTACAAGCCCACCTGATTTGCATTATGTGGCAGATATGATGCATCCTCTATTCGTTAATTGTCTTTTGGATAAAATTCGCAGAATGGAGGAAAGAGTAAATGAAATTGCAGCAAATCGTGATTTGTTAAAGGCTGATAATGCTATGTTAAAGGGGAAAGTCGATGTGAGCGATCAACAGCTCCTACGCTTGAGAAATCATAAGAATAAGTTGATCAGAAGAGTTCTCAAGCTGCAGAACGAAAATGACAAGAATGAAGAAAAGGTTCGTGAGCTTAATGCTCAGATTGCGCTTATGCAGTTTAGGGCTCCATCGCCGAGTCAGTCGAGTGGGGTGAATATTCAAGTTTTCAATGCGCCTGTAAATTTGTAATGTTGTTTGCTATCAGTTTCTAATTTTGAAGTTTTGATGGGTTCACGATTAAGCTATCTCTGTACAGGTATTATTTATCTTATTTTTGTTTATTATATTGCATTTGTCTTTTTAATTTATATTTGTGTTTTGATTTTATTACTTGATTTATTGCAGGCGATATGGTTGCTGTTCATGCCCAGATTTTGATGACTGTGTATTTTTGGATGACTTCCCACATCGATCGGAACAGATCAACTACCAGGCTTTCCAGGTGTTGTTTTATCGTTGGAGTTTCGATCTTCATGGATTGAATCTTTATCATTTCTTGGTGTTTTTACTTATATTGAAAAATGACATGTCTTACTTGTCATTTTTAATGGGAAATTAGTTAGATGGTTCGATCGGGGCTATCTCTAGTTTTTAGGAATGTTTATTTTTGAAAAACATGTATTTAAGGAGAGATAGTTGATGGGAATAGGGGTCGATAGTTGATGGAAAGGGGACAACAAGACTGGGTTTGATTTACTTGAGACTTTAGACAGCTACCTGTCTGCAGCCACGATATGTTGAACTGGTGATATTTTTAATATATGTTTGCAGTTTGTATACTTGGCATATATTTTTGATATCTATTATTCTTGTCATTTCCTTTTCTACTTTATCTATGTTTGTCATAATTCTCTGAAGAATTTTCCAAACATACATGTTTTGTAGGATTATCGATTTTAATGTTTTCGATCTTGCTGATATGTCATGTTATGTAGCTGATGATCGATATTGTTGTTTACATAATATGTAATGATTACTGTATGGTTTGTTAATGTTTAAATTTCTTTAAATGTTATCAAGTGTATTCATGCAGTATTCTTATTGGCATAAATCGATTACAGGTTAATTCTCTCATCGCTCCTGATCAGGATAGTATATAGGTTAGGATAATATGTTGTTTATTTTCTGCCGATTATATTAGTCTAAAAATCTATTTGAATCAGATCCTTTTATATGAATTACATTAAGATTATTCCTTTTGTAATTATTGTGCAATGTGTATATAACATACCTCTGTAGGATATTAACTCTGTTAATATTTACTTTTCTACTCCTGTATTTAGAATTAACTGCTCTAAGTAAATTTAATGCAATAGTTTGTCATCCTGTAATATATAACCTGAATTAACCCTCGTAATTATAAGTAGAGGTCTGATTAACAATCAGTAGCGTTAACTTTAACCATTAGTCCTTTAGACTTTCAGGCCAACAGAGCCTTTAAACCTGTCGAGAACAACCATCCCAAACAGCTTGGAGCCTGCTCTAAGGATCCCGGTCTGGGTTGTCTCCCCCGTTGCGTGCACAGTCACAATCGCACGTCAACACATACATGCACACTTATACATATAGTTGATACACAATATCGTATATGTGTAATACTAATATTTATTGCATATAATAAGTTGAGCATTACAATATATCTCAACCTACCCCCATCGATACATACGCTATAACGCATGTTCTAGGTACACCCTATGTACTTTGTATATATGTATATTATCGACACATACATTGATATTTTATAACACACACACACACATATATTATTACACTTGGTAATTCTCATACTATTCCAAACAATATAATGCATGTAACCATGCCATATCTTATAATCATACATTTTATAACGCATAAACATAGATGATTAAATAAAAGTTGTGCGGTTGGGAATTCGTTCTCTTCAAGAGAAACACCCTTTCCACACACCATACCACGTAATTAATACATATTAAAATAATTTGAATGGGGGTTGCAATCTCCTTAGGGAGACGCCATTTCCAAACACCATATCAATTAATTAATATATATTAAAACCATCTGAATGGGGGTTGTGTTCCCTACAAGGAGATGCTCTTTCCCAAACTAGAAAATCGAATCATTAACGTACATAAAAGGAGGCCACATTCTCCAAATCTATACATATGAAATAATCCACAAACAAACAAATAACATAGATCATATATACATAATACTTATATTGCATAGCACTTGAGGAAGGTATTCCAAACAATTACATACACTAGTACAAAAGAGCGGATTTTTCCACGGAGGTTTTCCACGTTTCTTACTTTTTGGTGTAAAATCGGAAGCAACAAGAACGAGGCGTCGCTGTATCCACGCCTAGCCGTCTTTGTATCCACGCAGGGACTCTTATCCATTGCGGTATCGATGCCTAAAGCCTTGGACGTCACTGTATCCACGGCTATCCGTCGCTATAGCGACGGCACCGTCAAGTTGACCTAGGGCATTGAGATTTTGTTGGCTTTTTACAACGGTCAACTTGACCTAGGGTGAAAAAGTCAATGTTTGCCGTCGCTATAGCGACGTCTAAGAGTTCTATAAAAACAAAGACCTTAACGAGATTTTCTTCACACTTTCCATTGTTGCAGCACTGTTTTCGGGTGATTGTTGGAGCTGTTTATTATTTCCGTCTCCTGCTGGTGAACAATCCATTTCTAGATCTACATAGTTCGGATTTTAAACGTGCAAGGTTAGTTTGTGTTTTCAAATGATGCATACTAAATGATTTCCAATCTTCCAAACATGGATAGACATCTATGTTTAGGCCTTCATCCTCTTATCTTCACAATGTTCTTCTTTTACTAACTTTTTTTTGGTAGTATTGGATGAATTCGCTTGAAAGATTTTGCTTCTTTTGTAGCTTATGTGTCCTTTTTCAAGGTTTAATGCCTTCTACTGGAATCGGTTTAAGACAACATACATGTAAAAAGGGATTCGATTTTATTTTTATATGGAAAGTTCAAACGCCCAATAATATTTTAGATTAGAACAACATGCATGCAAAAAGGGACTTTTTTTTTATATGGGAAATTCAAACGCACAATAATATTTTCATCAAAGTCTTCAATATTGTCATTTTAGGTCACTTTTGTTGAACACCAAGGTCCATACATCGAAATTTGTCAAATCTCTTATTATCACACTTGAACATATTTGAATTAGAGCTTAATTGATTTTTCTTCCCAATTATGAAAAATAATTATTACTTTCAAATATAACTCATTTTTATATTAGTTTTATTATTTAATGTTTTTTATATTTAAACTTTATTTTCAAATTTCACTTTATTTACTTATATTGTTTTGCCAA
>LPNX010696037.1:0-39271 GCA_001517045.1 Pseudotsuga menziesii
ACTTACCTTTTGAAACAAAAGACTTCCCTGGGTTGACAATGAATTTCGTAAACTCTGTATGTTGATAACAATCTATCTGCATTTAGGGTGCTCGACAGTGGCCTCCCACTCTCTCCCTCCTTAACTACCTATCCTCCCTCCTTACTCATGTCCTCTCCAACCTTCATTGCCAGTCCTTCTCCCCTCAACAACCATCCCCTCCATACGAGCCATGGGCACTCAATGGGTTTTGAGCACCCTCCTCCTTCCTCCTTTGCATTCGTTGTTTTCCTCAGTTGGTGTAGAGCTCCTCACTTATGGTTCTGCAATCCCGTATGCTCTGTTGCTCTGGTGTTTTTCATATCATCTCATCGGTCTGTATCATCTTACAACCTCCCCTCTACCACAGTGTCTACTTTTGGAGCATCATGGCGATATAGAGGAGCTCCTAAGCTCCTTCTTTACCCTTTCAACAAGTTTTGTGGCTGCAATTTCTTTAGAGGCCGATCTCTTAGTGACATATCCGTATTTGGTTTTAGCGAAAGTGGCCTTCTCCTAGTTGAATATTGAATATTTTGTTGACTAGTTTCGGGCCTCCCCTGTTGAGGCAATTCCAAGTGATCCCTTTAGCATCATTTCTTCCCAGTTTTTTAGCATGGAGTATAGAGGTTTAGGCTCAAGGCAGCATATTGTAAAGGAGGGACTCAATGACCTAAAGAAAAACATACGTAGACTCGCAGACTTCGTAGTAATGGGAATTATGGACAATAGGGATATGGTGTTCGACGTTAAGCAATTGGTTGTAGATGTGTGTCATGACTCTTATCAAACCAACTGCCATGATACTCACATCAAAGACCATGACAGGGATCTTAGATATTTGATTGGCACAGTGGACCGCATTCAGGAAGACTTCTAGAAACTAGTGCAGATGAATCAATGTAGCCACTGTCAAGACAATCATGGATAAGTAGCTCATCAAATTGATGGACTTTTAGTCACCCAGCTTGTGGGGTTCCCAGGAAAACCCAAATGACTTCTCCCTTCTAGTAAATTTTTTATTGTGCATTCTTAAATCAACAGTTCGTTTGAATCTATACTACTTCTGTTATAATACATAGTAGAAATTACCATAACGGCATTAGAAGGATCTCTTTTTGGCCCGCTGTAGTTGTAGATACTATTAGACACACGAGGCACACAGAGAGGGGGGGTGAATCTGTGTGTGCAGTCTTTATTAGATTTTGAATTTTAATAATCAACAATTAATTCATCAATGCATTATTCTACCATTTACATAATCATTTCATAAACATCTATCACTTCATCATTTATAATCATAAGCATCTGAATCATGAAGCCATAACAAGAACCATAGCACAAGAGAACACAACACCATATGATTTTGTAATCTTTTTGTATTTATTTTGGAATAGCTACAACTGTGAGGTAAAATCAGCACCTACAGATACAAAGAGCACCTACTCTTCATCCAGGACCCTGCCTGGTTTTCTTATACCCTGCTAAGAAGGATTTGAGGACTCAAATCCTCAAGTGCAAGTCATCACTTGAAATATTGATGCCAATCTCTGATTGTCATCAATCTGCTGCTCAACCATCTTTGCTCATCAATGCTACTTAGCATCTGCTCATCTACAAATGTTCATTTCCTCATCATTGCTGTTGGTCAAACATTGTTGTGCAATATTTGTTCATCAAAGGTCTGCACATCATCAATCAACTCATCTCATCGTCATTAACATGTCATCATCATCTTATTTTTCTTCACAAATTCCAAGGTGATTGTCATCACTCAAGCATTCGCACTGTCCAGCATGTTGCTGTGTAGCATGTTACTGTCAGTATGATCTGTCAAGTCAGCTATCACATCATCACTGTCATCAAGGTGTTTGTTAAGTGAATCACAATCATATTCAATTTGCATTCTTATTCAGCACTCTCAACATTGTCAAGGTGACACATATCACTGTCATACACACATTAGTAATATGCATCATTGGCATCATTGTCAATGTAATTTATCATATATCTCTGTCACTATAACTTAATGTCCCTGTCATCATTTATCACTGTCAAGCATGTCAAACAACAATCAATTCAACTGTCACATCAATCAAGTATTCAAACATGTCACTGTCAGGATGCTCATCACTGTGCATATATCTCTGTCAAAGTAACTTCATAGTTAATGTCAAGTCAACATACATCAATCACCGCCATACATTACAGTGAGGATAACTCACTGTCATCATTCACTCAATCACAACCAAGCATATCACTATCAAGTCAATACTCAAGAAAACAATCATTGTCAACCAACATCACTTGTGAGGATGATTGTCACTCACTGTCATGCACCACTGTGGATCTAAACTATATTATATCATTGTCTTCATTAATGTCATGGCACGGTTTTTATATTTGCAAAAACATTATATCACTAATACTTGTCAAGATTAGCACTGTCTACTATACCACTTCAAACAACTTGCAGTTTTGGACTGTGTAATCACTTCAAATAGCTCACATTTTTGGATTGTCATACAACTGTGGACTCCTCAAGGAGGATTGGAAAAATCTATGGGTTGTAGCTTACTAGTTATAAATCATGTAATCATTGTTTGTTGTTGCTATTTTCATCTGCTACTACCCCAAAAAATTAAAAAGAAGTGTAATTTACTGTTACAGCTAACTATCATCTACTTCTTCTAACTGTCATCTAATGCTGTGAATATACCCGAAAAACAAACCTCATAGGATTTCACTTCTCAAATGCCTGAAAATATCAGAAAAATGTAAAAGGAAATCTCTTCCAGCTATTGCCTTTGATGGCAGAAATCAGAGAGAAGATAAAGAAAATACTTCATAAAACTGTATTTTCCATAGATTACCTCTACCACCCAAAAAATAGAGCTATCCTCTACTTCATTGAACTTTTCACTCTATTTCTTGTGGCTGCCTCAGTCAACCATCCGGAATTTCAGAGCTCTTGCGAATTTCTCACACATCAAAATGAATAGTTTGATTGGGTATTTATACTAGTTTTCCACCATAAAATTTTTAGGCAGACTTACCAAAAGAAATTAATTTTTAAATTTGAATTTGAATTTATTTTGAGGTCGACTTGTTGGTAAGTATTTTTAATTTGAATTTGAATTTGAATTTTGAAATTTGTTTTTAATTATTTATTTATTTGTACATCTTATTATTATTCACTTCCTTTCCATGTAAGCATTACCTGAAAGTTTCTTCTTATTCCTTTAAGCCACATACAAGGGCTTCATCATGGGAGCTACTTCAAGATTGTTTAGTGAACTAAGCCAAGGGTCTCCAAGTGTTACACGAAGCCACAAGGGCTTCATCAAGAACCCCAATCAACATAGTACCTTCAACATTTGACCACCAAGTGTGTGGGTCCAAAGGCTTCTTCATGGGCTTCCACACACATGCCAAAGACCATATCCTTCAAGACCATTTGACCACCAAGTGTGTGGGTCCAAAGGTTTCTTCAAGGGCTTCCACACACATGTCAAAGAACATACAAGGTCATCATCATCATAAAAGAGTTCCATTACCCCAACAAGGGTTGCAAGGTCATCACTAACACCCAAAGGGGCCTCATCATGCATTCCTTCATCAAGCCATCAAGTGTGGGTCCAAGGGATTCTTCAAGACTTCTCCATGGACTAAGAGGATTATTTGACTTCTTCAACTACCTTAACCATGCAAGGTGACCTACAAGGGTCAAGATCCATCATGACATCCCCTGTGGGGTTTCTATGCCTTCTCTTGGGGTACCATGACATCATCAGAGCATGAATGACCACAAAATGGGTCATTAATTCTTCTCCAACCCAATTATGGATTCTCCATCATCCACAGGGGCTTTAACACCATCTCCAGGGTCTTCAGCACCATCAGCAGGGTATTTAGTATCTTCAACAAGGTGGTGGCTCCAAGATCCGGCCTTGTGGGTACTAAGACTTTGACAACTGGGTACAAGGTGCTTCAAGGCACACACCCACTTTGTAAGGGATCCAAGGCACTGCAAGTGGGACTTGGTGGAATTAATGACAACCTGTGGGGCTACTGCAAGTCCATGTTGGCATCAATGACAATTTCATAAACATACACTCTTTTTCAGTTTTGCATCTATCAATTTCTCTAGCTACGTACTGAATGGTTGTGCACAACCATTTTAATATATTTTACTTTCAAGTTTATGTTAAAAAAAAGGATAATTGTAAAATCTAAATTTCAAATTAATAAAATTATTAATTAAAATTTAAAAACATCTACCTTCTTTAATATATTTATTTCAATAAACTTGTCAATATTAAGTATAGTATATATTTCCATTAATTCAAAATAATAATTATTAAATTAAATTATATTAAACATAATTTCATTTTTTTTAGTAATAAAGAAAAACTTTGTATTAAATAAAAGTTGTCTCAAATTTACATATAAACCATAGATCCAATGGTAGATCTACAAAGCCAAAAAATTTACTAGATAATGCCTAATGGATGCTACCAATCCGTCGCTATCAGCTACCACATACAAAACGATCATTAAAAAACCAACATACACCGAGAGTACATTACAGGAAAGGAAAAAAAGTCTCCAACCATTCACCAAAGGCTTTCTAAGCTCAAATACACTACTAGAAGATCACCAAATGACCTGTTCTTAAAACAGATCCTGCAGAATAAATGGAAAACTAGATTCTGCCATCCATAACACCCAGATCTAGTTTAGAGAGAGAATCTGCTTCCTTGTTTAGTTCTCTGCAAACATGGTTAAAAGATAACCAAGTGAATTCATTCATCATATTTTTTATATTCTCTAGCCAATGGTTAAGTTCCAAAGACTTTACTTGAGCCTTTCCCAAAGCCCAATTAATGATAACTTGGGAGTCTCTTAAAACTTGTAAATGTTTTAGTCCCCAAAATTTGGCACAAAATGGTAAACTCCAAATACCAATTAATTTCGCACAAGTATTTGTGCCCATACTTGCTTTTAACCAGCCTTTAATTATTCGGTCTTTATCAATCTTAATAAAAAGAATAGCTCCACAAGCACCGTTTGTTAACACAAAAAAAATGTTCACCTAGCTCTACATGGTCTAAACCACACACATACATCATATTCCTACCATTTTCCCTTAAAGTTGACCTTCACAATTGTATTTCCACAAAAAATGGTCCAAAACATTATTATTTACTATGGTTTACCCTCACTTTCTCCAAAAATGGGTCAAAAAACCCTTACAAAGGGTCAAAAGCCCTAAAAAGAGTTCAAAAACCCTAAAAAATAGAAAGGACCAAAAAACCATAGGAAAATACCATGGGTAACCACATTGGGTCAAAAAACCCTGGAACCATTCTATAAATTGTGAAGGGCTCTCCCAAAATACCTTTTTTCTCATTTTTCATTTTGTGAGTACGCTAGGACACCTTTGCTCTCAGGTATTCACACACCATTTTTCCATCATCCCGTCGCCATACCATTCCCACATTGTACATCGACACATTCTCCATACCCAGTTGGAGAACCAGCCTCTGGAGAGGCGGACCTCTTCAGAAAGACGACCACGGTGGCCCACTTTACAAGAAAGGAGGTATACCTTTGTTTGTTTGTATTTTTTTAGTTAGTCATTTTATATTAAAAAAGAATTAAAAATATTTTTTTTTATGTTACTAATCTTATTTTGCAGTCTTCTTTTACATCGAACTCTTCCTTAAGATCACACTAATCTAAGGTCAGTGCTTCTGCACGTAGCTGGGGAGAAATCCCTGCTACATTTTTGGCGACTCCACTAGTTGATCCTCTTAGATCCCTGTTTTTGTAGGTTTTCTACAGGTTTTTCTTCAGTTTCTTCCTTTACGCATCACCGATAAGGCCCCCTTGTGGCTAATTCAAACCTTTACCGCATCGGTGCCTGCTCCCGCAGCCCCGTCGGCTTTGTCTATTTTTTAATTTTTTCCTGTTTGGCACCAGTCGCACTTATCAGGCTACCAGCCACAACCCAGCCGCTCCTTTTTTCCCGATAAGTGTGACCTAGGTCATGACCTTAGCCTAGATACACGCGACTTGGATCAATAGCTCGATCACGCCTGTCCTGGATGGCGGGGCGACCCTAGTCGCCCCTTTGACTCTGTTTCGAGTGACTCAATCATGTCTGATCCTTTGTTGGGAACGACTTGACTATTTTCTGTCTAGATCACCTCTTACTCTCTGTTCTGTGCGACCCAGGTCGCATCTGTTCCTATGACAAGATCGACTGTCATTTTACAGTCTATTTTATGTGCCTGTTTCAGACCCTTGTCTGTCCCAAACTCTGTCTAGACCTATTTTTCCTTTCTAGACCTGCTCTATTACAACCCCTTGCTTGTTTCCTGCAAAAAGTTCCTTGTTGCTCATTTGTTTCAAGATTGGAAGGAAATATTTTACATATAGGTGCACACAACTTCACACCATTAAGTGAACATGCTTGGTTCATGACCTCGAGCACAACCTTAAAAGGAATTAATTAACTTAATAACATTCGGATTGGGGTATAAATATCATCTGCTTAAATATGGGAAGTACTTGGGCATATCCCTAAAAATCACTTTGAGGAGTACGACAGAAACCTTGAAGCGGCTGGCCATTGAAAGGACCCGCCAAGTGAAAAGGGAAACAACCCCTACCCGATTGACTAGTTTCAACCCGTGAGGAAAACCAAGAGTTTTTCGTTTGTGGAAAAGACATTATTAGTTTTACCTGAGCTATGGAGTGAGGGGTACTGCCCCATTACGCAAGTTGTCAAACATCATTGGTGTTTAAGTGAATCCCTTGAACCATTAGGAAACCAATTAAAACCAGGTTCCATATTCATTTCCCGTCACTACACCAGGTCATCATTGCTCCACCACATTATTCCTATCAACTTAGGGGGAACACCCCTTAGTTTGGTTCTTTGAAACTTCACCGTTGAATCCATCTTCGATGTCACTAACTACCTTCATAACCACACATGGTCTCAGAGTCCGATTTGGATTTCTACCAATCTAAACCCACCTTGTTCACTACCCTGTCTAGCCCCATGGATGGTGCACATACAAATCCCTTCCATGGAGGGATGGTTGGCAGTGGACCTACATCCTTGCCACCCATCATCATGGGTATCCATTTTAGTGGTGCCATCACCATTGCATATGCTGTTGTCGGTAAGTTACCCAATAGTAATGGCCCCACACCAACTACCATGGTTCCTACCATACCACCTTTTATACCTGGGGGCAGTGGCCCTTCCACATCCAATCTGACTATTCCTACTATGGGAATTCAATCCCACCAGCTCTTAGCCATTCATGGGAACTACATTCCCGCAACCACCGACACCATTGCTAATTTGTCCTGATCCAACCTCGACTCTATCCTACCTTTCATGGCTAGTCTTGTGACCTACCATATTTGGCAACGTTAACAAATGACCCCATTCGTCACAAACCACACTAGCCTCCCATGCCTACAAAAATTCCCTCAGGCATCCCCAAGTTTGAGGGAAATGCAGGTGAGGACCCATAGAACCACATCATGTCTTTCCACTTGTGTTGTTCATCAAACAACATTGTGGGTGACTTTGTTCAACTGAGGTTGTTCCAGCGCACACTTACGGGTGCTGTGGCCAAATGGCACATTAAGCTTCTTTGTGCCACCTACACCAACTTCTCCTCACTTGCCTCAATTTTTCTTTAATACTTTCAGCTACCCATATGATTTGACGAAGTAGTGGAGATCCTTTTATCTTGTCGCCAATCCACAACTACCCACATCACTGATCACATCCATGAGTGGCGACATTGACATAGCTTGTACAAGATCCAATTGGATGATAGAATCATCCTTGAATGGTTTCTCAAAACCTTACTCCCACCCATAGCCAAGGACGCCGCATCTGAGCGACCCTAAACCGAGGAGGAGGCCATCCTAAAGGATGAACAGTTAGACTTGATCTATGCCCAGTCCGGTTACCTATACAGCTTCACACCCGATTCTCCCTGAGCCAACACCTCTTGCCGTGATACATCAGGGGCATCCCACCCTACTGATGGAGTTATCTGCTCTATCACCCAACACCCTCAGTCCTACGCGGCCTCTCCCATGATGCCACCTAATCCAGGTACCATCCACAATGTTTCCCAACCAAGTTATGCCCCTGACTACTCACGAATGATGGCTCAATCCAAAGCCACCCCCTCCTAAGCACCTCTTGCTCCAAATCATCATGTACATGAACTGACTTGTTCGACACATTCGTGTTCTGGCCAGACTGCCAGAATTGCAGCCCCTCTAGCTCCTCTGGTCTACTATGTACCACCCATGCAACCCACTCCAGATTCGACCCTGACTCCTTTAGTTTCTACAAGACAGTTTTATGCTCAGCAAAACCTTCCTAACCAACTCCCCCCTGATAACCAACAAGGGAAGAGAAAGAACAAGCGAGGAAGAAACCGAGGCAATAATCATCCCCAAGGAGGTGGCCAATAGGCCAACCGTCCAAACAATAATGGTGCCAACCCGCCTTTCTAGAATCCCCAGTGTCCCAATCGTACTGGGAAGAACCCACAGCTATGAACTAAGCATTTGTGTGCGATCTGAAACACCTATGGTCATTACACTTATCTATGTCCTCACATGGCTTGCGTCCAACAAATTCTCCAGAATGACAATGAACATGATCCAAACAGAGCTTCTCTGGCTCAGCCCAACCCTGCACCACCAGGTCCTCTACCTATGGTGCTCCAAAACCCCCTACCACACCAATGGATGGTTGCAACCCAACCCTTGGCCCCACCTACTCCCGCAACTCCTGTTGTGGCCCCACTTGCTGAAGCGTGTGTCCATCACCTCATGACAATGTCGTCTGAAGTCAACCTCCAGACTCGACGCAACCAGTATGGATCCACCATAGAAACTGCTGACCCATCAAAGACCTCTACCTCTAAAAATTCTAATGTGTCTTTGCACTTACCAAGACCCCCCACAGACGGGGCAACCAAATTCCCACGGTTTCCTATGTGTCGTGTCGCAAACAATGCTACTGCCAGAGTTGGCCTCAACTATAATATAGTTGATGACTTGGCCCAATATCCTACAACCATTCCCACTTTGGAAGTTCTTAAAACTTTCCCATAACAGTGTAAAGTATTGTTATCCACGCTAGGTGTTGTTGATCCCTCTAATTCCAGGTTTATTACCTTCGACTTAGATCAAGGAGAACCCAAGATGCCATCCACCATCGCCTTCCAATTCCCGGTATCAACTTAGAATTTGGTTGTGCATCAATGCATTATGATGAGGGGGCATCCATCTACCCTATGTCAACTTTTGTTTGGCAGAAACTTGGGTACCCTACCCTTCAACCTTCCTCTACCCCTCTCCGCGGCTACGATGGTCGCTCTACTCATCTGCAGGGCATTCTCACGAATGTTCCTGTTGAGTTAGCTAGCAAAACGGTTTTGATTGACAATGAGGTTGTCAATGACCAACTTGATTATAACCTCCTCCTAGGACATAGCTACATGTATGCCATGCGAGCCGTGGCCTCTACTGTATTTCGACTCTTGATGTTCCCTCATGATGGGAAGAGCATGACTGTCAACCAGTTGACTTACTACGATTCGAAGGGGCCGGCCACACCAGAACACATCCTTCCTACTATCGATACTGCCATTGACAGCGCAACCATTCCTTATTAGTCATTGGCCCAGGCTTGTTTTCCAGCACTCCTATGATGAACACCTTCTTTTCCTTACCACCTCCACCGATGCCAACTGACGTATTAGATTTGTGCACTATCACATCCAGTACCATCCCGACCACATCGCAACATCAGTCGCAAACCCAACCACAATCACCCGCGAATTGTTGGGGTTCATTCTTGATCCACATGATTCCCTTCCTTTTCCCACCATATCACATTGTGAGAAACCTTGTCATGGCTACTCTCAACTTACCTAATTTCACATTGGGAATTCCTATGTGGTACCTCGATCCACCCACTCAACCCCAGGTTCCCACATTTTTGCTGACTCTCATCCAACCCATTGAGATGTTGTCACTCCTACCTCCTGGTCCATAAAATACTACTCCTATCTCCATGCACACCCCTCCTCCTCCAAAGAAGGCTGGGGGAAAGGCTGCCAAAGAAACGAAGGAACCTTGTCTGGATCCCCCTTGCACATTGTGCAATATCCAAGGTCATGCAACACAAAATTTTCCAGAGTTTTCTATCCTTAGCACCCACATGGATGCTATGGATACATCTGATGAAACTCCAATAGTCACCATCCTAGATATGCCAATGGTCAAGAACAAGTCATTGTGAATCGACCATCCTTGCACAGTTTATGGATTGTATGGTCATTGCTCTCACCATTTCCAGACTTTCCCGAGTATCAGTCAGCCCTTCGGGACCTTCACAAACACTCTCATGAGTCTGATATCACTTTCCTTAAGGATATCCACCCTTCAGCTTCTTCCTCGAACAGAATTAACACCAAATACATGATCTCCAGTTCTGCGAGTCCTTTTGTCTCCTCAATTGTAGAGGATCCCTCTGATTTATCCATGCGTTGTTTCAACAATGATGAGGAGATTATTGAAGCTCTTTTGACTCCTAAGTACCCTTGGGATGATATGAACCATTTCTCATTCTTTATTCTTGATGAACCTTTCTCATTGTCAGATCAATACTCAGTCGAAGCCAAAGACTTCATCAATGGAAAAGTCGACTAGTTCAAGAACCCCATTCCTACACCCAACGCCTTTGAATAAGGTAATATGGATAAAAATTTTCCAACCATTAAGGTCAACATATCAACCAAACTTGAGGTAGTTGAATATATTACACTTGGAGCATCTTTCTCCCCTGAAGAAGTCGCTTCATACAAGGCACTTTTTTCAGGAATTCCATGATATCTTCGCTTGGTCATATACTGAGATTCCTGGGCTTGATCCATCTATCATCAAACATTGTATTGACACATGGCCTGATGCAACACCTATTCACCAAAAAAAAGGACCTAGTCACCCCTCAAAGGGTCCAGCTATCAAAGCTGAGATCGATAAATTGCATAAAGGAGGTGTCATATACCCCATCGTGTATACCACTTGGGTTTCTAATCTTGTTCCCGTAAATAAAAAACAAGGTACCATTCGTGTCTGTACTGACTTTTATGATTTGAACTTGTAATGTCCCAAGGACAATTTTTCCACTCGGTTCATTGACTAGATCATTGACGCATGTGTTGGACATAAAGTATTTTATTTCATGGATGGTTTTTACGGTTATAACCAAATTCAGATCCAGAAAGAAGACCAGTACAAGACTACTTTCACAACCCCCTAGGAACATTTGCGTATTGATTTATGACATTCGACCTTAAAAATGATGGAGCCACTCTTCAGCAGGCCATGACGTTATGCTTCCATGACCTTATCCATATTATTTTGGTCTACCTAGATGACCTCACCGCTCGCTCTCGGAAGCATTCACAACATCTAGATGACTTATGACATGTTTTCTTACGATGTCGCAAATACAACATTCACTTGAACCCTCTCAAGTGTGTGTTTTTTGTCCCAACTGGGAATTTACTTGGGTTTATCGTCTCTCATGAAGAAATTTCATTGACCCTCTGAAGATTCAAGCCATTCTGAATCTTCCCTCACCACGTACTTTGCGCCAACTACAAAGGCTCCAAGGCAAGACCAATTTCCTTTGTCGTTTCATTATGGACTATGCAACAAAAGTCCATGGTTTCTTACGACTGCTCCGTACCAACATTCCATTTGTTTGGGATAAGCATGCACAAGACACTTTTGATGCATTGAAACAAGCTCTGGCTTCCTCTCCATTGTTTTCTCCACTCAACTTCACTAAAGATTTCATTCTCTATGTGTCCGCATCTGAAAATACCATCGCTGGATTTTTGGTCCAAGAAGATGATGCTCGTCAAGAGCATGTAATCTATTATGTAAGTCATACTATTTCCAGACAAACCCTACTTATGCTTGAACAGAACATTGAGGACTGTCATGCTTCTCTCCATATGATCGAAGCAGCTTAGACTAGGTCGACGTCCCATTTTGACTCCCATGTCCACCCTCGAACCTTTAGCAAAGGCGATCTGGTCCTCGTCAATGATCAAGCCAATGATAAGTTAGGGAAAGGGAAGTTTAATTCCATGTGGTATGGCCCATATCTCATCCATTGGTGCCTCAACAAGTGGGCATCCCCGCAACGGGCTCTACCTTAAGAGGTTATATGCCTGAAGTCGCTCACCATTCCTACCCGTGTAGCATAGTTTTTATTTTTATTTTTGCATCATTGTTACCATGCATCAAGTGACCCCCTATAGTAGTTTCTCCATGTCTAGTCATATTGAGTCCATTGTAGAAATTTGTCACATCATTTTCACATGAGTGGGAGGATCTAACACATCCACGTTGCCCCTGCACTGCTAGCACCCCACTTGAGGGTGTGGTCCCATGTCTACGCCTGCACACAGTATGTCACATGTATGATATAGATACCACCATGCTATCATATCGTTAGGTCCTTAGACCTATACTGGAATTCGAGGCATCTCTAGGATCTCCCCGGTAGTCCATGCTCACATATGGATCATCCTCTATGAGGATAGGAAGTTACCACCATTGAGAAAAAAGCTCTTGGGTGAAGAGATGACATATACTATATTGACTCCCTCCCTACTTTCTTCGAGCCATTTCTTGGAGTCATTTTGATTTTCATACCACCACGCAAATCACACCTTGTACGTTGAGCTAGCTCCATACCCATAGGCCTCCATTTAGTCTAGTTTTCTTTTGTGCGTCATAGATTCATCCAGAGTCCGTTTGATACATCATTTGCACTGTCAGGTTCGGTTTTCCATCCTCTATATTTTTATGAGACCCTTGTCTCATGCTCTCATTCTTATTTTCTAGGCCATTTCCCAGAAGTCACCTCGATTTGTGTGCCATCATGTGAATCTCCCCTTATATGTATTGGCGTGTTCACAAGCCCTCTGCTCCATGCATACTGCACAGTTGGCCATATTTTACCGCCATCCATTGTACCGCAAGGGGGCCCCATCAGTGTTCTGCATTTATTCTTCTCAACCATGTTCACAACATAGCCTCTTTCCATATATCAAAAACTTCCTCCTTGATTGATTGACGATTACATAGTTTATGTTAAGCTATTTTATGACTCCTAAAATAATGAAAATATCATCGAGCACGCTTGCTTCCTTTCAGGCTCATAAAATTATTTGAAAGGGCGTCTATGCAGCCTCATTTATCTCCTTTTTTGGACTATGTAGACTATCATAAGAAAATGATCACCCTAGCACCTTCCATCTAGGAAATGTTTCCCTTTGTCTCCTTTTATGCTTTCTCGGACATTGGGACCATACTTTACAAAAAAACTCCTTATGGGTTGTCTTCAATCTCTTTTCCAACCTTCTCATCAAGAAAAGATTGCTGAGCAAACTTGGTTTCATTCATCCTTGTAAAATTATTTGAATGAACATCCAGTTAGTATAGGCTTAACCTTTTCCATCCTAATTGAACTACCAACAGTAAAGATTTCTTCTTTCCCACAAGGTTGGAAGAGCTCTCCTTTGTACACTTTTATCCCTTTTCAGGATTAGGAGACTACATACAAAAAAGATACCACACTGGAGTCTTCTTCATGTTTTCACTCTCTAAAAATGAAAAACCATCGAGCATTTACCTTCTCGGGCTCGCTAAAAATCCATGAGATCGTGTCATAATGGTGTATTTAGGTGCCACTACATATGATATCACAGTATGGAATCTTCCCCCGATTGGGTTGCCTTTGTTTAGAGTATTATGCGATGATTCTTCCTTGGATCCCCTGGATATCACTAGTCAAGTTACTTCCCTCAGTATTTCCAATTTTCAGCTATCTTCCTTGTTGATGTAATTGTAACTTCGAAATGTATTCACTTGTATTTCTTATGTATTGTAACTCGATGTTTATTTCGGGATGTATTTAAATGTACTTGAGTCATGTCATACCCCGATGTTTATCCGGGAAGTTTCTATAATGAGAAAGTCATGTCAAGTCAATGTGGGTAACCCTCCTATTGGTCAAGGGTTAAAGTCCCCATAGTTTTGGGGCCCTTGGGTCATTAGAATATCTTAGTGAATTCAACCCTAGGTGAGTAATTGTAAGTTAAGGCAATAGTCCCCACCATTGTGTTAAGGATAAACCTCCTTGTTGGTCGGAGGAGGCAAAGTCCCCACAAGTTGTGGGGCACTAGGGTTATTAGACACTCCTAGAGATGTCGATTCTAGTAAGTAATTGTTAAGTGAGGCCAACATGATGGAGTGGGTTCCAAGTGAATGGAAGAATATAAATAGAGAGTGAGTCTCTCTATTTAGAACACACACACTCACTCATTGGGGCGCATGAGTGAGATAGGATAAGCTCTCTCAGTGTGAGAGAGAGAGACTACTGCTGTCGGGAGATCATCTTACTGTTTTGGGGTTTTATCTTTTGTGTTGATTCTATCTTTGAAGAATTTGTGGGGTTTTATCCTTTATGGTTTCCCTGAGGAAAATTCTTTGTGTCTCTTGTCTCTTGTGTTGTGCTTGTGTTTTATTGATGTGCATGTTATTCTCTCAGTTAAAGATCCTAAGATCATAATGGTAGCTTGAATGATAAAAATATAACATGGTATCAGAGCTAACCTGAGAAGAAGACAATGTGCATCTGTAGAAACTAGGTCTTATTATTTTTTGGGTCTCTCTCCACAATCCATCAGCAAAAGTATGCTAGGTTGACTCTCCATTAAAGGGCGCATCTCTCTGTCGAAGCGAAATTCAATTCCGAGCATTTTCAGTTTTGGTGTGGAAAATTAGGGCTTCTTACAGAAGAGGAATTTTTGAGTAAGCCCAGTATAGAATATTTATCCTCATCAAAATTGAAGTTTAGATACCTGTATCAAGAAATTTCATTGGGTGAAACTCCAAGAAAGTCAAACCCTAGTTTGACCCCAAGCTAGAAAAACCCTAGACACTAAACTGCTAAGTTTTGGTACATTCGCTATATCCTGAGATTGGTGAAGGATCAGAATCTAAAAATTTCATAGGCCAAAGATAAAATATGGATTTCCATTGTATCCAAAATTCGGCCTCAGATTCTCTATATTTTGGGAGATATGATCCCTCCAAGTTAGGGTTCCAGCCTCTTTCAGAATTCATACCTAAACAGGACACCTGGGGAGAATTGCTATATCTTGGGATACACAGATATGAATGAGATTTATGAATTTGTTCTAGAAAGGGAAAAAAATTTATGTTTTGTGGTCCAATATTTAGACTCAGAAGATGAACCAGTGACACATGGAAATCCATACAACTTCACTGTTTTGAATAGTCCTGTAACAGGTTACCTTCGGAGAATGATCATAAGTCCCAATTAGTGAAACCAATTCTGATGAAACCTATGGTGTTGGAATAGGGACATGCAAGGCTACCTCAGTATGAAGTTTCAGACATAGAGGAATAGTAATTTCAGAGATAATTCAGAAATAGTTACAGGCATTTCTGGAGGAGAAATTGGAAAACTAGGGCTTCCAATTCTGGGAGCTTCCCTCCACTGTTTTCAGAAAAGGAGTACATTGGATAGCTCCATTTGAATAGATATATATTTCTATCCAATCAGATCTGAAAGATTCCAAGTTTTGAAAATTAGGGTTTCTCTGACAAACCCTAGATCAACCAGCTCCGAAACTAGGATGGACACCTCAAATCGGTAAGATCTAATCTTTTGTTATTTCCATTTGAGGTTCTCATTTCAAAGTGATCTATCACATCATCTTGATGATAAGCTTGGTGAAGTTGAAAACTTCCAAGCATGGAAGTATATGATTTCTCTGAAGAAAATGAATGGGACACCTACATGATTAGAGAGGCTCTAGTTCCAGAGGGAGATGAGGCTAGAAGCCTTACATGAGAAGAACTTGGTCAAGGCTAAGAGGATCATTGCTGATTCACTCACTAATCAAGTTGTACTACAAGTGTCCTCCCTAAAGACACCAAAGATGTTTGATTCCTTGACCAAGCTATTTGAAGGGAAGAGCATACATCAGAAGATGACCTTAAGAAACCAGTTGAAGAATGTGAAGATTCAGAATGCAGAGACCATGCAGTCATACTTTACAAGGGCCTCTCAAATCAAAGAACAACTTGAAGCGGTAAAAGAAGAAGTGGAGAATGTAGAAGTGGTGATAGCCACCTTGAATGGCCTCCCAGGATCATGTGATTCATTCATTTGAGGAATGTGTGCCAGAAGGAATTGATTACTTTCAATAGACTCTGGGAAGAAGAAGAAGCTTGACTCATAAGAAGAGAAGAGAAGATAGGAGCAATTGAAGATCAAGATCTCACCATTGAAAGAAGATCCCTCAACCAATGAGGAACATGAAGATCTCAACTCTTGAAGAACCTCTTATCCATCTTAGCATTTGGATAAGAAACGATGCTATTATGAATGAAGAAGATGATGAAGCTGAAGGCTCAAGAAAGAGTCTACCAATGAAACAAATAAAGATAAGTATTCAATTGTCATTTCATGATATTGTTTTGTTATGCATTTGTTTATATTCAGTTAATATATTATGCATGATAGAATGTTTGCATTAATGACAGTATAATACTAATATACATGTGATGGGTAAGTAGCTCATGGTGCTATACAACTCTCCATTGCTACTTATCTAGAATGAAACCTCTTTGCTGACATATTGGATTAGTGCACAATCTCAATGTTGTCCCGGTAGAGATGGAAGGCATCTAGAAAAGTTTCCATGAGATATGGATGAATTTTGTATTGGATAAAGTAGTTGCATGATCATATATTTATGCATAAGTATTTGCCAGTATGAATATTCCTTATGAAATGTTTCTAACCATACAAATGCATTTGACTTGTAGGAAATATCGCGTACATAATCGCCAACAAGCAAAGAAGAATGAGACTTGTTCTGAAGAACAAGTGACGACAGTTCAAGATGAAGAATAATATGACGAGTGCGGAAACATCATTGATGCAGAACCTTCAAGCTATGAAGAAGTCCAGTTCAAGAAGAATGATGTCTAGGATGTAGTATCGATACATTAAAGAAGTTCGTAGTTCCATCATGAATTAGATGGAAACATTGTGGGATACAAAGAAAGATTCATAGTACGAGGCTTCTCACGAAAAGAAGGCCTAGACTACAAAGAGACATTTGCAGCTAGTAAGAGTTGAAAACATACATGATGAGCTTGATGAAGATATTAACCTTTGCTACAAGGTTGACGATGCAAGTCTATGCACTAGATGGTCACATAGAATATTAGTAGCATAGGAAGCTACTTGTCACTCAGGTACAGAATGTTTCAGTGCATAGAGTACGGAAGATAGAGGGAGTATGATGCTCCGCTTCAGAGGGAGTGACTACAGAAGATATAAGGTTCGACATGATACGACAGGATGGATAGATTACTGATGACTCTAGGCTTTACTAAGAGTAAAGTAGATTCCAACCTTTGCTTCAAGGTTGAAGGTGGAAGACCAGTGATGCTCCTGTTATGTGTCAATGCACTATTTTTCTAGGCATGGAGGTGTGGAAGAATGTGTATGGAATCTTCCTTGGGTAAAGGAAGTATGCAGTAGAGATCCTAAAGAGGTTCGGGATGATTGGCTGCAAGGCCATGACCACACCTATGGCATCGAACATGAAGCTATTGAGTGATGCTTCATTAGAGACAGTTGATGCTACGATGTATCGTCAGATGATTGGGTCCTTGATATACCTGACAAACATAAGACTAGATATTTGCTTTACTGTGAACACCTTGAGCCAGTTCCTGACAGATCCGAGACATGTTCACTTGATTGTTGCAAAGCATATTCTGAGGTACCTAAGGGGTACAATTGATTATGGGATCAAGTACGATGCGAATCAGAAGATTAACTCAGAGGGTTATGTTGACTTAGATTGGGTAAGCAGTGCCATCGATCGAAAGAGCACTTTAGGGTGTTGCTTCAATATGGGATCAGGTGTGATCTCTTGGTTTAGAAGGAAGCAATCCTGTGTGGCACTAAGTACAACTGAAGTAGATTATGTCGTAGCTTGTTTAGCTATTTGTGAGGTTGTATGGATACAAAAGCTACTATTGGATTTATTTGATCTCCAGTTGGATGCTACTTGTATACATTGTGACAACCAGAGTTGCGTGAAGTTGTCAGAAAATCCAGTGTTCCATGACAAGTCGAAGCATATCGAGATCAAGTATCACTATATTAGGGATATGGTGCAGAGGGGAGCAGTGAAGCTCCAGTATGTTGCAATGGAGGAACAGATAGCTGATGTATTGATGAAGCCATTGGCTAGGCTGAAGTTCAAGTACTTCAGGGAGAAGCTTGGTGTTCTCCAGATCGAGGTTTCCTCCAAGAGAAAGTGATGAGACCCATAGCCATTCTGACATGGTGAGAGGATTGGTTCCTTCCATGGACAGATGTAAGGGCTGAGCCATTTTGTCATGGTGAGAGGATTGGCTCCTTCCATGTCAAACATGAGTCCTGACAATTCTATCGAGCAGGACATATGTAAGGGAAACTGCCATTCTAGGAATGGAGGCACCTGGTCAGTTACTAGGAAAACTCAGTCTATGACTGAGAAGCCATTCTAATGTGATAAAGGGATGTGTTCCCACTTGATCAAATATAAGGGCTGAACCATTCTGTCATGGCTAAAGGATTATGTTACTTCCATGTCAGATGTGAGTTTTGGCCATTTTGACGAGCAAGTCGGATGTAAGGGCAACTACCATTCTCTAGGAGAATGGAGGCACTTGGTCAGTTACCAGGTAGCTCAGTCGAGGACTGGGGCCATTCTGATATGATTGAAGTATTGGTTTCTACAAGATCAGATATGAGTGCAATCCCTTCCATCATTGTGGTAGGATGTGTTCTAGCCTGGATGGATGTAAGTGCAAATCCCTTTCATCATTGTGGTAGGATGTGGTTCCAGCTTGGATGGAAGTGTAGAACTCTTCCACAATTGTGGTAGGATGTGGTTCCAGCCTGGATGAATGTAAGTGCAGAAATATTCAATCTTTGTGGTAGGATGTGTTCCAGCCTGGATGGGAGTCTTTCATCATTGTGGTAGGATGTGGTTCTAGCCTAGATGGAAGTGCGAAAATCTTCCATCATTGTGGTAGGATGTGGTTCCATCCTGGATGAAAGTGCGGAAATATTCCATCATTGTGGTAGGATGTGGTTCCAGCCTGGATGAAAGTGCGAAAATATTTCATCATTGTGGTAGGATGTGGTTCCATCCTGGATGGAAGTACAAAACTCTTCCATCATTGTGGTAGGATGTGTTCCCTCCTGGATGGATGTGAGTACTGTTCCTTTCTGATGAGTAGGTCAAATATAAGTGCCGAAGAAGACCTACATGGAGGCTAGGCCTACAACCAGCATGAAAAGGGGATGCCTCTTTAGAACTTCCTGTGACGAGAAGAATCATGAGGTAGCACATATGATGATGACCAAAGGAGATCTAGATCAAGCTATGATCCAGATCCAGTTATGATGACTCCAAGAGATCCAGATTGAGTGATGATCCAGATCCAACAGTGATGATCCAGATCGACTGATGACCCAGATCCAGTGATGATCCAGATCGAGTGATGATCCAGATCCAATGATGATGATCCAGATTTAAGTGATGATTCAAATCCAATGATGATGTCCAGTGATGATCTAGATCCAGTGATGATCCAAATCCAGTGATGATGATACAGATCGAGTGATGATCCAGATCCAGTGATGATGATCCAGATCGAGTGATGATCTAGATCCAGTGATGATGATCCAGATTGAGTGATGATCCAGATCCATATGAAGATGACCTGAAGATGAAGATGACTTGAAGATGACGAGGACTTGACGATGACCCAGATGATACATAGAAGAAGACTTGTGCTGATAAACTATGTTGAGAGAATACCTTCCTAGTTGGGAGGGAGTGTTGATGTCATTGTAACTATGGAATGTATTCACTTGTATTTCTTATGTATTGTAACCCAATGTTTATTTCGGGATGTATTGTAATGTACTTGAGTCATGTCATACCCCGATGTTTATTTCGAGAAGTTTCTATAATGAGAAAGTCATGTCAAGTCATTGTGGGTAACCCTCCTATTGGTCAAGGGTTAAAGTCCCCACAGTTGTGGGGCCCTTGGGTTATTATACTATCCTAGTGAAGTTGACCCTAGGTGAGTCATTGTAAGTCGGGGAAATAGTCCCCACCATTGTGTTAAGGATAAACCTCCCTATTGGTTGTAGGAGGAAAAGTCCCCACAAGTTGTGGGGCACTAGGGTTATTAGACACTCCTAGAGATGTCGACTCTAGTAAGTAATTGTTAAGTGAGGACGACATGATGGAGTGGGTTCCAAGTGAACGGAAGAATATAAATAGAGAGCGAGTCTTTCTATTTAGGACACACACACTCACTCATTGGGGCGCATGAGTGAGAGAGGAGAAGCTCTCTTAGTGTGAGAGAGAGAGAGACTGTTGTTGTCGGGAGATCATCTTACTACTTTTGGGGTTTTACCTTTTGTGATGATTCCATCTCTGAGGAAGTTGTGGGGTTTTATCCTTTATGGTTTCCCCGAGGAAAATTCTTTTTATCTCTTGTCTCTTGTGTTGTGCTTTTGTTTTATTGCTGTGCATGTTATTCTCTCAGTTAAATATCCTAAGATCATAATGGTAGTTTGAATGATAAAAATATAACATTCCTAGTATTATAGCTATGATCCCTCTCCCATAAGTCAGTTTCATTTTCTCGCGGGTCATCCCTACCTTCATACTCTAAACAAAGGAATTTTGAGTCCCCTGTACTCTCCTTCCCCTGTTCCCCCATTCAGTGCGACTCTCAATCCTTGAGTCCATATATATGTATACCTCTAGATTTAGCAGAGCATTAGCTGTGGTGATATTGCATTCCATGAGAATGCCATTGTTCCTTTGTATCAATTCTTCATGTCAGCATTGTATTCAACCTCCTATTGAGGCCACCATTATGTATCATCATTTGTATATGTATTGATAGACTCCCATGTTTTTTATCCTTGATCCTATTATTTATTTTATTGACATTGTTATGAGCATGGGTATGCCCACCTTGTCCATATACATGTCACACATTATATGTATCTCATCCATTTTTTGAGAACCATTAATAAAAAATAAAAATCCAATGTGGTTCGAATGAGGAAGATCCACTTCTCCGTATGTCTCTCTAGTATCTCCACTATTCCCATGGTCCTATGATTTTCACTGACCATACGATGAGCTCCTACCCTCACACATCAGGGGACAATCTGTTAACACAAAAAAAATGTTCACCTAGCTCTACATGGTCTAAACCAAACACATACATCATATTCCTACCATATTTCCTTGACAGTTGACCTTTACAATTGTATTTCCACAAAAAATGGTCCAAAACATTATTATTTACAATGGTTTACCCTCGCTTTCTCCAAAAATGGGTCCAAAAACACTAAAAAGGGTTCCAAAACCCTAAAAAAGAGAAAGGACAAAAAAACCATAGGAAAATACCATGGGTCAAAAAATACCATGGGTAACCACATTGGGTCAAAAAACCCTAGAACCATTTTATAAATACATTATGAAGGGCTCTCCCAAAGAACATTTTTTCTCATTTTTCATTTTGTGAGTATGTTGGGACACCTTTGCTCTCATGTATTCACACACCATTTTTCTAGCATCCCCTCGCCATACCATTCCCACATTGTATTTCGAGACATTCTTCGTACCCACCTAGAGAACCAGCTCATGGAGAGGCGGACCACTTCCAAAGATGGGCACGGTGGCCCACTTTACAAGAACGGAGGTATACCTTTGTTTGTTTGTATTTGTTTAGTTAGCCATTGTATATTAAAAAAAGTTAAAAATATTTTCTTTGTGTTACTATTCTTGTTTTTTAGTCTTCTTTTACATCAAACTCTTCCTTAATATCACATTGATCTAAGGTTGGTGCCTCAACATGTAGCCGAGGAGAAATCCCCGCTACACTATTCAAAGATGCACCATCAAAGAAGCCCACTAGATGCTCCTGCAAAAAAGAAGGGAGAGAGTAATGTCTTCATCTATTGTTTAATGTCTATTTACTCCATTCAAAGAAAGGTGATAAGATCTTCAAATATATAACCTTAGGTTTATGTAAGAAGTTAGAAAAAATGGAATCATTCCTAGACCTCCATACCTCCCACATCACAATAAATGGGAGGCAACTGTATTGATATTTTCTTCTATGCCATACCAGTAAATTATCAATCGTTGTACCTCCATCCTAGCTATGTTGGATCTTAAATTGATTCATGAGTAACAACCAAATATCAAGGAATAAATCTTAGTCTCCAAACATATGAGAAATCGAGTCCAACTTTAAAAATCACAAAGGACATCTCCCTAGGCCCACAAAACCTATGCACTGTAAAAACTCCCAAGTCAGGATCTTATTTTTCATACACAACCAAGAAAATAACTTAAATTTTAAAGGGATATCCCCTTTCCACAACCATTTCATCCACCATCCATCCTTAAAAGTGTTGTGTGCTGAGATAGAAGACCGATATGCTAGTTTTGCAGTCACATTGCCTTCTCTGGAGTTATACTTCCAAACCAACTTGTCAAAATTTTTAGAAAGAGAGACATTCCCTTGATTTAGAGCATATAAATACATGTCTTATTCCCAACAATCCTACCCATCAACCCCAAAACCATAGAATATGCCCAATTTCTATGACCTATAGCTCGATGAACATCTTTCAATACATAAAGATTTCGACGATGAAGATCCCACACTAAATATTGAGATAGTAAGAAATTGCCTCCCATTTGGCAAATAGGATCAATTCCCAAGAACATTTGAAATCCCCTACCAACTTGCTAGCTCAAATCCTTTGAAATAATTGGAAGGATTTTGACTAAACTATTCCATATGGTCAAAACAAAAGATTTAGGTCATGTTCCAACTCTAAACCAGTTTATGGGAATCAAACCTTTAAAATATTTATCCTTAATAAGTTTCCCCCACAGTCATGTACTGAATAAATATCTCCAAAGAGATTTGGCAGACAAGGAAGAGTTGAAAAAACCCAAGTTTTTTATTTCCCAACTACCTAGGTCATGGGGAAGTGAAAGGTTTTCCCATGATGTCAGATGAACTTTTCCAAACTCCAAATTTCCATCCCAAAGAAAATGAAAGATATTTTCTCTGATCCTTGACAAAATCGATGAAGGGATAGAAAATAAGGACATCCAGTATAATGGGATACCTTGTAGAACTGAATATACAAGGACTAATATACCACCCATAGAAAGATAGCGACAAGACCAGCTAATGATTTTATGGATAATACACCACTAACCATTCCCAATCTTTGGGACCATAACCATTGGGTTGTAGCTGGAGAAAACCCAAATACTTAAACCCTTCCTCAATAATACCATATTTATAAGGATATAGAGAGAGTAGTGAATCTATACAGGATTGTTCCTTATAGGAGTGTAATAGAAAATATTTTGATTTTCTTACCTCTAACCCTGAATCTTTACGAAAATTCGATAAAAGTGACTGTAAGAATTTCCACTCTTCAAGAGAACCCCTCCAATGATGATGAAATCATCAACGAATAGAAGATGGGAAACTGAAAGCCCTCTGGAAACCTTAAGACCCTGAAAAAACTTTTGTTCTTTGGCTTGATGAATATGGATATTGAGCCCTTTGATTGCCAAGATAAACAAATACAGAGAAAGTGGGAAGCCTTTCTGAATCCCCTTGTTGATTTTAAAATAATCGGATGGAACGCCATTGATAATTACAACAAAATGAGTAGAAGAAAAAACACTCATCATCCACTCCACCATATCAGGAGATAAACCAATTTGTGTAAGGATCAATTTTAGGTAGGACCATTCCACACGATCGTAAGCCTTCAATAAATCCAACTTGAGAAATAAAGAAGTCTTTTTATTTACTTTGGTGGAATGTAGGAATTCTTGTACAACCCCAACAACATCTGTGATTTGTCTATCCGGAAAGAAAGTGAACTGTTCTTTAGATATAAACTTACCTAAATAGGGATTTTAGTCTTCTCAATATAAGTTTAATAATAGGTTTGTAAACGAGATGACAGAGAGAGATTGACTGATAATCATTGAAGGAGTCTGGGTGATCCTTCTTAGGAATAAGAGTGATCCACTGCCTCTGTAATTTCATGCCAAAGCAGATAAAAAAGATGACTATAGAACTCAACCGTCCAGCCGTCAGGGATTGGAATCTTGTCCTTCACAAACATATTCAACATGTTTTTCACCTTTGAATAAGTTATTGTCCTTCCCATAGTGATGCAATATTATTCTTTAAACATACGGGGGAAAATTTGAATAGTGTTCATCTGTTCAATCAAATTGAGCCATTGGGATTGCGAAAACAAGGATTTAAAATTATCAACAACCACCTTTCTGATGGTTTTTTTATCATGAAAAATTTCCTCCTTATCTGTACATATTTCCCAAACTAAATTTGACAATCTTATTTGGCTTGCACAATTGTGAAAGAAACTCAAAATATTATCACCTGACATTTAGCCAAACTGCTATACTCTTCTGGCGTAAAGCCTCCTCTTTTTTCCCGAGAAGGACACCTCATTATGTTTCCAAATCCTGGAGTCTCTCTTTCTTGTCGACCAAAAATTAAAGTTCATCCACAGTAATTGATAGTGACTAAATTTTTGAATATATCTTCTCCGACTCCTCATTTGCTTCAACCTTTTTTTAACTTCTCCCAATTTTAAACTTTGAATTTTAGCTTATTTAACTTAGCTGACAAACCAAACATCACTTAAGGTTAATTTACTTCTGAGAAAGATAGCCACGACTCCCTAACAAAGGCACATAAATTTTGATCCTCCATCCAAATCGGATTAAACTTAAAAGGATATTTAACTAGACTTTTGTCAAACTCAATTTGCAGTAAAACTACTTTATGATTAGAGAAACCAAGAGAGTGTGACCAAGTTCTATACCTTCCAAAATATTCATAGGGATCCTCAGCTAGAAAAAACCTGTCAAGTATTTTAGTAAGGGCTGTTGACGCACATGTTCCAATAGAGCAGGTAGGGCACAAAATGTTAGGCTCAATGTCGATTAACTTCATCTCCTCCATTCTTTCCCTAAAAAACTCAGAGATAGGGTCTTCAGTTTTACCAACACCCCAAACCTCATCCAACGATAATGTAAGATTTATTTCACCAGTGATGATGAGGGATTTATCATCCAATAGACCAAACTGGAAAATTTTATCCAAAAACTCCTTTCTTCTGCTATAAGGAGCGTAGATATTGAGAATCTTGATCATCTTTGAATACCTAAGAAGATAACCCTCCATCATAATTCCAACAACTGTAATAAATGCCTTTAAGTTTGCCACCTGGGGGTTCAAGGCAACCAACCTTCCACCCAAGATGAAACACGCCAAGAAGGTTTCAGTTTCAGAAAAAAATCACAAGCAGATACCACATATTTCATAATCTCTTGTAATAATAACACACAAGGATTCATCTTTTCTAAAAAACTATTCAAAGCAAATCTTTTGGGTACACTGCCTAACCCTCTAAAATTAAAGGATAAATAATCATTTTTGAACAATGTTGGGGGCTGCTGCATCTCTAGGAGCTCAATCACAGGAAACTGAAGAAAAATATGAAACCTTAGGAATACCTTTGTCATAAAGAGACAAAATATTATGGTTTTGACACTCCAAAACCCCACCCTTGTCCACATTTGTGTAGGAAATTTTGGATTTATCCTTTCTCCTCTTCTTAGGTTTTCACACATAGACATTAGGTCTTATGATGGAGGAAATGAATATTTTATTCTGACCCTCAAGGTCATTCGAAAAGTTTTTCAAAGTTAATATCCCCACTTTTGAGTCCATGGGTTGAGGTGAAACAGGGTCCTCTAAAGGAGAGGAGGAAATTTGAATAGGAGGAAAGTCTATAGAAACCCTAGATAATGGAGGAAAATCCTTATTGCTGAAAACAAGAGTCTCCTTGGGAGGATAGATATCATATGGGATATGAATATATGATACAACACTGGTATCATCTTCTCAACAGATGAAACCCACATCCACTATATTAGTGTGATCAACCCTAACACACGGAGTAAATGCCCTTTTCTCAGCCAAATTTGGATACCCCTCAACCGAAATTAACCCAAATAACTCATCAACAGTCATAAATTTTAAAATAACAAGAACAACGATTGCAAACTTATCGACAAATGATGCAACTGATGAATGATCTAGTGGGAGAGGGAAATTGATTCCATCTACCAGTTCGAAGTCAGGATCCCCAGATTTCATGGCTTCATTCTCATCTCTACGATGAGAAGTGCAGAAGGACTTTGAATGCCCTATGTTCTTGCATCGATGAAATCAAAATGATACTCTCCAATAATCCATAGTTTGCATGAAATTTCCTTCTTCCCACACCACCTTTTTCTCTTTCAGTAAACCATTCGCTACATCCATTTCTACCAGTACACGCGGAGCTTTTCGTTCTGATCCCAACAGATGACTATCGTCAATGTGAATAAATTTACCAATGGAGTTAGCCACTACCCGAAAACCATTAATGTTCCAACAAAACAGTGGGAAACCAGGTAATACGACCCACAAGTGTCTCTTCTCAATTTTGGCAGTGCGAGGCTCAAAATGTACATTCCATATGGACAATACCAGTGAACGTTTACCATGTACCCAAAAACACTTCTCCACCACCTGTATGTCTTCTTCAGAGAGGAAATGGAACACATACCACCCATTGACCAATGCCAAAATGCTGGGCACATTTTGGATGATGGGTTTCCATTGTTCCTTGACCCATTCCAAAATATCAGTCCTAGTTAACTGTGCGAACTCCATTTTCCCCACTAACAAACTCATAGAGAGTGTCAAGAACAAGTCCATGGGTACATCTCTTTCAAGTACACACAATGGTTTACCCTTATGCACCTTCTCGAAATGGAGCTATCAGGGAACCCTGGATGTCTTTGCCTCTTTTTCCCCAAACTAGGCGATATTTGCTAGGTAATTAGGATGGTTTTCAGTACAAACGTCATCCTCATGTTTGTTCACCAAGCCAGATGGTGACTCTTGAATATGTCCTATATCCACACCTGATGTTGGAGATAAAGAACCGGTACCTAGACCGACTGACCAACGACGAGGACTCCAGTCCGAGTCCATCGGATAAAACTAAACCGAAAAAAGAGAAAAGGTATAAAGACCAAGCTATGGATTTAGGACAAAAACACATAAACTTCCCACTTTGGTATCCTGGTTGGTACTAGGCTGAGGACATCTTAGCTAGGATCCATGACCATAGCTTATTCTAGAAATTTCACTTTCTTGTATTTGAAGTAGCTAGAAAATAATAAATTCATTCAAAGTTTACATGAACTCAAATACTTCTGTATTTCTATTCATGAATCATGAAATTTACTAACTTGTAATGCGGTTCACTTCAATATTACTCAATTTATTATAATAGTTTAAATATTGGATAATTTGGACCCTTTTCTATCCTCATAATTTTGTTTATGTATTCATAATTATAGTATAAACATATGACGATTTATACCATTTTTCGAATCCTCCTAGTTTTGTTCATCCTTATTCATGTACTCATAATTAAATAACATTTGGACCATTTTTCGGACTCTTGTAATTTTGTTTATAATTTACTCATAACTAGCATAGCAACAAGTAAAGTGGTCGGTGAATATTGATAGGCACAACCAACCACTTAGTTTTGTTGTTAAATAAAAGCTAAAATATATAATTTTATTTCCATTATTCATACAAGATTATCGGAGTTAATATAAGCACAAAACAAATACTATTTAATAAACAAAAAAACAAAAACTGATATTAAAAACAAAAACAAATTGTTACATGTTCCTTTAACCACCCTTTGACTGAATCTTATTTAAATCTTAATCAAGATGCATTTAATCATAACAAAATATGACAACCATGAAAGAATCCATGTTGTACACTTTTTACACTTGAGTTAATATTATTGATCCACTTAAGAAAGTCCAAAATATGAGATAATATATAAATGTCTATTGACACAATTAAAGTAGTCTAAACATTTGGTCATTTTTTGGACCCCTAAGAAGTTAAAAACTCAAGAAAAGGGGTTCTAAACAACTAAAAAATAGAAATAAAGGGGATCAAAAGGGGGCAATAATAATTCTACAGCTAGAAAGATAAAACATTAAAAAAATAGAAAAAAACTCAATTATGTCATAATGGTGATAGATGTTAGGGTCTTCGTTTGGTAATGACATTTTTTTTAATATTGCAAAGGGTTAGATTTTGTGAGGCTTAAGGTGAGTTTTAATGTTCCTTTTCAACTAAGTTTTTGGAGAAATGATCAGTGATGACCTGAATGTAAGGGAGAGAAATGAAGAATAGGGAGGAATTTATGGACTTGGTGCTCTTAGTATTAGATTGAAGAAAAACCTCAAAGACTCTATTGATATGGAACAGACAGTATCCATATAACGTAAGGGATTTAGTAAAGTGGGTGTGTTCTTTATTAATTTGATGGGGTGTAGAGATTCGAACCACACTACGTATGAGAGCCTTGAGGAAAAAAAAGTTATGAGAAGGGGGTGGTGGGATTGGGCATGGAGGTATCTATCACTGTGAGTATTTTTTTAAAACTTGATGGGTTGGCCATTAGCTTGGCATGACACTAGAATATCTAAAAAGGTTGGAAGAGAATTGTTTTATTGGATTTCCATTGTCAATTGGACTTGAGGGGATAAGTTATTTAGATGTTCATAGAATGAATCCACGGTGGATAGACATGGGGCTAGATGAAAATGATAGCATCCATAAATTGAAGCCAACGTTTTGATTTGAAAAGATAGTTATTAAGATCTAAAGCTTCAAAATGCTCCATGAGGATGTTAGTCACTATAAGGGATGGTGGATGTCCCATTACAATGGAATTACAATGTATTCCATATGTTTATAGTGATTTCCTTTAAATCTAAGGAAGGTAGAGGTAAGGTAGAACTTAATAAGGTTTAATGTCTCATAGTCAATAAGTTTCAAAATAATGTGAAGAGCTTATGGGACAAGGATTTTGGTGAAAAAATAAACAATGTCAAAACTCATCAAAAGATCTTGGCCTTCCAGGTTAAAATCTTAGATTTTGTTGATAAAACTAGATGAATATTATTTTAATGATAGGTTTGGCCTATAAACAATTAAAATTTAGATAAAAACTTAGAAAATGCATCCAAAATATTTTATTAAAATTCTTCTTAAGTTGCATTAAAAAGTATGTTCAAGTTTTCAAATCTTGTCAATTTCTCCAAAGTTTTGATGATGATATGATGGTAAGAACAACTCTTAAAAAATGTAATACTCATTTTATTGGTGTATTGCATACAAAATATGTTTCTCCAATGTATAGGATGACTAATTAAAGAGTCTAAACCTTATTATTTGTGCAAAAGGTATGGTACATTGTAGTGTGATCACCATTGTCTAGTTATTACTTGGCATTGACCCACTATTAATCAAGTGTGTTATTTACATTTTAACCAAAGTTCTCAATATTCGTGTTTTTGTATCTTCTTCTTAATAGAGTTTTTATTCATTCTCAACTTCACCTCTTATTCTAGGTGTGGTAGCGAAATGCTTAGTCCTCATGCTGAGCATTGAAGAGAATTTAATTAACCTTTGTGCTATGCCTTGTCCTTGGAGCTAGGGTTCATTAACTTCGTTACTAATGACCTCTACCTTGGCATGATCCTTGGATTTCATCACCTTCACCTCCTTTACGTTATCACATGGACTTTCCTTATCTTCTTTTCCGCAACTATATTTATTCATTCCAAATCATTTTGTTTTGATGCTTCTACTAACAATGTTCTCACGTTGGTTTCAATATGGGGGATAAACAATAATTGGATCTAAATATTATGCATCAATAGGTTCTGTTGAGGCCTGGAAATTCGCAGGCAACAATAGCAAGGGATTCTCCCCAATCAATGTTCCCAACTAGACCGTGACTGTTTGGTGTAGGGAATCCATCCGATTTGCAGTCCGGCTACCGTAAGTCAAGTAACAAAAATAAAAGGTTTTACCAGTTGCGGCCTGGTCCACCGTGTATATTTTTGTATTTTTTAGTTTTAAGTATGACATCCAAATGCCTATCTAAAATGCAGATTGATTGAGAAAGCAAGGAGTGTTCACAATGTGATGTGTAGGTTCTTACCTCTCGTCTTAGGCTCTCTTGCATCTAAATCACACACAACAAGAAATTAAAACTAACCACCTAACCTATCCCTAGGGAGAAATATTGTCACTTATTAATGAGTAATGTATTTTGTGCATGCATTATAAAAAATAAATCACAGATAGCTGATACTTCTTTCAAGCACATGAACATTTAAAGATATTTGAACAACTAGATAGCCAATTGTCTATGAACAACATTCATTACTCATAGTGGAATTTTCATAAAACAAACCAGAGATCATTCATACAAGATCATAGGTTCAAAGAGTTAGAATGATCTCACAGTTAATGGACACAAAGCTGAAAATGAAATAGTTCCTCTTCAACAAATCCATAGCATGACATTTAAAAATTTCACCAAGCTTTCTCCAACAGGAAAACTGTAATTATTTATTGCAAAAGGAAATAGTTTTTCTTACAATATGTCTTCCAATCTAACTGGGAAAAAATCCTCTCTCTTATCTAAATCTTGTATATTTATACAAAAAGAACAAAACTGTTTGGATGCCCATGAATGACTCTTGGGCTTCCCCAACTCTTCACCTCCCATACTTTTCTTTTATTAAGTGCTTATCAAAATTACAATATATTACAATAAAACAATAAAGTGCTCATGAGGAGGGTCCCGCTTGATTATTCAAAAATCTCTTCCATGCTGAAGCCTCTGAGGCAATGCTCTCGAACTCTGAAGGTTCTAAGAAATGAATGTTTATTTCAAATTTAGCAACCTGATTCCTTATTGCTTCTATTCTAGCTGCGCTCAAGTGAAGTTGGTCCTCAAGCAACTACACACTAACCACAGAATGAGCTACTTCATTCTTCAGGGTTTTCTCATCTAAGGCTTTGATGTGATGGATCCTTTGTTCATATTCTTGATATCTTTTTTGCAACATCTCCAAAAATAGGTTGTGGTATGGAAAATTATCCATTCTTTTCTCAGCCTCAACCTGGCAGCAATTATAAGTGATTAAAATTCTCCTGGAGAATTCTGCACAAACCCCCTTTGTCTTCTTGACAGCCTTCTTGAATTCTTCGGCCGTGTTTATGGAAAACTCCAGCAAATCCTAGTCTTGCCTTAGGGCTTGTTGATCTTTTGAGGGTAACTCTGCAGGAGTTTCTTCATTCACTTCCAATCTCGCCATCCTTCCTATCAAGACTTCTAAGATGTCCTGCGAACTGTCCACAAAATATGAAGAGGTTTCCAAAATCTCTTCTAGTCGATTGTCTACCTGCAAGATCTTGCACCTTTCTTCTTCTATGGCCACTTGCAGCTGGTGCATCTTGCTCCTCTGTGCTAGGACGTGCCCCTTGTAAGGATGAAGACTGACCTACTATTCCTTGGCCTCTTCTAGAGCCGCTGTTAATGAGGCAACCTGTTCTCTTAGCTCTGCACTATGCCCCTGAGACTGCCTTTCAGATTCCTCCAAGGTAGCCTTCTGTAGCTCCAACTCCCCTATCTTACTTAGCAGCTACTCCTTTTTTGTCTTCAGTGCTTGACATTCCTACTACAATTTCTCCATAATTTCTTGGGCAGCCTCCATAGATCTCTTCTCTACTTGGAGGGCCTGGAGCTCAGCTTTTGAAGACTTTATTTCCCGTTGTATGTCTTCATACTTTCTTTTCAACCTATTATTTTTCTCTCTTTCTTTTCTCAGGGTATCTTTGAGCTGGGAAGAGGACTTCTTTGACTGTTCAAGATCAGTCATTATTTGATCTACATTATCCTTGGAAGCATGGATCAATGCAGCCCCCGCTCTGTTAGTGAACCTAGGATCCTTGTCTGTCCCATATACTACAGTTGTATCATTTATCATTTTACTAGACTACCCCCCAGTCTCGACCTTTCTCTCGGTCCTCTTCACTATCATTTTCCTTTCCCTATCATAAAAGATAGTGTTGAAATCTGGTACCTCTTCCCCTTTCTTCTTCTCAAAAGGGATTAGCCTAAGGGTGGGGACCATAGCTTGTCTTGTTGTGCTGCTAGTGGCTGCCTCAGGATTTTGGATATCAGGGTTCCCCAAGTCTTGAGCCTGACTGTCTAAATGATCAGAAGTTTATTGATCTATCATTGTCTCTGTCAGCTTTATCCTTTCTGCTTCCTTCTTCTTTAATTCCTCATCTATCTTTCTTTTCTTTTCCTCCTCTTCACGCTTGGCAGCTTCTTCTACCTTTCTTGCTGCTTCTTGTGTATCTCTTCTCTTCTCTTCCTCCTCACCTTTGAGCCAACTTTCAGCCTCTTGTGCTAGTCTCCTAGCATCTTCATTTCTTTTTCTATTTTCTTCCTCCTCTACCTTTTCTTGCTCATCCTGTCCTATTCCGCCTTTGGTGGTGATTTTATTCTTAAACCTTCTTCTTAAGGATATTATATTTTGTGCACTGCAGAAAATGGATTCCTCTCTGTCCCAGTGGCTTGTGTATTCAAAATGTACATTCGCCTCTCTGCAGTGCTCTACAAATTTATTCCAGGAATCATTCCTGTGGAAACAGATTTCCCCAAAATGGAATTTCCCCAATTCTTCCACAAATTCGTCAGCTTTCTTCAATCTTGTAAACTTGTAGCTTCCCAACTTGAATGGAAAAGGAGGGTGAGCCACTTTCTTATGTTCAAATAGAAATCTCCCTATGCCATCTAAAAATATTTGTCTAACTGCCTCTTTGTGGACTACATAGTTAGTGGCATACTTAGGCAGTAGTGAGGGTGCTCTGGAGCATCCAAACATTCTAAAATATAATCCATCCTTAGTCAAGTAATAGTTTGCATATTCTTCAATCACCTGCAATGCCTCCTCCGACATGTAGTTGCACTCTTTCAAGAAAATCAAGGTATACAATGGCATAATGAAGTGCTCACACACTTCCCTATAGTGACTGTGGTATTTGTGTTCCCACAGTGGCTTGTATGCTGTGTAGACTTGTGTTCTCTCCTGGTCTTAGATACACCTTAGATTGGGGAAAGGTTGGTTGCATAGTATGCAATCGATCAGTATAGAGCTCATGTATAACTCTGATCTCTTCTGGGACACCCCTCCTAATGCTGATGCAATGCAGGCTGAGAGGCTGTTGGACACAATGTTTGCCTAGTTGAACACTGTCCCCTGTGTTGCAACGTAGAAAATGATAGCGACCCACTCTAACTTGAAGCTTTTACCGTGGGCTCTCCCGAAAATCTTGTTTAGCATGAGGGCTATGAACCTATAAGGGGTTCTTAGATTTGCAGTGTCATATTCCCCGGTCGGCCTAGTTCTAAAGTTCTTGCTAGGCACTAGCATCCTTTTCAGCATCTCGACTAGGTCCATCTTAATTATCTTTAGCCAATCCTTAGTCAAGTACACATGTGCTTCTGGTAAGTGGTAGGCCAGTGCCACATACCCAGGGCTATAAGTAGCATAACCCTGTTTTTCAACATTTTCCAAAATCATGGTGGTTACATCTTCCCTGGACATAATCCACCCAATCACCTCTGAGCATGGAAAAAGCTCAGGTCTAGTAGCAATTTTCATCAATGCAGATCTCTCTATATTGGCATAGATGGTTTCTTCTTCAAAACCTATGTCAGGTACTTCTCACGGGTTATTAATCTGTAAATGTTCCCTCATTGATATTCGGGTTCCATACCCACTGTGCATTTGGTGTCCTCGTAGGTGTATTCAACTCTGGTAACGATTTCGACTTCGGGTTCCTCTTCTACTACGGGAGCCTCTTCTTCTGATGTTTAGACATCTTGAATTCTGGGGAATTTCCCTGTCATATATAGGAATTTCTTTTAGGTTCTGTTGGGTCATTTCTAGATAACATTCAAAAATGGAGACAACTGTATAAGCATTTTACCTCATCTATGCTAAACATGAGTGCAGCTATGAAGAATAAACAACAATGCTCAAAAAACCAAGTGTTCTCGCATAAAATTAATCTGCCGAAAAGGCTAAAACTAGCTCTCAACCAACATTCACAGATTTAACTTAGAATATCACGACCTTTTAAGAATGACAAATATTCCCCTCCTCTCATCAACATGAACATAGTCCCGAAACCCCCTCTCAGTGCTACGAGCTAAACACTACGCAGAGGAAAATAGGTGCCTAATCTCAAGTGAGGACACTGCAAGTCACTAGCACACTTAACTCTTAGAATATAAGGGGAAGCTACTTGCTGTAAAAATGCTCACCTCACGGCCTGACTAGATAATGCATTTTAAACCTAAACCGGTCTAGGGTTCGTATTCAAACGAAACAATTTCACCGCTGCGACCCTGGTTCACAAAACTAGGGCGACCAACCCAGCATCTCGTAAGAAAACCATGAAATCCCTCCCCGGATGGCCACACGCAGACTGGGGGAAACTAGTGCGGACAGTGTAATGGCCGTTTGCACCGGTTTCCTCGGCAATTGAGGGCGATCTGCAAAACCATAACAACCGTGAAAAACCACAAACAACCCCCCCACCAAACCGCCAGACCTTCTACCTAGAACATATATACATGCCGATATGGGAAAACCTAGGTAACCACAAATTGTAGAGGCGACGAACCGACCTAGGACAACAAAAATAGTTTGACCAATCAAACAGAATGGTAAAATGAGCACAAGGGCTTACCTAGAACTGTGTTGCGTGACTGGTGGAGGAAAACTAGTAAACTTCCACAGCGGAGCCACCTAGGAGCGAAGGTACCGATAGCGAAATCCTTGGTCTGCTCGAGCGAAAACGACAGCATAGATAAATCACCAAAATACAATAAAATAATAAACCCCCAAACCCAAAATATATACGTCACAGTCAACATGCAATTTGTGGGAAAATCAGATCATCGGGAGACGAAAAGGCTACGGGATTGGCGATCATGTTACTATCTCCTTCGCAATGGTGAATGAAGAAAATGTCAGAATGAATGCAATGGCATTGGCAGGAGAAACAAATAAACTTCACATTGGAGCTCGCTAAGCTACAGCCTCGGACCAATAGTTGGTTGAAGAGCCACAACGGTGGAAACCATCAAGGAAAAGAGTTTCGCAGACCAGCAAAACGGAGTAAAAATAAACATGTCTCAAGCAAAAAACATCAACTAAGCGGACAAGATAAATCAAACTATCGGAATCATAGTGCTTTTTAGAGCCACAACGGTGAAAGTTGAAAAAAACGAAGGACCTGTGAAAAAACACGGCGGGTATCGGAAAGGATTAAACAACTCTCGGACAACTTCGCAGAACCTTCTCTGCAATGGTGGAAAATGTATAGACAAAGGCTCCAACGAGATCTCAAAACAATTGCCGATAAAGAAAAATACATCGGATACCAAATACACTTGACTCGGACTTGATGTCTGGTTCTTTTTTGCAATGGCGGGCGGGAAGATAACTAGACTCCTGACTCAAATTCCAAAACACTTCCGATTAGTGAGGCAAAAATAAATTCAAATGGTAAAACATGGCTAGCATACAAGTAAATATTTGTGCAAACATCAAACAAAACAAAAAGCTGAGCAAAAGAAATAAAAGGAGGGTCCCAATTTTTTTTTAAATTTTGGGAAAATGTTGCAGCTGCAACAATTGGCGACTACTTGGTGAACCCCAGATTTCTAAATAAACTTCTTCCCAGTAAAAGACTGTTTAATCCTTTAGCTCATAAGTTGAATTCTTCTAGATTCTTGTATTCCTAATATGACAAACACATGCATTTAAATCATTGAGAACAGTCCATTCTTTGGAAATGGGAACACCCAAAATATTTGAAAGTCCGGATAACTCTTTTGAGGCTTAGTAGGTGAGTTTCATTTTACCTCTGTCTTTAGGTATTTTCTAGCTCGGACACCACAGGATCGTTACATATGGTAAACATAACTATTAATTTGTTCCTCATTCCCATACCAATTGCACTTTTCATGCCCTTTTGTGCCCTTTTGTTCTTTTGAGTCCTCCATCTCCTTTTCTTTTTGAAATTTATTCAGGCTCTTCTATCCATAGTGTCCTTTTGTGTGAGGGATGAATTTATTTTTCAGCTCACGGATGGAGAATAAATTTTAGCAGATTGATATTCATGTTTCTAATACTTTGCTTTGATATGTATTGCTTCTTTTAGGAGTTTTGACTCTTAACAGCCTTTAGGCTTTTAAAATCGTGGCATGGGATCATTTATATATAATAAACTGTTTACCTTGCTTCCTTTCCATGGGTCTTTTGCTATCACTCCCTAGGACATATTATATGTGAAATGGATCAAGCCTTGAAATAGTATTCCAGACCTCTTAATTCTGAGTTATTTTCAGGGGTTAAGCAAGACTTCAATGAGTGCATAGCCCTTTAGGAAGACTACTTACTAGAAGAAGTTCTATCATTTCAAAATAAAACGCACAGTATTTTCCCAAAGATTTCAGTTAATCGAGAACCATGATGCTTTCCATGCAACCAAAAGTTTGCCTCTTTTATTCAAAAACAAACCAAAATAACCAGAAATAAAAGCGTTAAATCAAGGTAAAACTACATCAAAATATTTATGTACAAGGCCATCAAAAAAGAAAAATGAAAATTGTGCCCACCCCTGAAAATCTATCAACTCATGAGTAAAGGGGCTAGGCTGGATTCACTACTACATTTCGACCAAAAATCCGACGGCCGTCATGTCGGATTTTCGACACTTTCATGTCGCATGTATGACACTTTGATTTTTTTTTAAGCGTCGGAAACTTGTCGTCGGTTAGCCGACACCTAATTAACCGTCGGTTAAGCGACACTTATGAAACCGTCGCTTAAATGTACAGCGTCGCTTAAGCGACAGAATATTTTTGACGGTAGTAAATTTTTTTTAGAAAATATCCTTCATAACCGTCGCTTAAGCGACACCTTTCAACTACAATCGTCGGATAAGCGACATATGGACCCGTCGTTTAAGCGACACCTTGCAAGTAAAAGCGTCGGATAATCGACATGTGTATCCGTCGGATTTTCGACACTTTCAGCTAAACGCGTCGGATAAGCGACATGTGTATCCGTCGGATTTTCGACACTTTCAACTAAACGCGTCGGATAAGCGACAGTTCTAAGCGTCGCTTAACGGACGCCTGTCTGTGTTTTAAAAAAAATAAAAAAATCAATGTCAACAAATTTGTTTAATAACAGGTTCACTCCATCTATGATCAATGAGTTGCTCCTTTCATGGACGAAGGGATCGTAAGAGAAAATGTTTATATGAATTAAGTTCACATTGTTCAGGTTTGGTTCTTATTGAGAATCAAATCCACTACCCTAATTAGGTTGCAGGGCTCTTGTCCGCACATAACCCACTTGTTGTGACAATAATCAATAGCGTCTCTAAACATTTGAGAATATCTCACCGAACAATTCTCATTGAATCTTCAACTCATTGAATTTACCACTCTTCGGTCAGAATTGAGGTTCTTTTCAGTACTATGTATAAGAATTAGCACAAGGTTAGCAACTGCGATAAATTATCCTATTTCATAACAGCATTAAATCTGAATCCATCTAGTCCTGCCTGTGCATATTGGGTAAGTTAGCTACAAAATTTAGAAGGGAAAGCTCTCGCAGTGTTATGTCAAGAATTCAACCATGTTAAATGAACTTCCAGATGCCTCATATGAAATCCTCTGGGAGATATTCTCAGTAATAAAAAAGTCATTTAATTTTCCCTCAGTAAGACCTAGCCAAGAAATTAAGACAATGTTAGGAGATAGAACAAGCGGTAACACTTCTGAGGTTGACAGTTATGAAACTGATGTTTAATAACAGTGTAATTTAGAACAACTAAATCCTCTGGACCAAAAAAAAGTAGCGCCTTCAATAGTGACACTGTACTAAAGGTACTGGAATGTATCACAAATAAAAGTAAGTTGCATATGTAATTGAATGACGAGACAGAAAATTTTGTTGGCATATTGTTCTGAACTTCAACTTATTTTCAAAGTTTAAGATCAAATAAACAAACTTGGCTGAAAGGCATACATAGAATGGGCATCCTTTAACAATAAGGGCATTCTCGATTGAAAGTATAGTAAATGGAATCAATACACAATTGATGAATGTCCCTGAGGAATGTAATAGCAACCATTATCAAATTACCATAAACATATTATGTATTAAATTACCAATGGATTGCAAGGGCTGTAAGAGGGAAGAGGTGAAAATAGGAAATAAGTTCCCAGATGTGAATCCTTGCATGCTCTGATAAAAGGTCAGACAAGAAAGTTCTTAAGATTTCAAAAAAAAATGTACTAGTGTATACCTTTGTTCTTTTGAGCAGAGGGCAGCAATATCATCTATCCCTCGACTTGTGAGAATTTTGCACAATCACAACTGCATAGAAGTTGTCACATCACAACTTCACCAAAGCTCATGGGGTCACACTTAGCCCATATGCAGAGAGGCAGCTACAGGTTGAAGGTATTTTACGGCCTAGGCAGTGAAAAACCACCCTAAATATGTTCCTTTTATGGCTGATATGAAAGGCTGGAAACAAGTCTGAAACAACCTCTGATGCTACCACAATTTCTTCAGGATCATTGTTTATTGTTTACCAAACTCAAATTTGCACTATTGTTACTGTTTAGATGCACAGGACGAAGGCCGAGTCTTATTGGCACTTAGTCTCGGCGAGCTGCATTTTGACTGTAGGGCTCATTCCTTTAAGAAATTACTGTGATACTACTTCACAAACTGCCAAATTTTAAGTATGCCCCTGCAGTTATCCAAGGAACAGCACCTCTCTTACAAACTCCAGTCTCTTCTCATCCAGAATCATCCAAGAACATCCAGATTCCAAA
>LPNX010696075.1:12513-24742 GCA_001517045.1 Pseudotsuga menziesii
TACTTAATTTTTCAAAATCCCATTGTTGAATATCATATCAAAATAAGGTTAGTTTCTTATTATTGCCAGAAAAGGTTAACTAAGAGGCTAGACAATTTATGAGGTTATATGCCTCTTAGGAAAACACATGGTTATTAGTACATGGTCCCATCCCACACATGATGATATAATATTCGTTGATGGTATAAAATACATTGCATCCAACCGCAGGATTATTTTGGGTTTTTGCTTATAGCTGACCGACAGATGGAAATGGCACTATTACTGAAGATGGAGATGGCGGCAATATTGCTTACCAATTGGTGAATCTCTAGAGGAAATCACTTATAGGTTGTGTTATTATCCTTTCTTTAACTGCTTGGCATATATCCTCTAGTGTTATTGGGAAAATGAAATTAACTCCTGCCATTTTTTATACAGTTCAAGCATTCGTACAGTAAGAGCCATTAAAAGCAATGAGAGATAAGGTTATCCCTTCCCATTTGAACCTGCACGCACCAAGATCGAAACGAAATGATTATAGGGAGAACCTTCTAATTTTCACCTGTTAAATCGACATCACGAGAAGATCTGGGTGCAGCAGAGAAGTGCTATCTGTGAGATTTAGAATGGGAATGGGTTTCTGCTGCAAGTAGTCTGAGAATCACTTTGAAAACGCTGTGGTTCATCAAAATAAAATGAATGGGCCTAACAAAAGGCAGATTACGAAGTGGAATGAAGCCAATTCTCCAGGTCACACAAAGGAGGTTTGCAGGAGGTCATGCAAAGGAGGTCGCGACAGGTGGTGCTAGTACTGGAGGTCACACAGAGGAGGGTTTGCTGCGACCAGGGTTTGCAGAGGCAGAAGATGGTTTGAAGAGGCAGAGGAGGGTTTGCAGCGGTGAGGGTTTGCAGAGGCAGATGAGGGTTTACAGAGGTCACACACAGGCTGACAGAAGCCGCCAAATTTGTGAGTACCCTAAAATGATTGAGCATGCTCTAGTTTTGCTCAAATAATTCTTATGATTAGTAGGACCATCAGGAGCATTAGTAAAGTGAATGTAAAACTGAGATATAGATTGATATTTTTCTATTCTTTTCATTTTCCTTGATGATGTAGGTTTTCCCAATAGTTCAAAATAATTTGGTGGAGTGGCTGTTATGAGTTCATTTCTTACAATTTCCACTGCTTTCACACATCAAACTGCAGACCATTGGCAGATGGAACAGTTTTTCAACTCCAGTCACTTGAGCTTGGTTTAACATTTTTCCCTTCTTACTATGTGTACAGTTCCTTAGAGGTGGTAGCGAAAAGATGGTTGAGTTTCTATGTAGCTCCATTGGAATTGTCCACAAGAACCATGCAGAGAGTATAACTTCTTACATCAAGGAGAGTGTGGATGAAGAGTTGGAAGAGGAACAGGATGGGGAGAGAAAAATGCAGAAAAAGAGGCTCACATTTTGTGTGGAAGGTAATATTAGTGTTGGGAAAACCACATTTCTTCAGAGGATAGCAAATGAGACAATTGAATTACGTGACCTTGTACAGGTGGTTCTTGAGCCTATTTCTAAGTGGCAAGACATTGGGCCTAATCATTTCAATATATTGGATGCTTTCTATGCTGAACCTCAATGGTATGCCTCCACATTTCAGAACTATGTTTTTGTAACAAGGGTGATGCAAGAGAGAGAGTCTGCAGGTGGCTTAAAGCCTCTACGACTCATGGAGAGAAGTTTTTTCAGTGATCGTATGGTATGTTTTGAGGTTCATTTTGGTAGAAAGTTTAATAGGATTTTATGCATTTATGACAATGTAGTAACTTGAGAGTCTTAGTTTTCATTGTATGTTCTGTTCAGGTCTAATTTCATTACTGTCCAATATAGATGATGAAATGTATAAGCAAATACATGTTGTAGTTTATATGCCCCATTAAGAGTCAGTCTAATTGCTTTCTTTGTTTTTGCATCTTTACTTTTTGTTCTAGTGTCTGCTTTTAGTGCAATTGCTGGCATTTTAGCATTGGAAAAAGAAAGTTAGAAACAAATTTACCGGTCTTGAATATACCAGGTGTTTGTGCGAGCTATTCATGAGGAAAAATGGATGAATGGGATGGAGCTTAGCATCTATGATTCATGGTTTGATCCAGTTGTTTCTGTTTTACCTGGGCTTGTTCCTGGTGGATTTATTTACTTAATGGCCAGTCCAGACACATGCCATAGACGTTTGCAGTTATGAAAAAGAGCAGAAGAAAATAACATGTCACTAGATTATCTGAGGGGTTTGCATGATAAACATGAGAACTGGCTCTTCCCTTCCCAATGTGGAAATCGGGGGTTGTTGTCTGTGATCTAGTTACCTCTTGATATGGATAGGTCTCTACACTCCGATATCAGGGATCACACATTTCTTTTGCAAGGAGAACATATACATGCCAGTATTCAGAAGGTAAGCCAAATACTGATCTATGGAATATTCATAATCAACTTGGAATCTAGAGGTGCTATATATTTTATGATGCTAATTGTATGCTTCTAATGCAAACATGTCAACTTCAGGTTCCAGCCTTAGTGCTAGATTGCGAGCCCAACATTGACTTCAGCAAAGACATCGAAGCAAAGCAAGGGTAAGAAAATTTTCACTGATTTGGTGTTTACGATTACATTATGGAATAAAATATTTGACATAAAGGAAAAGAGTATTTTGACCTCTTTAACAATTGAATTGCTTATAATAAACATGTTTAAGGTAGGTTTTTTCTTGCATATTTGGTTTGGTGATCCCAAAGATAAATGTTTGAGTGGAAAGATGGAAGATTTTTGTCCTATGAAAAGTTCATATCACTTGAGTATACCTTGTACAATTAGAAAACTGCCTAAGACACTGAAGTCTGAAACAAACACATGCAACTGCATGCATCCACTTTTACTTAACTTAGAAATGACATGCAATTTTATAAAACTAGAATCTAAGTATATCCTTGTCCTATTCTATCTATATCTGGTGCATGCAGGCATGCATGTGCCTTCAATGATGGAATCCTATATATAGTGATGCATCCTCTTTCCTTATTTAATATTTAATATCAGGATGTACATTATACTCCCTTGCAAATACAAATGGAACGATTCCTTGAGGTAGTGCAACCTGCACCAAAAGAAAATATTGAAAAACAGAACTGTTAGTAAAACTTCCAGCTGTCAACAAAATAAGGTTAGCTCAACCACTCAAAAGAGATGATGTCAGAATTGTCAACAATGAAACTAATCATAATATGATTATGGCATGCAACTAATCATACTTTCTTATGCTGAAAAAGACTACCCATGCATTAGTATGATGGGAGAGCTACATGTAGCCCTCAAAACAACAAAAGAAAGCCCCATATAGTGAATGAACAAGTTAAATTTGCACCAAATTTACTATAGCAAATAGATACAAAATCACATGACAAAGATTTTTCATGAAGCCTGGCAGAAATATGTGTTTGATTATTAGTTTGAACAACCTAACTTTCACAACCAAAGAAACTGAATGTAGAATTAAGAGGCACTTTCTCCTACATTCTCTTTCTCACTACCTATCAGCAACAAAATTAAGCCAAATGCTCGGGTACTAGTGTATCTTTATGGGCTTAGTATGTTAGCTAGAAACTGAATTTGCAGCACTGAAATAATTAAGGACTGTTGTCCATGCATCTTCATTGGTTGACCACTGCCTATTTTTGAATTCTCCAAGACTTAAATGCTTTGAATCTATTGCCCAAGGATTAAGCAATGATCTACTTGAATATGCCACTATATATTCATTGCATATCATAGACTATTGGATTGTTGAGGATGACTCATGATGAGAAGGCTAGATGCCTCTCCCTAGATTACTAACTGCTGAGAACCTTTACAGGAGCAGGATCGAGCAACCCTCGAGGTGTGTGTTGTATAAATTATAGACAGAGACACAATAGCATCTATTTTTTGATAGTCCATTCACAAAACAGGACTGAAAGGCCACCTTCAATGAAATTGATCACAGAATGGAAACTCATGTATCATGGAAATAGATGTTTATAGAATGGCACAAAAAATACAAAGGAACATTTCTGAACATACTAGTCTTTAAAAGATCTTGGCCGGCCCTGCCAAAATTTGTCTGCTGGAAAGTTTGGTTGGCTCAAAATAAAGGGGCATATCCCAACAAGAAAATGCGACTCCAAGGACTACTACAGCACTACTGCTAAATCCATGGACTAATGACGGAAGCTATCAAGATAAAGGAAGTGAAAGCCCATAATGCTTTGCTATGGGAGCAAAAAGAGAAATATTGGTTTACTGATCTGTTGATGGGGGAGGGCATCTAGGCAAGATGCATTTTCTTGCAGCCAACCAAAGACCAAACTGGCAGATTTGATTGAAGGAATAGGAATTTAGACTGGCATCTCTCTCAGGGAACTTTTCTGTTACAATATTAAATAAGGAAAGAGGATGCATCGCTATATCTAGGATTCCATCATTGAAGGCACATGCATGCCTGCATGCACCAGCTATAGATAGAATAGGAAAAGGATATACTTACATTCCAGGTTTATAAAATTGCATGTCATTTCTAAGTTAAGTAAAATTAGATGCATGCAGTTGCATGTGTTTGTTTCAGACTTCAGTGTCTTAGGCAGTCTTCTAATTGAGCTCACTATGAAAGTTCATGTCACTTGAGTATACCTTGTACATGTGTAACATTCCGTATGCAATTGTAGACAAGTATCTATACTGTCCAATTTCTGCTTATGGCTCTAATGACCTATTTTTCTACTAACACAATCCCTCAAATACTAATATCTATCAGCCCAGTCCTTCCATCCTTTCTAGACAATTAGAGGTCCCAGGAAACTAACTATCCCTTTTTTCCACCCTGCCGCTTCCACCCAGAGAAAGGGTCAAAGAAGAATCTTCTACTGCTAGTATCCTACACTAGGAAATAAACAAGAAGAGTTAAAACATGACTTGTAGCTAGGTTTCTAACCATGATGATTATTTGGCTTGCAAAGTGAACATCTTTGCATGCCCATTGTTGAAGCTTTTTTTCCATTTTGTGCAAAACTTGATCCCAAATAATGTTTACAGGTACATCAAATTTCAAAAGGGAATTATGGTTGGATTTGTTTTTGTTTGATGTTAAGACACACTTGAAATCCTTCTTTCTCTATGATGAATGCCCATACTTTCATCTCTCACAATAGCTCTAGCAGCTTTTGCAAAAATGTCAAGGCAGCAAATTGCTTTGTACCTTTAACAGAGTTACAAGATATGTTTGGAGTGAGAGCTGAGTCATCAGCAAAATGGATGTTAAGTAACTGCTGATCAGCAAGAAGTGAGTTCCCCAAATTTGTTCCAGAACTCAGCAACTCCAAGAAGATATCCTAGAGCATTGACTGTAATAACATACAAACAAGGGGCCAGAGGCAACTCCCATCTCATGGGAATGATGAAGCAGAGATGTTGCTGATAGCTGCCCATTGACACAAACTAGTAGATGCATTTGAAGAAATGGTTGTGACTTCTTCAGTAAATAAAACTTCAAGAATCCAGCCATTAGATCATATTGATGATGGAATCCCACTAAATTTTGTTTTATGCCTTGTGAAAATCAACCTTAGATAACGACCTTTTGACTAGGCTTCCTTTGCCCAGTCAAGACTTGCCTAGGAGTAAAAAAATTATCGAGGATGAAATGGCCTTTGAGAAACCCTGTTTGCTCAAGTCGAACACTTTGGGCAGCTGTATGTTTGATTCAAGTAGCCACATTAAAAAAAATTATAGGGTGCTGACCACTCAGTTTCCTTTCATGTTCCTTTAGATATCAACATAATAAGATCTTCATTTACAGCTGGAGAGTATGAAGCAGCATTAGCACACTATGAAAATGCACTGGAAATTGCCCCCCCAGATGATCCCATGGCTAACGAAGTCCATTCGATGTGTTTTTCCAATCGTGATGTTTACTACTACAAACTGGTGTGTTGTGTTGATATTATGTGTTATCTTTCTCATTTAGGATGGCTGTTTAGTTGCATTCCAAAGAAACAGAAAAAACATTTGAGTTATTTGAAATCTCATTCAGTTCCATAGAGATATTCGTGAATGTAACCAGTGCCTATACAAATAAATTTTAGCGTATTCATCTCAATAAGACGTCACTCTCCTATATGTCCATCTGTGTATTCAGATGCATTGGACTTTAATTTTTCACAACCTCTGTGATAACCAGATTTATGTTCCCTAGATAAATTAGTGATGTGATTGACTAAACATAATTGACTTACCAATTGTAAATTTACATATGTATTTATTTTTAATTGCTTATTGAAACATCAATTGGATATGCCAAGTCTGTTGTTCCATAGTTAAACACCCAGTTCCATTTCTTCTAATGAAGAAATGTTTAGTCGAAATGTAATGACTAAATCTATTTTTTTTAAAAGGAACAGACACACTTATATATACAGGTTTGCAGAAGTTCCAACTTCCAAGTATGGGTGATGAGAGCATTCCTGAAAGTTATCATGTAATATGACTAGATCTATTTTTTTTAAATGGAACAGACACACTTATATATACAGGTTTGCATAGGTTCCAACTTCCAAGTATGGGTGATGAGAGCACTCCTGAAAGTTATCATGTGGATTCATCTTAGGTCCTTAGGTTAGATATATAATTTATCATTACTAGTTTATGCACAGTCATGCAGTTCAGTTGTCATTGGAATTGCCATGATTACTAGTTGAGATTAAGGACACTTGTTCTCATGCACAATCATGAGTTTATTTGTCGCCAGGATTGACAAAACTGATCTTTGAGATTATTAATTAGTGTATTATAAAATAGTGACATGCTTAGTAATTAACAAAAGGTTAAAATTGGTTTTATTTGCTAAATATTTTGTGTCTGATGTGCTTCAGTTCCTGAATCTGATTATCTACATCATTTAGCATCAGGCCATTGCTATTGGCCTTGGGAATCCTTTTGCTGGGCCTTTTTCTTAGAAATATTTTGGTAGCCCATCATATTATGATGTTGAGCTCTTATTTTATTATAAATCTATCATAGAATTAAGTTGAACAAGAAATATAATGCATTTTCTTTCCATTAATACTGACCAAAAATTTGCTTAAGGTATGCTCAGCCTGAGTCAAAGTAGTCTAAGTCTAATTAGGGAAAACAATGAACTCCAATCTTAGATATCAACACTTCGATCTTTCTCAAAGACACTTTCTACAGACATGCCTGGAGCAATGATAAAATTAAAGACAGCCATGCACTATGCCTTAAGAATAACCAACCCCTTTCCTTCACACTATGCTCTTTGTATAATGTTTGAAGCTGAGAGAGTATATCTAGAATGATATTTTCCAGCTGTGATAGCTCCCCTGTATGGCCAAAATGAACATTATGGCACAGAATTCTGCTAAAACTTATGAAGTATTCAATTTCAAGCAACTTGTCTCTACCTAATTCAAGACTCCATGGCAAAGCACCAGCTTCCTTAACATCAATATCTGATAGAGTGATCCAGCCAAGTACAAGACAATATCTTTCAAGTATAAGCTCATGCACTTGGGAAGCTTCCCTATTCTGCCACACTTCCAAAATGCGACAAACAACAGAATAGTAAATGAACTTTTGTTCATTTTAGGGTCGTTGGAAGTTGACTTAGCTGCTATACATCATTTTCAAGCATGCTTTTAGGGTAATATCCAAGGGAAGTTCATGGTGGCCTTTGGGATTTATTACAACTTATTTTTCTTAGTACATAACCACACTTGCATGTTTTCCTTTGGCTCTAACAACTATCCTCTAGTTAATCAAACAGGCATGGGTTAATTTGAGAAAAGCTCATTAATTCTTTTCAGAACTTACAAATAGGATTCCATCAGAATTGATTAGATTTCCTTGAGGAACTGTGTTCAAAACAGAACGAGATGACAGAACACTTCTCAGAAGTCATAGGAAACCCAAGGACATATCATTTACCACATAGATGATAGGAGCTTTGTTCAAATTGCTTCATAAGAGAAAGTGCAGTGGAATGCATTTAATCCATTTGATCTGGAAATCGAACTTGTTTCCAATATTAATAACATCTCCAAATAAAAAATAAATGGTTGAGCTTATAAGAATCATGTGTACTGTGAATTTTTCTAGAACCACCATTTTCCAGGCAGGAAAAGACTAGCTACAAATCCAGAAGGTTCGGGTTGAAATTTACAGGAAAAATTGTTGGAAGCACACATTTCCTTGCTATCTGCAAATACATCAAGGCAGAGTACACACCATTAGAGTTTGGTCTTTTGTTTTTTATTATTAGCTCAAATCCATCCACGGTCATTTGTAAACCTATGGAAGTCAACTTAGTAAAACCTGATGGACAATGTTCTTGTGGGATTATTGGTGAAGCTAATGGTTGCAAATTACTAGCACGAGCTGATAAGGAAACTGCATTGTACATTTTTGAATTGGCCTTTTGACATGATCAAATACCAGGTACTCATTGATTTCTGGGAAGTTTACTAGTTAGTATCCAACACAGGATGAACTGATGGTATCATACTTCATTTCGCCCTTACAAGTTGTGATGTGTGCTTAGACCAAGCAAATCAGTGCATATATTAGCTAGATCATGGGCTATACTTGTTTTGATAAGATATGACAGTCATTGAACATCCTCTGTAATGTATTGGGTTTTTTGTTCAAAGTACAATGAGAATTTTCCTGTCCATTTCTTTCTGTATTTCTTGTGGTAATTGGTATTCATTTATTCACAAATGCATCAATCACAATAGCTCTTCAGCTTTTGATGGATAGAATTTGCTTTTCTAGTATCAAACATACATTAGAACTGCGGTTAGTTACGAATATAGTGCATTAGATTCTAGAAAGAGGATGACTTTGATCTGAATGCAGAATCTATTCTCTTTCCTAAGACATGGTACGATCAGAGTAAATATTTAATGCTATTTGTGGAAATTGATTCTTGTCTAGAGCAGGTTTGAAGCAACCAATGCTCGTCTTCATAATAATCCAGGATTCAATAATACAATGCAATGGGAGGATACTTAGTCCAACTTGAAAAGTATGTCATATGGCAAATACATGAACAATCTTACAAGCTAATATATCTCTTCCGGCTTGTTACATATACATGGGATTTATTGACAAGTGTATCCATTTGGCCATCTCAATGTAAAATGGCTCAACATATACAGGTACCTGCTTTCATCCCATCAAACCTAATCCTGAAATATTCAGGATCAAATTTTTATTTTACATTCTATAAAGAAGCAAATATAACACATATTGTTAACATCTCCTGTTTCAGAATAAATTTCTAACTAACAGAGGTATCAATATATGCACATTTAAAGGAGTTCCCTAGTCAGAACTTCTCTAGCATAGAACTAAGTTACTTTGTCTTATCATACAACAACAATGTCTATATGCCTAGGAGTAATTTGATGTTACATATGGATATCAAATTATAAATTGATTATTATCTGAACTGAGTTTGAAGCAAATCAAATTTGTCTAATGTAATTATCAAACCAAATTTTAATGACAGACTGCTTTGAAAGGATACACTCTGCAATGCAAACAGTACATGTATTAGAATCTAAATCAACTGTTTTATGGGCCTAGATATTTTGTGGAACACTGACTACAATTCATTCAAACACACCAGATTTAAGGGGCGTTTGGCACTAGCTTTAGCCACTTTGTTCAGGAAGTTAAAGTTAAGATAAATTACTTTATAATTTTGTTTCCCTTACCATAGAAAACTCTATACTCAGTACTGTTCAGTATGATAAATCGAAGTTATTTTCTGAAACTTACTGAAGTTACCTCATGGCGTACTTTAAGAAAACATGTAGCAGATGTTGGGATCCTGGTTGGTTAGTGGAGTAGGCGTGTTACTAATATTTTCCCCAAGGTTTAAATTTTTCCAAAATCATTATTGTCCTTGGCCATTCTGAACCATTGCTCCTGTCAGTGTAAGAAGTACTAGCGTTATTGTAAAAAATCCCCATAACAGGCCTAGGTGCTGTTTGCACGTATTGACAGGAAACACTTGTAAAAGTAACAAAGGTTGTAGGAACATTTATGATAATGGTTAATATTAAGTTTGTAGTAGACATTATATAACCCCAATGCCACATTTAAAACTTTAGTGATTAGGATAGTGTCATTGCCGGACTTTCTGGTCTTTTTTAAAATGACAGTTAGTACATTGTGGACTTAACTATTTTCTATTTGGGATTTTAACCAAATTTGGGTGAGGCCTTAGACATGATGATGTTTCATGCGAAGTATCGACTATAGTGTGAAGAGAAATTCCAAATACACTGGATTTACAACTAACGATACAGGTACAACACAAACAAGGTTAAATTTACAAAGAAACTTATGCAGAGCCAAAAGAGGAGTATCGGCAACAAACTACAAGGATGCCAGTGACTGAAATGAAAAAATGGATTTACAAGGCAGTTGATACAGTTCAACACATGATTTCTGCCATTTTGTTGTCAGTGTTCTTCAGCTGCCATATTCGTTGGGGCAGAGCCAGATCTTGCAATTGATGAGATAATGTTGTCTCCACTGAAGGTAGATAAGATAAGATAGTTCAACCCTAGATAGTTCAAAGGAATGCAAGTGCAACTCCTATAAGAGCATATCTAACGTGTAAGGTCAAATATCAACAAATTTAGTCCACTCATGGATATGGTGCTTGACATTCAGTCAAAGCCTATTGAATTTCCCTGTGCAAACAACAAGGGTTATTGAAGTCTCAGACTTGAAATTCGTTTCTTATCAGTAAATATTTTTTATTTAGATTAGTTGATACACTTGCATAAATCCTTTATTGTGGCTTCCATGTTTAAGCTTCACACTTCTGGTCTGTTTCTTTTGTTACTTTGGTTTTGCATATAAAATTGTCCATGCCTTATCCTTTTGATCCCACTGCAGTTATGCCCACTAGAATCATTTAATTATTAGACTTGGGAAAGCCTCACTATGATTTTTATTGGCATGATGTTATATGTTCATTTTGCTTGCAGTATACTTGTCTCTTTGTTGTAATTTCAACACCTAAACTTTGTACATTCAGTGTTTTTCACCTTCATTAGTAGTTTCATATCTAGTATCATCCTGGGACAATCTATTTCATTTGCTATCAAATTTATTCATATGCATTGTATTGAAATCTCTGCTACCACCTACAACAAACAATTCTTCTAGATATCATATTTAGTTGGATGTTCACCAATGAGAAAATAACTTGTAATCCTCACTTATTTAATGATATCAATCATACCTTATTGAATGGGATAATGGAGCATCAAATCACCCCATTTTTCTGGCTTCTTTTTCCCCAAATCCAACCAAAATCCAGCCTGGAAATTGCAATTTTAGCAACTCTGCAATTTCAACAATTGTAAATTGTTTTATGGACTAAATTCTATGCTTTGAAACTATCCAGATGGTCGAGCAAATGAGTATCGTTCTGGCTTTTTTGTATACCCAATTTGCAAATATTTAAAAAAAAAAATTCAATACCATCGCTTAAGCGACGGTTCTTCATATCGCTTATCCGACACCTACTCTTTATATCCGTCGCTTAAGAGACGGTTCTTCATGCCTCTTATTTGACCCTTACTCTTTATAGCCGTCATTTAAGCGACGGTTCTTCATGTAGCTTATCCGATGCTTAATCGTTATCTCCATCATTTAACCCACGGTTCTTCATGTCAGTTAACCGATGCTTATTCTTTATCTCCGTTTCTTAACCGATGGTTCGTCATGTCGTTTAACCAACGCTTGCATATAACTGACAGTAAACTGAGGTGTCGCTTAAGCGACAGAATAGGAAGATATCGGATAACCGATGACACTCCACCGACGCTTAAAAAAAAATCATAGTGTCGTACATGGGACAGGGAAGTGTTGAAAATCCAACAATACGGCCGTTGGATTTTTGGTTGAAATGTAGTAGTGACACACACATCCTTTTGTCTCCCCCTTCAACTAAGACCCCCCCTCCTCCACTCACTCTCACTCCCCATATCATCCAACTACACCTAACCCACACTCCCTATCTATTCCCCAACCCTCTCTCTCTCTCTCTCTCTCTCTCTCTCTCTCTCTCTCTCTCACACACACACACACACACACACACACACACACACACACACACACACACACACAC
>LPNX010696075.1:30564-91709 GCA_001517045.1 Pseudotsuga menziesii
ATCTGACTTCCAGTTAGGTGATGCCACATGAAAAAGCATCCCATAAAAGTTCAATGACAGCCCTGTATTCAGTCACATTATTAGTAGTAGGACCTAGGCAAGCGCCACCAGAGGCAACTAGCTATCCCGAGGGTGAGTAAATGACCCATGCAGTTGAAGCCAGGTTACAAGTGTGGTGACTAGCGCCATCTGTGAAACCTACAAACCACTTGGAAGACATCTATACCAAACAATAAATGGTATAAGAACACAAACCGATGAACTATTTACATAAAATATATACGATAAAAATATAGGAAAAAGCGCTAAGCCTAAGCATGGTACTTTTTTAAGTAGAGCCCATTTCTAGGCTGGGCCAACTTATTCCCCTTGAAATATGTTAATTCATATGCACCTTTATTCAATACTTTTGACATGGCATAAGGTCCTAACCATATAGACCTTAATTTCTCTGCCCCCAAGGGTTCTTTGTCTTGATCCCAGAGCATGACAAGTTCCCCTTCAGAAAAAAAAAAAAACGAGGTTTGACCGGTTTATTCTATTGATTTTTAACCCTATTTTTATGAGCCTCGTTTGCTGTCAGCACATCTCTATGCTGCTCATCTATATGTTCTAAGTGTAACAAACATTCTTCCAGATCAGTCATATTAGGTAACACATGAATATCAATATTTAAGGACGGGATTTCACATTCAACCATGGTTACTGCTTCCACTCCGTGAACGATTTGAAAACGAGGGAACCCTGTAGCAGTTTTCACATCGGTCTGATAACCCCAAAGTGCAGGATATAGTATGATGTGCCAATTGGAACGGGCTACATTAAAAGTGAGCTTGAGAATAGTCTTCAAGGTTTTATTTACAGCCTTGAATTGACCGTTCGCTTGAGGGTAGAAAGAAGATGAATGCTCTTTTCTAAATCCTAGCATAGTGGTCAATTCAGTCATCATACTATTTTGAAAGTGACTGCCATGGTCAGTGACAATCTCTTTAGGGATACCGAACCGTGTGATAATTTGGTTGAAAACGAAAAAAGCTGCAGTTTCCTCGTCAACTTTATAGGTGGGCATTGCCTTTGCCCACTTCGTGAAATAATCTACAATGACAATGATATTTTTATGTCCTCCCAACCGAGACTAGGTTGCACGCCACGTAATCTATACCCCACTTCGTGAAGGGATCCACTGAGATGACGGGAAATAATGGAGCAGGATGCGACTGCATCTTTCTGGTGTAAAGCTAACAAGGATGACAAATCTTCACGACTTCCACACAATCTTTAAATATCGTGGGCCAGAAATAAGCAGCACGTAATATCTTCTGGGTCGTTGCTAAACCAGATAAATGACCCCCACATGCTCCACTATGGGCATAATTTAGGCCAGTCTCTTCTTCTTCGTGGGTAAGACATCGATGCAAAATGAAATCTACCCCCTACAATATAAAGTATCTCCAATAATGAGGTAGTTTTTGGCATGTACGCGTAGTTTGCCTCGTTCTTCCTGCGAGAAGGTTGCAGGGTACTTCAAAGTCTATAGATAGACAAGTATGTCTCTATACCAAGGGTTAGAGATGGAAATTAAAAATATATGCTCATATAGGAATGAGTCTTCTTCAATGGCTACATCTTCCTCTACCAAAAATTCTGCAATGAACTCAGCAAAAAGTAAGGATTTTTTGGATTTGGCAGATTGGAAATCTAAGTCAAACTCCTGAAGAATGACTATCTATTTATTGAATTTTCCTCCAACTATCCATCGGGACAAAACATATTGGAAAGGATTAACATCCGCCACTACCGTCGTGGTCCTCAATAAGATGTAGTGACGCAACCTCTGAACATCATACACACCTGCCAAGGCCAACTTCTTGAAATGGGAATACCTAAGTTCAGGGCTAGCTAAAGCACAACTGAGATAGTAGACGACATGCTCTTGTAGCATATCATCCTCCTAGACTAGTACTACCCCTATGGTCGACTCAGATGTGGCCAAATACAATATAAAATCACGATAGTAATATGGCGAGCGCAATAACGGTGTCGGCAACAAATCTTTCTTTAATGTCTTGAATGCAAGTTGAGCGATTTCATCCCATACAAATGGGGTGTCCTGCTTCAACAGGCTCATGAAACCTTTAGTAATCTTGGCATAATTTACAATAAAATGTCGAAGGAAGTTGGACTTCCCTTACAGGCTTTGAAGCTACCTGATGGAATGAGGAGGAGGCAGATTTACTATGGCCTCAACTTTCAAAGGATCCACCTGAATACCTTTGCTGGAAACAATGAATCCAAGCAGTCTCCCTGAATCGACACAGAAAACGCACTTGTGGAGATTTAAGCAAATTTTGTAGTATCTACATCATTCAAAAATCAAACGCAAGTGATCTGGGTGATCGATCCTCTTACGAGAATGTGCTGGAAGATCATCAAGGTATGGTTCGACAATAGATTTAATTTCATGCAAGGAAAAATTCATTGCCCACTGAAAGGTAGCCCCTGCATTTTTCAATCCAAAGGGCATTTTCTTGTATGCAAATGTACCCCAAGGAAAGATGAAAGTTGTTTTATGTTGGTCGTCTAGTTTAATTTGGATTTGATTATAACCGGAGAAACCATCCATAAATGAGAAGACTTCACTCCCCGCACAGGAATCAATGATTTGATCTATGAATGGTGTGGAGTAGTTATCCTTAGGACAGGATTTGTTTAGATCATGAAATTCAGTACAAACACGTATATTCCCTTGATTTTTGTCGATAGAAACAGTGTTGGATACCCATTCTGTCAAATCTATCAAGTAAATGAAACCGACTTTCAGCAGTTTTTCAACTTCAACCTTAAGAGTTGTCGATTTATGCGAATTGACAGGTCTCAACTTTTGTCGAATGGGCCTAGTATCAGGGTATGTTCGGATTTCATGCTCGACTATTGATGGATCTATGCCTAGCATCTCCTCATATGACCAGGAAAATACGTCATGGAATTCCTTAAACAAGGCTGTATAGATCGCAATCTCCTTCGAAGAGCAGTTTGCACTCATGTGTACATTTTCCACAATGTTTGGGTTTGCAAAGATGTTGATAGGAATAGTAGTGGAAATGTTTGCCATATTCCCCTCAGCAAATATTCCTTCCCTTGGTAAGGGATTAATAGGTGCATCAACATCACCTGCCAGTCTCATATGGAACTCCTGGTTCTCAATCCTACTTAACTCTAGAAGAAAATAGGATCGATGGTGAAGATATTCATAGATCTTATCTCATCTGCACATAGCTTCCAGAATGGCTTCATCAGAAGGCAAAACCATATCTAAGAAGTCTCTACAATGCAAAGAGTTATTTGCCCAAGCAGGCAAATAGGCTTCTTCCGGCTCCTCTGAGGCTGTGAGAGGGACCAGAATGGGATCAATAGTAGTATGAAAAATAGCTTGATAAGCTACTTCCGCTGCCGATAAGGGCACTTTAGGTTCATGGTGGGAAGGAAGAACCCAAGGATATGTTCTATCAACAACCATGGAAATAGACTTCCCTACACTAGTAGAACCTAAATAGTTAATCGGAGCTGGAAAATCGAATGTGCCCATCAATGATGCATACATTCCATCCCCTAAGCTCTCTAAAGCAGGTTTAACCTCATCAACCAATGGCATGGTGGACTCGTTATTTTCCATGTGTCCCTTTCGAGTAATATTGAGTTGGTCTATAGTAAGAAACTTCCCTTCGTGTGGAAACACTACTACCCAAAGTACGATTGATGCAATAGCAGACATGGCATAAGTCCAACTTCTCCCCAAGAGCAAGTTATAATCCAAAGTGCATCAATGACCTCTACCTCAATAGATACTACCTACCCTACCAATGTTATTTCAAAAGCTGATAGGATACCATGTGGACGAAATGACCTTCTATTGAAATCAGTAAGTAGGGTGTTCAATGGAACTAGCTCTGGAGATCTAAGAGCTTTCAAATAAGACAAGGAAATGACACATGTAGAAGCACCCTCATTGAAAACTGCCCCTCCAATGGCTTTTCAACCATGGATGACATCTATCGATAATTCTACATGATAAGGTAACCAGATTTTTATATCATACAAATTAAATTTCACCATGAGGCTCGGTGAATCCATGCTGCCTAAGGTTGCTAAGAGTGCATCTCGTTGAGCGGGAAAAATCTATAACACCTCTAAAGTCGACATCGCACAAGGGATCTGGGCTAAATATTCAACTATAGAGTAGTTGGCTGCAGCCCTAGCATTGGGATTGTGCAAGGTTTTCTTAAAGACACCTTTCAGTATCTTGGGCATAGGTTCGACAGGTTTTTCAATCGTGAGAGGGTTGGAAGTTTCACCTATCGACTTACCCTTATCTGAAGCCTCTATCTCATAGATCTTGTTCCTAGTCTGGAGTAACGTCTGGGATTGAACCATGTTTATATAATTAGGGTCAAGAGCATTTGGGGTTCCCCTTGCTACATTTGAAGCTGAAGCTAAATTCTATCCTTAGGGAAAAGGATCCTTTAGGACAAGCAGTTGTTGGCCTTTTAACAGCTTCTGAGCTTGTTCCATAAGGGGGAATTTATGGGTCAGGTGATCTTCATGGCACAACTTACATGGGAATTTCACCTTCTTTTTTTCTTTTTTGCCTCCATCAGCATTGTTTGTGGGTTTTTGCTTGTTTTGGGTTCCCTTACCTTTCTTTCCTTTCTTCTTTTTCCCACCGGGCTGCTAATTTCCTTTTTGAGAGGATTGTGCAAAAACATTTTCATTCTGGGGTGAGGGGTTAGCCTTTGATGCCTCCATCGTAGAATTTTGACAAACAACTCATGGAGCTATTTAGCCAAAGACTCTACAGTGGGAGATTTCACAGAATCAACCACACCATCGGCATGGGGTCAGGCTTAGGTTTCTCAACATTATGCATTGGCCTCGGTGCATCAGGAATGATCTCATATAAAATACCAAACTAAGAATATATCAAATCTAGCTACTGGGCCATTAGTATAGCTTCTTCCTCATTGGTCACTCCCAAAGTAGATACATCCTTATATATATATGGCAATAGGGATTTAAGGAACCATTCTAGTAAAACTCGGGAGGAATAGTGGATTTGATAAGGCTCTTTCGTCTTCTCCACTCTTGTATGTGATCCGAAATATGAGTGGCCTTGTCCTGCCGAAAGGTAGACAACAAGTATTTCCTGAAATCATATCGGACAGGAAGTTGGAAGTGACTAAGGAATACATTAGCCAAGTCCTAAAAACTATCAAAGGCAGCAGAAGGAAGTTCAATGTACCATTTTGCTGCAGTACTATTCAGAGTTATTTGGAACAGTCTCAATCGAACTGTATCGTCATTCAGTGAGTTGGAAGAGCACCACAAGTGGAAAGCAGTGACATGAGCTCCTGGGTAACCACCAACTTTGCCTTCGATTTTTCGAATGTCCAAGAGCAGCTTAGTAGGAACGGGTGACCAGGAGGAGTTATGTCTCACCGAGTCATTCATTAGCTTCGACAATTCTAGCAAGTTTAAATTTGTCAGGAAAGGGAGCTTAGGTCTAACCAAAGAATTAAAAGTACCAACTTGGGGATTAGAGGGGCTTGCCCCCATATTCCCAGATGTGAAGGCGGGGTTGCCCCTTACTGCAAGTTGCAAAGTGGCCGGGCCGCTTTGGAAAGGATTCCACCCATAATCCAGTGGATTGTTTATGTGTGGTGCAGTGTATGAGGTTCTAGCTTCCCCAGTTGAAGCTCAGGTTTGGAACACAGGAGTAGGTATCCCTCCACTAAAAAGAGAGAAAGGGGAGCTCGTGAAAGGAGATGAAACCGAAGTTTGAAAAACTTAACCATAAGGATTAAGTTTTTCAAACTGCACCCCTACATATGCGAGTGTTGGACCTACATATGGAGTGGATGGGAGAATATGCCCCCCATTCTAATGAAAACCCTAGACAAATAATGAGGATCCTATATGACCACTTAGAGCAATGTGTGTGAAAGAAGTAGGAACCGAAGGTACACTAGGAATCCCAGAGACCACTCCACCAGAAGTACCTGCCAAATTTGTGGGACTCGGTGTTTGAACCACCCAACTAGATAGATTTAAAGGTGTAGTAGGCATACTTGTTCTAGGGGCACCAACTGGGGGAGGTGGCACCACTTCAGCCGGAGTGGCTGAGGTGGACTCCTGCAGTAGAAATTAGTCTGCCGATAAAGACACCAATCACGGGTGAATTGAAAGGATGAACCTGAATGATCATAGGATCATTTAAGTTAGTTATAGGTGAATTAAAGTTCCTTGCAAACTCATCATCCTGCAAGTCTTCTATCTCAAGTGTGGTTAAATCAAACTTGTCTGTCCTAAGTTCTGGTTCACCCGAAAATTCACTAACTCCTATTAGTTCGAAAGAACCGTCCGTGTCTAATCTCCACCTTTGAGGGGGAGAGGGAGGTTCCAATGTAATAATAAGAGGAAGGTTTTGCAACCTTCATGACCTTCTGACAAATTGGTCCTTCACGATTGTAAATTTGACTCTTCACACCCTAAGGTCGGCTAAACATAAACAAACCACAGAGAAATCACTACAAAATTTCCTAAAGTCTCAACAGTCACAAGGGGTATAAGATATGATTTCCCAAAGAAATATGAGAGAGAGTTTCTTTGCGTCCTTGAAGAGGTTCTTAGTCACAAGTGGAGGAATCACCCACCTCCCTCCTACACTTTCAACAAGGGTTACATTCCAAGCCCGTCCAAGGTCAACCAGAAATAGCCTTTTGATTTACCTATGTATAAACCCTAGCTGTCAAAGAGAGTAAAGGCTACCTTAACTATATCAATAGTCTGGAGGGATAGTTGCAAGCCTGATTTGTATGCATGGGCAAGGTAGCAAATCCCGAAACTATGTCTAGGACAGAATCCCCAGATGTACAAAAACCTTGGTCTATGTTTTGACAAGGAATAAGAGGGTTATCTCCTCAGTCCAAGCCTCCACGCGGCCTCGTTCTTAACTCATATTTGAGAGGAGCTTCCCATATACTACCAACATAGAGAAGGATTTACCTTATTGAATGGCCAACTACGTCTGAGTTTAAACACTTGTGGGGAGTTTGCACTTCCTATCCCACAAGTCTAGCCTAAGCTAGTAGGTGTATGACCCTATAAAACAAAACTTACTAATAAATTTTAAATTATAGCGTTCACTTTAAGGGATGTTCTTAGTCAGAGGGTAAGTGGCATGAATGACTATGATATTATAGACTTAATAAGAAAAGTAAAAAGGTGTATAAAATGAATTCCAAAACAAATTACAACTACTTAAAACAAGCTTCTTTTCTTTTTGTAAATATGATCTAATGAAATTATAACTAAGTATGAGAAGACTAAGAATTATTTTTGTAATTTATTGAATTTTATTCAAAAATATTGAAAATAAAAATACAATATGCAATTAAAATGCAAATGTTTCAAAAAAATTTCCTCACTTTTCAAATTCTTCAAAAATTACCATGCACCTAAATGAAAATTTTCTTGAGTATGTTTGAATAATCAGACCATAAAGAAAGCAATATGAAGTATAGTGAACTTGTAAGAACCAAATTCAACCACTTGCGGAGGAGACTTGGAAAACACTTGACTTGGGAAGAATCAATGAATAAAATCCACTAAAATCACTAAAGGTCAAGTGACAAATTGACACTACTTGAAAGCAGTACACAGTACAAGGTATCTAAAATCCTGATCACCGACTCAGATACACAACACTAAACCTATCACCCAAACAGCAGAACCTACCTCAAATTGCTAAGTGAAAGAAAACTTAAACAATAAAACTCAAACGCTTACTGCAAAGCACAAAGCATGGTATACAGGAATTTCAGACTTACATGAAGATGCCAGCAAAAGAAAACCTTCAAGTAGAGAATAAAACCAAACAAAATAGGGACAAGCAACCCTACCTAAAAATTTGTGCTACTAAAAGACATACGCAACTATCTTATAGAGCAACTCGTGTACTGTACGCGACTGTCCTATAGACCAACCCGTGTATACAAGTTGCTGTACGCGACTATGTAGCACATCAACTCGAATACAGACCAAAAAAAAATTCAAAAAAGAAAAAATAATAAAGGTCTCTAGACACACTACTGTAAATCAAAGACAAGATAAACAACCACACACTGAATCAGAGCAAAGACTAGGCAAGTATCTACAGGACTAACCCACAGCAGGTTGGACTCCCGAGAGGAGTTTCCATTTCTGTTGTTCAGGATTAAGCACCCTTGTAACCTAGGGTCTGAGGTTACCAACTTACTACTAACCTTGCAGACAATTAGCTTTACCAAAGAATGCAAAGGGAAAAGGAAGTAAGTCTTGACTTACCCGATTACCGACGGTTGATCCACGCTTGATCTTCTCCCACTCCTCTTCTCTCCAAAGCTTATAGGGATGCAACTCTTTCACCTGCAAAGAACAAATCCTTCAAGTAATATCTCATGCATGTATATATCATAAGTTAGATGAACAATATATCAAACACATAATCAAATATATTCATTAACCACAATACATGAAATAGACTCAACACAAGGTTGGAAGAAGAATTCTCTTTATTAACAATCAGTGAATGAGATAAGAGTACAACCCAGCTTTTAAGACAAGGACTCCTCTGCAACCAAAGGACTCTGAGTTCTACTGCTCCAATATTTCTGAAGATATACCACCAACATAACTTTGCTCTCTAATATTGATTTATTATTACCCACCCCAAGGCCTCTATTTATACTTTGGGAAATAGAGTTGTTTCAAAGGCTGGGGTGGTTGAAACAGTTGGGATAGTTAAGGATTAGAGCCCAACTAATATCATATAATCGCATTTTATAGTTTTTAAATCCAAACTAATATGTAAGCGACTATTAATATAGGCAACCCACATATGACACGCGAGTTGCTCGAAGGAAACCCGCGTACGCTGGTGTACGCAGGTCGCAATACAGATAGTCATGTACTTTACGTGAGTTGCAATGAAGATAGTCGCGTATGTATGCAACTTAACACTTAGAAAAATATATAGAAAGCTGGTTTAAGAGGTAAATGCATCCCAAGTCATGCCCATCTATAGTGCTTTGGAAAAATTCAATCCTAATTTGTCCTTTTGTGTACCAACATAAAGAATGTAGGAACTTGGATGGAGAAGTTCCATTTGGATTGATAACACCAAACCTCTCTCACTCTCTCTCTCTCTCTCTCACACACACACACACAGATCCCTTTGTTTCCCCCTACCACTAAAACCACCCCTCCTCCACTCTTTCTCACTCCCCAACTCATCCAGCTACACCTAACCCACACCTCACCATCTATTCCCCAACCCTCTCTCTCTCTCTCTCTCTCTCTCTCTCTCTCTCTCTCTCTCTCTCTCTCTCTCTCTCTCTCTCTCTCTCTCTCTCTCTCTCTCTCTCTCTCTCTCTCTCTCTCTCTCTCTCAAACACACACACACACATGCATCCCCCTCCCCCTCTCCCGACCTCTAACCCCCTCCTCCTCCTCTCTATCTCCCCACCTACTAACACATTATCTCACTCTCTTTCCCCTTTTATCCACTTACCCCCAATATATTAACACCCCCATTGGTCTCTACCTCTAACCTCTTAACACTCCCTCTCCATGTCTACCTCTAACCCCTTACCACCCCCTCCCCCAAAACCTTTAAATGGTATCATCACAAATGTGTTCCTGTTTATGCCAATAAAAAAGCACACGTGCCTATTCCCGTTTAATAAGCTTGATGAACCGTAGGTGGTTGATTCCCGGGGTAAATATATCCCCAAGAAAGTGGATTAATGGTAGGTTGGACCCATGAGGATCCTCCCTGACTAGCAGGAGGTAAAACCGTAGTGGTGTTAGGAGGAGGAATTTTTGTTGCTAGTGGTCCCGTTGGTAAGTTTTTCCCCATACTAGAATTGGGCCCTCCGGTAGATGATGGAACTTGTACTGGGGAATGCCCCCTAGGTGTAGAAACTATCGGAGGATTCAAAACTAATGGGGAATTTTGATTAAGAGAGGGGGTTTGAATTGGATTCTGACTAGGAGTTGGAGTGTGAACTGGATTCTTAGTAGCCACATTTTGGGTCGGTGACTCTGGAAGAAGAGCTACTTGAGGTGGTGACAGGGCATGATACCCAGGTGGGGTTGTTCTTGAAGGAATAATAAGAGGATAAATACTTCTCCTCCTTGAATTTTATTCATTTTTCAAATATTTTGTACATTAGCGCAAACGGTTGATAGACTCTTGAAAAAATTATTCCTTTGACAGAGCGTTTTGGAGGTGTCTCCTTAAAGGAGAAAGTATAGATGGATCTGGTTCAGTTCTAGTAGTTCCATAATCAGCAATGGAATATCCTAGGGAGGTTCTCCATAAAGGAGCATTTGAAACATATTCTACTTCTATGGCTTCATCAGGTGGGTGATTGAATGTCTAGTTGGATGAGTCGACTTGACCCTCTGTCAAAAAATCGAAAGGGTGGGTCAGTTGAAGGAGGAAATTGGACCAAAGGATTATCATAAAAAGAGAAATATTCTCTAGTTTCAATAGCTGAAGTATTTTCTATATGAGCATCAGCAGAAGCTGGTCGTTCCATGGTTTCACCTTTGTGTCCTTCCACAGAAGGAGGAGATTCAGGTGGTAAACCGTGTAATCTATGAGAACACCTCGCAAATTGCTCAGCTAGGGTGATGGCTGAAGTTTTCTACTGTAGGTCAAAAAGAAGAAAGACACACAAAAACAAACCTACACAATCTAAGGCTACAAGCATACTTAAATGACAGGATGGGCTGAATATAGTGGGTCTCTCACTATTATTTTCAAGTTTTCGCAACTCACGATATACCACAGGGTCCAACAGTGAAACACGACAAGGAGGATTGGGACCGCCTCTTTGCTGAACAATCGATTACCTGGACGACACATGAGTAGTATCTCCCCGAGTGTTCTTCTCAGTGTATTTCTCCAACAAGATGGCCAAATGGATTTTCTCAGATGGTTTGGGAATCCTACTAGGGTCTCCCAATATACGCAAGGTACGTGGGAGCTCAAATTTGTGTTAGTGTTGTCTAATGCACAACCATTTGAAAGGGGCCCTCCGATATATAATCGAGTACATGAATTACCTTTCGATATACCTCAAATGTATGTGAAAGGTATTATATATACCTATTGTACGTGAAGCAACCACACAGACCCCAGGATGCAGTGCAGGCATGAAACGATAGCTCCTATGTTTAAAGACGTCGAAACATGTCTCTATCCTATCACTCAAATTTCTATAAAATTTTAGCCTAAAGCTACGTTTTATTTTATCTGGATGGTTAGTCAAAGTTTGTGAGGTGTATTTTTTTCAAAATAGAAATTTTAATCTATATGTGATGCAACTTCTTTTCTTCAATGAGAACTATCTAGAGTAGGGAAGAGACCATTTCTTTTTCCTTCAAAAACACACAAATTCAATGCTACTTTCACCAACTCAATACAAGACCTAACAAGCAATTCTTTGAAGAATTTCTTTAAACATAAAACTTTTTACCAATAAGAACTTTAACTCTCTAAATCAAGAAAACAAGATGAAGCCTCTAATACTTATCAACATTAACTCTACTCAATCACACGAAAAATATCTACTTGTCTAAACCACTCATGCAAGCCAAGAATAAAACTTTCCTATGCATAAACAAGACAAGATAACTAGTTTTTGTTTGTATTTTCAAATGTAGTTCTAAACCTAAAGGACATAAAGAAGCTTAAACAAAACTGATTTAACAAAGGCTACAAATTTCTTTTTTCAACATAAACCTTTCAGAGAATGGACCATACTATTTAAGAAATCCAAAATTGATCTTTCACATAATTATTTTTCACTATGAATTCTTCACTAAAAGAGGAAATAAATGTTTTGCAACTGATCTCAACCAGTTAGAATCAAACTGTCAAAACCACCAGACTCAACAATCAAGAAATCAAGGATAACACACTAAAAATTCTAGATAAACAAAAAACATCAAAAAATAAAAAAGCAAGCAGTATAGTGACCTACCTCAGTGTAGAGAAGCAGGTTGCACTAGAACGTTGTAGGGGTATCGACGCTTTTTTTCCACCACAACAAAGCACCGACGGTGCTTTATATAAACTAAAATAAGGCACTGACGACGCTGACTTCCAAGAGGAAAGAGGTGCCTATGAGGCAACGGCACTCTGTCAGATAAGGCTAGGTGTGCCGACAAATCTATAGATGGAAAAAAGTAAATATCTACACAAGATACCAAAAAATTGAAATGAGTTGGACTAACAGAAGTAAAATAAACTTCGATACAGAGGCAATCAACAAAGAATCAAGATGGATCACTCACCTTATCCTCTGAAATGAGATAAGTAAGAGAATGTAAATTTAATAAGTGAGAATGTTACCAATAGTTGTATCTAACTGGATATGCTCTAGATCTGACTGGATATGCCCCAGATCTGACTGGATTAAGTTGTCCCCAATATGGTTGCCAATTTTGTTTCAAGGAATTCTGCAACCGGTCCAGAAACCGCTTGTTCCTCTACCTTGTATGATGCAAGTTTAGAACAAAAGAAACACAACAACATATCCTTTCCCTAGATAATTGATTTAATCAATATTAAACTAAACTCATACCTTAGATCCAAGCGTACTGTGTCTTTGCTCCAAAATTCCTTATTGCGATCTTTAGTACCTACAAAAGAGATCAAAATCACAAAGTCGGAGCATCATGACAAATCAATTATCTATGCTAGTGATCAAGGAGTCTAAAAACATTTAACTCATATTAACACACATTAAATACAGGAAAGGTGAACCCTTTTGTATTAATAATAAAAGAGAGTAAAGTTACAACCATAAATCCTTGATGTTTCTAGATTTATCCTCAACAACAGATCTAGAATCCTTCACACTTACAACAATATCTTCACACATAAGCTCATTTTATCTTTCCTTTGAACCAGATCTCAATCCAACAGCATAAGGGTGCTTTCTTTTGCCTCTCTTCACTCACTCCATGAAGTCTTCATTTATAGGCCATATTTCATGAGATTCACTTAGAAAATAGATAGGAGGTGATACCAACAGGTGAGGAAGGAGAATTCCACCTCTTGCTAGCTAGTAGGAACCAAATCCATGGAGGATTTCATAAGGAAGATTCTAGAATATTCTTTATGTTTTAGGTCCACCGACGCACCTAGCTTAAGGTGAATCAACACTGACGCTTTTTACTCACAAAGTAAGAGAATTGACGGCGCCTATTGCCAAAAGACAAACAAGAGATGACGCTTTTTTCTCCCTAGGATAGTGCACCGACGAAGCTATGTCATAACTGAAGAAAGGTGACGGTCAACCTAAGGGTGGAAAAAATTTACCAAAGCAATCTCAAGCTAGGCTTTCTGAAGGGTCATCAGGCACTAGTGGATTTTTCAGGTGCATTAGGTACCTGCATGTTTAAAACAAAAAGTTCTATGCATTAGCTCTCAAGCTAAGTAATACCTTAACCCAACCCTTTCACTCATCAAGCAATCTAGAAATAAATCAAGAACATAATGAACAAGTAAGGGAAACAATTTATGACTTAATTCTCGTAACACAATGCTAATTTTAAGTATTGTCGATGTAACATTTAGGACAAGAAGAACTAGAATGTAAACCAGCAAAGTATATCAATTTATAACCGATAGTACATAAAGGTGCGTAACATAAATCAGAATAGTGTCTCCATATCAATAAGTCACGTAATATCATTGTCGTGTTATGACAATTATGTACGACTTTAACACAATACTAATTATTTTATGTTTTAAGGCTAAACAAGGTTGGAATTGTTCTTGTAACTATGTTAAGTATTGTTTACAACTGCATTAAAGACTATAATATAAAAAAAAATTACGTAAAATAGGAGATGTTACATGTCCTATTTACACCAACTACAGAATATCTCACCAACTTTCTTTGCAAATCCAGCTACTTCATATCTTCCCCACTTTTGTTGCAATTTTCATATTAGTGGATCGTTGGTCCCTCACTCATGAAAGTAACGTGTTCAAAATGTCATTCATTTACCACACAGTTTCCAATTCTACTCTTAAATTATGTCTTTAAATTTGTAAAGCAAATTTACTTATGAAATCGAGTTCGGTCTTTAAAAAATATATACCTATTTATATCAGGTCAACTATGGAAGTTAGATTCAAATTCCCTGGTTGTTTATCAAATACGGACTTTACCGGTCGGAATCTGCAACACTTATATGCTCACCATGTCTTTTCTATGATCTTTCTTGATAGCAAATTCTCAATAAACTTACTTTAATGGGTATTATTATTATTATATATATATAAACAAACCACAAGTTTAAGTTTAAGTTCATGTCCCACATGGACCTATACTCAAATATCTATACTCTAATCTAATTAGTGACGTGGAAATTCTACTCCACTGGTTCTAGATCGAATGGATCAAGAAAATGACATCTTTGCAGCGAAGCAAACTTTTCATAGCAATATTTAGAAAGGAGAGATGGCAGACAACATTAATGCCAACCTTTTCCAGCCAAAATCCCCCTACTACATATTACTAGCAACAACCATATTACTAAGATTACTATGTTTGAAATACGCTGAGAGGTATATATTTGACATGTTGATAATGGGTTTTTTACTAAAGAATGTGTCAATTACTTGTTTCTAATAGTTAAGCTAATATAACAAGCACTTAATTTATGGTTGTTAAGCTCGTAGTTGAAGTTAGGCTCATAGTTGTATCATCATTGGAGTTATGCTAATAGTTGTATATAATAATTAATTTAAAAGATAATATAAAGCTTAGACTAAGCCTTGTACATTAACTCGACTCCCAACTGCCAAATGGAGTTAACTATCACATAAGCTCCATATTACCTAAGTGATTGTTCTTGGTGCATGGTTTCACTCAATCAAGGTCAAGTTCTCATGCTATGAGATGGAGTTCATCTCAATCTAATTTAATAGTTGTATCACCATTGGAATAATATAATCCTTATCTAATAGTTTATCCAATATAACAACGATTAGAGTTGAAGTTAAGCTAATAGTTGTAGAATAATTGGAGTTAATCTAATATTTATCCAATATAATCATGATTAGAGTTGAAATTAAACTACTAATTGTAAAACCATTGGAGTTAAGCTAATAGTTGTATCTAATAGTTAATTTAAAATTTAATATATTGGCAATTACAATTCAAGTAAAAGTCATGATTAGAGTTTAAGTTAAGCTAATAGTTGTATCATCAATGTATTTAAGCTAATAATTGAATAGTTGTATCTAATAATCGAATAGCTGAAGATGAAGTATTGTACTTATCAGATGTTAACTAAGCCTTTTTTGTTTTTTTTTAAATTGTTAATTATGAGTTAGACTAACCTACTTTAAAAGAAATCAAAAACCTAATTATATCTATATGGAAAACCTAAACATGTAATATGTGTTAGCACCTCTATTTTGAACAGCTAAGGAAGAAATATGATGGAGTAATAAAAGGATACATGAACTTGGCTAAGTTTAATAGTTTGATTATATTATTAAATTGCACATAATGGTTAATTTGGCATGCAATCCGATGGTGTAAAGAGTCTGAGGTGAAGATCTACGGTTTAAAATAGATCCTCTAGATAAAGATGCGCAGGAGATAAGGAGAAGCAGATGTGGTTAACGAATCTTGAAGCTAAACGGTAATGGAATGAGGCAAATGAAATCTATGACTGAGAAATAGTCCGCTGAATAAAGATGCACACATGAAAAGAAAAGGAAGGCTAGCGGAATTTACACAACCAATCTCAATCCAATGGCTTATGTGAAAAGTGAAAACTCATTGACAGTCATTATTGTTTCCGGAGAGTAAAGTTGCGAGATGGTTAAAACGGAAAGGTGGTAGCGGAATGTAAACCATGTTCCATGTGGCGAATTGAAGTGAATTTTGCGGAGAAAAGCAATTAAGGAAAAACCGCTTAATGAAGGCTCCGGAATAGACCGTCATATAAAGGTAAAGTTGACTTGGTTTTAAAAAATCATTTTATTTGCATGCTACGGACGAGCGAAGGAGACAGTCCACCATCTTTCTGAAGTCAACCTTACGTATCTATAGTCACAGTCACGGGTAATCCTTAAAACACTTAAGATTTGTTCAAATAATTATCACCATTGTTCATTATGGAAAGGGAACAGTGGTTAGGATTTTTAAGCAGAGTTCTGGATGAGATGGAAGAATTTGTTGTCGATAGGGAAAGGAACATATGTGACCCGATTTTATCAGTTGGAAATGTATTGGTCTCTAAGGAGCGGTTGTGGCAGTGTAACTTGTAGGAAAATGATGTTTTGAATATTTGCAATTCCTTTTCGTATTATTTCTCTATTGAGCAAACTTTACCATTTCCAGAATTTGTTGAATGGTGTGCGAACAGTTATTCTCCTTCAGAAAGAGTGGTCATGAGTCACACTACATCCAAAATACTTTGTAAGGTTGATGCAAAAACTGTTCGCGGAATACTGAATTTACCTGATAGTTTCCCTGATAATTGAGAGTCCTTAAATGAACCATTTTTAGTTGAAATGTATAAAAATTGTGAAACCGAAGTTAGATGCCAATTTCTGTCCAGCATTCTCAAAGAGGGTTAGTCATTAGAAGGACTTTTTCTGCCTCACAATGTTAACATTTTCAAAAAACATGTACAGTTGGTTATGTCCTTGGTCTGCCAAATTTTAGGTTTAGATGATGATATTCATATCAACGAAGCTGTTTTAGGTTTTTTATTGAGAATGAGTTCAATTACTCTTGAGTCCCATTTAGTCCATTGTTTCAGTTTAGATGAGTATTTGGTTGAAGTTATCCATGTCCAGTTAGTCTAGTTTCCCAAGGTCAAGTTTTTCAAATATCAGTCATACTTATTGAACATGTTGTTGTGTTCAAATGTATCAGAATTGCAAATCTCTTCCACCATTTTCTCTCCGGATCTTCCAAAACAAATCAATATGTTTGATTTTGTAAATACCATTATGGTCGAGATGTACAAGTTGTTGTTTGATGAATTATTACCAAGGGTGTTAGAAGAAATGAAACTCATGCCGCAGTCATCCTCAGAAGACAGAATAGGAGACTGATTCTTATATAAATATTTTACTGTTTTGAGGGTGTATGGGTTCATTGGGGAACCATACAAGTTACCTGTTTTTCTGACTCCGAGATTTTTTGCACTTGAGTTCATGAGGCAGAGATTATGTGCAGAAGAGGATCATTTTGGAGCATTCAAGAAGTCTTCTAATATTAAATTTCCTCTTAAAATTGGTCCATTTATTTTCAAAAACAAAAGTGCCCTGATGGTTGTAGAAAAGTTATTAGAAATTAGAGATTTCCAGAAAGAGCAAAGAATCAATTATGATCCACGTCATATAATTTATCAGAGGAATCAATCAAATAAAAACAAACCATTCGATCATCAGGTTGTTGAAGGTTTAGAGGAAATAGACAATTTGTCTTGTTTTGAAGAAAGTTCAGGAATTAATGAAAGTAGGAGCAATGAGTTGACTGCAGCAGTTCAAGCACATGATAATCCTAGCATTTTGAATAAGAGAAGTCTTTCTGAGATTGAGAGTATGGATGTGGATGAAAACAGTTCATATAAAAATATTAAAACACATTCTCAGGATGATCAAGTTTCAGGAGAAATAATTTCAGAAGGGAGGATATTATCCCAAGGGAGGATGTCACAGGGAGGATATCATCCCCAGTTGGAGCCAGTTGTTAGCACCTCTATTTTGAATAGCTGAGGAAGAAATATGATGGAGGAGTAATAAAAGGATACATGAACTTGGCTAAGTTTAATAGTTTGATTCTATTATTAAATTGTGCATAATGGTTAATTTGTCATGCAATCCGATGGTGTAAAGCAATTGAGGTGAGGATCTACAGTTTAAAATAGATCCGCTAGATAAAGATGGGCAGGAGATAAGGAGAAGTGGATGTGGTTAAAGAATCTTGAAGATCAACGGTGATGGAATGAAGCAAACGAAATCTACGGCTGAGAAATAGTCCGTTGAATAAAGATGCACGCATGAAAAGAAAAGGAATGCTAGCGGAATTTACACAACCAATCTCAATCCAACGGCTTATGTGAAAAGTGAAAACTCATCGACGGTCATTATTGTTTCTAGAGAGTAAAGTTGCAATATGGTTAAAACGGAAAGGTGGTAGCGGAATGTAAACCATGTTCCACGCGGCGACTTGAAGTGAATTCTGCGGAGAAAAGTAGTTAAGGAAAAACTGCTTAATGAAGGCTCCGGAATAGACTGTCATATAAAGGTAAAGCTGACTTGGTTTTAAAAAATCATTTTATTTGCATGCTATGGATGAGCTAAGGATACAATCTACCATCTTTCTGAATTCAACCTTACCTATCTACAGTCATAGTCACGGGTAAGCCTTAAAACACTTAAGCTTCGTTCAAAGAATTATCGCCGTTGTTCGTTATGGATAGGGAACAGGAGTTAGGAATTTTAAGCAGAGTTCTAGATGATAGGGAAGAATTTGTTGTCGATAGGGAAAGGAACGTATGTGACCCAGTTTTATCAGTTGGAAATGTCTCAGTCTCTAAGGAGCGGTTGTGGCAGTGTAACTTGCAGGGAAATGATGTTTTGAATATTTGCAGTTCATTTTTGTATTATTTTGCTATTGAGCAAACTCTACTGTTTCTAGAATTTTTTTAATGGTGCACAAATAGTTATTGTCCTTCAGAAAGAGTGGTCATGAGTCACACTACATCCAAAATACTTTGTAAGGTTGATGCAAAAACTGGTCGCAGAATACTGAATTTACCTGATAGTTTCCCTAATAATTGTGAGTCCTTAAATGAACCATTTTTAGTTGAAATGTATAAAAATTGTGAAACCTAAGTTAGATGCCAATTTCTGTCTAGCATTCTCAAAGAGGGTCAGTCATTAGAAGGACTTTTTCTGCCTTACAATGTTAACATTTTCAAAAAAGATGTACAGTTGGTTATGTCCTTGGTCTGTCAATTTTTAGGTTTAGATGATGAAATTCATATCAGCGAAGCTGTTTTAGGTTTTCTATTGAGAATGAGTTCAATTAATCATGAGTCCCATTTAGTCCATTTTTTCAGTTTGGATGAGTATTTGGCTGAAGTTATCCATGTCCAGTTAGTCGAGTTTCCCAAGGTCAGGTTTTTCAAATATCAGTCATACTTATTGAACATGTTGTTGTGTTCAAATGTATCAAAATTGCAATTCATGTCCACCATTTTCTCTCCAGATCTTCCAAAACAAATCAATATGTTTGAGTTTGTAAATACCATTATGGCCGCGATGTACAAGTTGATTTTTGATGAAGTATTACCAAGGGTGTTAGAAGAAATGAAACTCATGCTGCAGTCATCCTTAGAAGACAGAATAGGAGACTGGTTCTTATATAAATATTTTACTGTTTTGGGGGTGTATGGTTCACTGGGGAAACATACAAGTTACCTGTTTTTCTGACTCCAAGAATTTTTGCACTTGAGTTCATGAGGTAGAGATTATGCGCAGAAGAGGAGCATTTTGGAACATTCAAGAACTCTTCTAATAGTAAATTTCCTCTTAAAGTTGGTCCATTTATTTTCAAAAAAAAAAGTGCCCTAATGGTTGTAGAAAAGTTATTAGAAATTATGGATTTCCAGAAAGAACAAAGAATCAATTATGATCCACATCATATAATTTCTCAGAGGAAGAAATCAAATAAAAACAAACCATTCGATCATCAGGTTATTGAAGGTTTAGAGGAAATAGCCAATTTGTCTTGTTTTGTAGAAAGTTCAGGAATTGATGAAAGTAGGAGCAATGAGTTGACTGCAGCAGTTCAAGCGCTTGATAATCCTAGCATTTTGAATAAGAGAAGTCTTTTTGAGATTGACAGTATGGATGTGGATGAAAATAGTTCATATAAAAAGATTAAAACACATTCTCAAGATGATCAAGTTTCAGAAGAAATAATTTCAGAAGATTCAAAGAAAATAGTTTTGTTCCCAAAGAAGTCAGTACAAATGCATCAGTATTCCTTTGGAGGAGAAGGTAGTGCAGAGCCTAGTTCAGGTTTCAAATCCAGAGCAGAGTTCGTGTCAAGTTATGCTGAAAAATAGATGCAGTCATCAGAGGAAACCAAAAATCTACTTCCGTGAGTTAGAAGTCTATTCAATCAAAAGACATCATTGATTTCTACTCGAGATGTGGAGAGGAACACCTTGAATTTCGCTATGGTTAGTGATAAAAAAGTATCTGAGATGGAAGTAAGGTGAGATAATATTAGTGTCTTCGATAAGATACAACTCCACAAGCAGATGGAAGATATTATTTATTCAGATTTATTACATGCTATTATGAAATTTAACAAATTGCAAGCCCTTGTAGATAAAATGGAAGTCCAATTGAAGCATGAGAAAGTAGAAAATAAAGAAAATCTGATCCAAATTAAAAATTATAGTGAGATGTTATAAGCTTGGGAAATGAACCAAGAAATGCACAAGCCACCAAAGAGATTTTAGAAGAAAAAGACAATACCATCCAGGTATTGAAAAAGAAGCTTAAAATCCCAAATGTTGAACACGCTCAATCCCCAGAGTTATTTATATTGCAAGAAGAAAAAGATAAAGTTTACCAAGAGATTTATCTCTTGTGAATATTGAAAAACCTTTAAGTGAATTTTCTGCTGATGATCTATTAGTGCCTATGTCACAGGTAAGTCTAAAGGATGTGGAGATCAAGGAATTGAAGGAAGAAAATGAGAAGATTAAATCAGAATTGGCTAGGATCATTGAAAATAAGAATAAAATATTAAATGATAAAAGCCAATTGCAAAAAAAGTTTAATGAGTTGAAGGAAAGAAGTACAGGAAAAAATCCTCTACAAGGAGCTAAGCATATAATTTGGGATACATTATATGTGGAATTTACTAAGTTTAGGAACTATCTAAATTTTATTCATGATCAAAGTGAATTAGTCAATTTAGCTACTCAAAGACTAAAGTTGGCGAACGAGACCATGGAGAAGAAGCCTTTAAACACAGCTCAAAATGCTTTAATTTTTTTGAATTCTCTAACATATCAAAAGTTGCACGAAATTGAAATTAAGGACAGAGTAGCTATTGTACTATGGTCGAAGAAATTTATTAACAAACATCAGCTCATGAAGGTGGTGCAGGATAAAGCAAATGTAATGTCTTCACAGATAAATGATTTCAGGCGTGCTTTTAAGGAGTTATTTGAAGATGGCCTCCCTTATTTCCGGGATGACGAGGGAAGATTATTTTCACAGGAACATTATCATAGTCTTTTAGTACAAAACTGCATGGACCATTCCAAGTTTGAATACTTGGTAAAGGGACCAACTGAAAAAATCATCGTAGAGAAATTGACAGAGGATTTTGAAATATTGCAAAAGTTTTTTATCGTTAGAGGAGGATTTCCCACACTATCTTATGAGGCCTATGTGGATCTGGAAGTATCTATCAGAGAAATGATAGAATATGAAACGCCAAGTGCAGAACAATGGAGGACCGTGGAAAGATTCAGGAAGACCAAGTATATTCCTCATCCTTGAAAACAGGTGTCGTACGTCATGGAGCTGCTTATTCAGGCCCTGCTGTCACCAAGTTGATTATAATTAAATGATCTGTTATTAGAATCGAAGCATGTAGTTTTATTCCTAATTGTTAGGGATATAGTTACAAAAAACTTTGATTAACATATTATTGAGTTATTGATCTTCTTGGGAAGAAGTTATTTGTGTATATATTTGAATTTACTTGATGTATTGGGGGTTGGAACCCATATGTTTAGACTGATATTTTGAGAACTTATCATTTTTGAGTAAATAACAGAGTCGAATGCTGGTTAATCTCCAAAGATTCCTGTGTCATTTAATGTTACAGTCTGTGCCTTCTTTCATGTGATTGTCTTATAAAGTGCTTAGCTTCCATTTTGTTTTCTTCGTATTTGAACATAGTATTTAATGGTTCAGAATTCATATGTGTTATGCTCTGGCTATTGTTTCAGATATTCCATAAATATGTCTTCTAAAGTCAATATAAAATGCATCCTGTGATGCTTTATATTGATGGATTGTTCATGTTTCTTTCTTATTTGCCCAAAAATCAATGAATGACTGTGACTAAGTGATTATCTTGCCTTTGTTGGGATTCTGTGTATGAAGATTTGTTCATCTTTATCTATTTGACTCCATTTCCCAATGGTATATGTGTTGTTTCAACCATATACTTGATTTAAATACTAATTTTATATATCTGGCCTTGTTAAATTTATATGTGAGAGATCCCTCTCTAGAAAGAAAAGGCAGTTTCTTTCTAAAGTGGTTTTTGCTGTTACCTTGAGATTACCTTCCACAACCTTGGGTACATTTTGAGTGATAAAAAATTGGCATCGTTGCCGGGGAACGAAAGTGCAAATCAGCCCTGGGAGAAATGACAATGTTTATAAAGATTAAAAAAAGATTTCTGTGGGCAAACAGGAATTTTGGTCGGTAAAGAAGGTTGTATATTTTCCCTGGCGATTCCAGTTTTAAGATTATTTCAAAAGACATTCTGGCTTTGAGAAGACATACACGAGGTAATTATGATACTGAAGTTTTACGAAGTTTGGAGGATCCAGAAAAATTATTTAAGAAAAAAGACAAAGAAAAAGTAGATATTTCTCTATTTGGTGCATCATCTTCTCATAATTTTCATAGCATCTTTGATCAAAAATGGGAAATTGATATTGAAAAAGGTTTATTGAAATCTAAATCTAAGTTTGATCTTGAAAACATTGAGTTTAACCCTTGAATATTAGAATCTTATTTTCTTGATCCCCTTTGGAGAGATCTTCAACAGTCTGCAAAAGTTGAAGAAGCACCTATTATTCAAAATATCCAAAATTCATCAGTCCCTCAAATTCCACCTAGACCAATGGCAGCCAAATTTTCTCCTCTATGTTTATCAGCTGTATTGCATGATCTGCCCCAAAATTATTCTCACAGAATATCTTTATTTGATGGACAAGGAGACATAACAGCCAAGCAGCATGTAGCCAAATTTGAATATTTTGTTGACTTGGAGGAAGTCGATTATATGGATGTTAAAATGCGGTTGTTTGCTCAGAGTTTATCAAGGGAAGCGAAGAAATGGTTTAAATATTTGCCAACTGCATCTATATTGACTTTTCAAGCTTTCCAGAATGCATTTTTAGAAATATGGGATGACAAACATAATCCTTTACAACTTTTGTCCCAATATAATAGTCTCAAGAAAGGAGGTTCTGAATCTGTTCATGAATTTTCAAGCAGATTTATGAGGGTTTATAATTCCATTCCAGAAGATATAAAACCTTATGCGGCTGCTGCTAAACTTCATTATGCTGGGGCTTTTGATAATGACTTTGTTTTTTCATTGAGGGAGAGAAAATCAGCAAGTCTTGCTGCTATGTTCACAGATGCCTTAGAAGTGGAAGCAAATATGATGGCAAGCAGGAAAATGAAACAAAGAGATCTTGATAGGAGGAAAACAAAAGAATAAAATATGCCTTCTACTTCTTCTTCTGCTACTGATATTAAATTTGAAATGATGTTGAAGACAATGGAGAATTTGATGGATAGATTAACTGTAGACAATAGATCATTCAATAGAGAACAAGCTAATCCTCAAATCAGAAATCTGAATTTCAGAAGACCAAATCCTCCTATGCCTTTACAAAATAGGCAAAGAGATATGAGAAATCCAAGGAATCAAGAAGAGTAGTAGATTCGACCACCATTCCTTGAGAATTATGTTGCTGATGAAGAAGATCCTGCTGAGAATGAAATTCATCTTTTTGGGGAATTAGATTTAGAAATATATCTTACTGAAGAAGAACATAATATGTTTGCACAGGAAGATGGAAATGAAGAATTTGAAAGGGAGCTAGAGCAGTATCAAAGGGGTTATCTACATGCTATGGATGATGTACAGAGGAAGATTAGATTGCAAAACAGAGAAGTTGTTATAAATAAAGGGAGGCTAAATCCAAATCAGCCTTCCACCAGTTCATTAAATACATAAAAATGCAAGGAAATAAAAAAAGATTATGTTGTAAATAAAGAAGTTGAGAATGAAATACAAAAAACAAAAGGAATGAAACAAGTAGCACCAATAGATGTAGAAAAAGTTAATTCTAATTTTAATTTGCAGAATGAACTTTCCAAGCTGAAAATCTATGTTCCTTTTAATGAGTTGTTGAGAAATAATGAGTACAAAGATACCATAACAAAGATGGTTAGACGTTAAGGAGAATTTTAGTCTAACATTTTGGAGTTGACAGATGACAATCCTACTATTTCATTTGGGACAAAAGTTGAAAATATAGATAATGAAGAAGTTCCTCCTTTTTATTTGAGTTTCAATGTGCATGATATGGTGGTACATAATGCAAGGTTAGATTTAGGTGCATCACATAATCTAATTCCAAAGCGAGTAGTTGAAAGTTTGGGACTGGAAGTGACAAGACGTTATAAATATTTGTATTCTTTTGATTCCAGGAGGATGAAATGTCTTGGTTTAATTAAGGATATGGTAGTAACTTTGAATAAATTGCCATCTAAAACAATAGTAATGGATGTGGTAGTGGAAGACATTCCACCAAAATTTGGGGTGTTGTTATCAAGGTCTTGGACTTCAAAGTTGAAGGGTAGTTTGCAAAAGGACATGTCATATGCCACTATTCATGTCCAAGATGGGACTAGGAGGTTGTATAGTGAGAAAAGAACTCCTTATGTAGTAAGCAGTCAAGATAGACCTGAAATCCATCATATATATGCTATCGATACTGATTTGGGTTCTTCTATTTTCTTTAATGATATTGTTCCGTGTGATTTGGAGTCCACATTGCAAATGAAATCTGAAGAAAATAAAAAGAAAGGAATGATAGAACAAAATGCTTTGGAAGAGAAACAAAAAAGAGATGGTTTGTGGACTATGTATTTTGATGGATCTGTGGCAAAGGTTGGCGCTGGTGCTAGTGTGTACATAATTTCTCCTATCGGAGATTTTCAAGATTTATCATATAAGTTAACATTTGAATGCACAAATAATGTAGCTGAATATGAAGCTTTGTTACTTGGGTTGCATGCATTGAAAGATATGGGAGCACAGAGGATAAGAGTTTTGGGAGATTCAGAGCTGGTGATAAATCAGGTGAATGATAGTTATCAAACTAGACATCCCCGGATGAGAGCTTATAGAAATGAAGTATGGGATATGATTGGTAATTTTTTTATAGAGCATACAATTAAGGTGGTTCCTAGATATGAGAATACAGTAGCTGATTCTTTGGCAATAGCTACTGGAAAATTCAAAAACCCAAGTGCTGGTCAAAAGGAATATCAAGTGGACATTGTAAATAGACCATCTATACCTGAAAATTCTAAATATTGGCAGGTGTTTGAGGATGATATGTAGATAAAAATGTTTTTAGAATTGTCAGGAGAATTTGTAAATACTCATATTGATGCTGAAAATAATAACTGTGAGAATTTCCAAGATGCTGAAGAAAGCGAAGAAGAAAAGAATGGTACTAAAAAATTGAAAGGAACTTTAGGAGGAAAAGATATCATTCAATTGAAAAATAATTTTATACCAAGAGGTTTGATCCCTTTAGAAAAAAATTTTGATCAGAATGATGTTGGTAAAGATCCTAAAGTGAAGCCTGTTGATAATGCTGTTGAAGATAGGAATATTGGTACTAAAGAAAATCCAAAGACTGTGAAACTGTCTAAAAATTTGTCTGCGAAGGAAAAAGAAGCATATGTGAACTTGATGAAAAGGTATACAGATGTATTTTTCTGGAGTTATGAAGACCTTAAGGAATATGATACTTCAATAATACAACACACTATTCCCATCAAACCTGGAGAAAAACATTTCAGACAGAAGCTCAGAAGAATAAATCCAAAGCTGCTACCAGTTATTGAGAAGGAAATTAAAAAATTATTTGATGCCAAAATTATCGTGACTTTAAGATTCTCAAGATGGGTTGCTAATTTAGTTCCTGTTAGAAAGAAGAATGGAGAAATATGGCTTTGCATAGACTTCAAGAATTTGAACAAGGTCTCTATGAAAGATAATTATCCTTTGCCGAAGATGGATCATATATTGCAGAAAGTGGTCAGAGCAGAAAGAATTTCAATGATGGATGGTTTTTTTGGTTACAATCAGATTAAGGTGCTACTTGAAGATCAAGAGAAGACTGCCTTTACTACACCATGGGGCACTTTTATGTACGCATAGATTCCTTTTCATTTGATGAATGCAGGGGCTACTTTCCGGCGTGCCATGGATATTGTTGTTGCAGGACAAATTGGCCAATTTGTGGTAATTTACGTGGATGACATCACAGTTTATTCAAGGTCTGATAGAGAGCATATTCATCATTTGGAAAAAAATTTCATGAAGTGCAGGAGATTTGGTATATCATTGAATCCTAAGAAATCAAATTTCACGCTATAAGAAGGAAAATTGTTGGGCCACATAATCTCTAAAGATGGAATAAAGATCGATCTTGATAGAGTCAGTGCAATCTTGAAGGTAGGAGAACCAAGGAGTAAAAAATAAATACAATCATTCTTGGGACAAGTAAATTTTTTAAGAAAGTTGGTGCCCAGTTTTGCTGAAATATTATTGAATATTACAAATATGTTGAAAAAGGGTCATGAGATAAAATGGACAGCGGAAGCCAGGAGATCTTTTAAGGAAATAAAACAAGCTATTTCAGAGGCTCCGATGTTGGTGAGTCTAGATTTCACTAAATATTTTCTAGTATTTTCTTATGCTTCAGAACATACTATTGCTGCAGTTTTGTTACAGAAGAATGATGAGAACATGGAGCAACCCATAGCATTTTTCAGTAAGATGTTGAGGGATGGAGAATTAAAATATGATATCATGGAGAAGCAAGCATATGCTTTGGTTAAAGAATTGAAATATTTCAAGGTGTATATTCTTCACTCACATATAATTGCTCATGTTCCAACCGCTGTAGTAAAAGGGATTCTCACACAACCTAACCTAGAAGGAAGAAGGGAGAAATGGATAGTGACATTACTGGAGTATGACATAGAGATTAAACCTACCAGGTTGGTTAAAGGGTAGGGATTGGTGAAAATGGTGACAAATTCAAACTGTGAGTCTTTACAGCTCAATTTCTTGTCTAGTCAGTCTCATCAGTTAGATACAGGGGTCGAAGTAATGATTGACTTTGTTGCATCTCCATGGTACTCTGATATTGTTCACATTCTTCAAAATTTACAAGCACTAGCAGGATTGAGCAAATCAAGAGCAAGATTAGTGAAGTTGAAAGCTACTAAGTTTTGCATTATAAATCAATATCTTTATTGGAAGGATCCTGGAAGTGTGTTACTCAATTTCCTTTTAGAAAATGAAGCCCAACATACAGTAAAAGAATTTCATAGAGGAGATTGTGGAGGACATCATTCTTGGAAGGTGACGGCAAATAAAATATTGAGAGAAGTTACTATTGGCCGACATTGTTTTTAGATGTGTACAAAAAAACTAGCATATGTCATCAATGCCAGATTTTTTACGGTAAAAGAAAGGTAATTCCCCTTCCACTTAATCCAATAAAAGTAGAAGATCCTTTTTAGCAGTGGGGTTTGGATTTCATTGGAGAAATAAACCCAAATTATTCAGGACAACATAAATGGATTTTAACGGCCACAGATTATTTCACAAAATGGATCGAAGCAATTCCCACTAGGAGAGCAACTAAGACAGTAATTATGGATTTTCTTGAAGAAAATATATTGTCTAGGTTTGGGTGCCCCAGAAGAATAGTGACTGATAATGCAGCAGCGTTTAAATCCAAAAAGATAATTACTTTTTGTCATAAATATCATATCAGATTAAATCATTCAATTGCTTATTATCCACAAGGAAATGGGTTGGCCGAGTCTTCAAATAAGAGCCTGGTAAGGATTATCAAGAAGTTGTTAGAATATAATAAGAGATCTTGGCATACCAAACTTAAATATGCTTTATGGGCTGATAGGATTAGTACTAAAAGAGCGATTGGAATGTCTCTGTTCCAATTAGTATATGGAACCGAAGTTATTTTTCCAGCATCTTTGGGTGTTCCAATTATGAGATATTCTTAGGAGCAACAAGAAGAGCCAAACCACATGCAGAGAAGGATAAACCAAATCATTGAGTTAGAAGAGCAAAGGAATAAAGCCTATGAAAAAGTGCAGACACACCAGGAAAAAATGAAAAATACTTTTGATAGAAGGGTGAAAGAAGAACAGTTCTAGATTGATGACCTGGTGTTAAAATGGGATGCTCCTAAAGAAGATAAACATGGAAAATTTGAACACATGTGGGTAGGTCCTTATATTATTGCAAGTCACAGAGGGGAAAATGCATTTCTTTTGGAATATCCGAATGGGGTTTCTTTGGAGAGTAACCCAATCAATGGAAGATTTTTGAAGCATTACCTGTCCTGAGGTGGAAGGTAAAGTTGTACCATAGTTTGTAAATATTTGTTTTCTTGAAAGCAGTATAGATGGTGAGTCAAATATTTTTGGAGCCCGGAGTGAAAGCCCTAAGATTTAGGAGGTAAACCATTTCTCTTTAGAAGAAATATATCATATAAAAAGTAAAAGTTTGGAAATTTGGATACAAAGATTAGAGACATGCACCTGGTCTACAAGTTCTTTGATACCTCACAGGGAGGATATCATCCCCAGTTGGAGACAGTTGTTAGCACCTCTATTTTGAACAACTGAGGAAGAAATATGATGGAGGAGTAATAAAAGGATACATGAACTTGGATAAGTTTAATAGTTTGATTCTATTATTAAATTGCGCATAATGGTTAATTTGGCACACAATCCGATGGTGTAAAGCGATTGAGGTGAGGATCTACGGTTTAAAATAGATCTGCTAGATAAAGATGTGTAGGAGACAAGGAGAAGCGGATGTGGTTAATGAAGCTTGAAGATCAACGGTGACGAAATGAAGCAAACGAAATCTACGGCTGAGAAATAGTCCGCTAAATAAAGATGCAAGCATGAAAAGAAAAGGAAGGCTAGCGGAATTTACACAACCAATCTCAATCCAACGGCTTATGTGAAAAGTGAAAACTCATCGACGATCATTATTGTTTCCAGAGAGTAAAGTTGAAATATGGTTAAAACGGAAAGGTGGTAGTGGAATGTAAACCATGTTCCACGTGGCAACTCGAAGTGAATTCTGTGGAGAAAAGTAGTTAAGGAAAAACTGCTTAATGAAGGCTCTGGAATAGACCATCATATAAAGGTAAAGCTGACTTGGTTTTAAAAAATCATTTTATTTGCATGCTACGGACGCGCTAAGGAGACAGTCCGCCATCTTTCTGAAGTCAACCTTACGTATCTGCAGTCATAGTCACAGGTAAGCCTTAAAACACTTAAGCTTCGTTCAAAGAATTATCGCCATTGTTTGTTATGGAAAGGGAACACGGGTTAGGAGTTTTAAGCAGAGTTTTGGATGAGAGGGAAGAATTTGTTGTCGATAGGGAAAGGAACGTATGTCACCCAGTTTCATCAGTTGGAAATGTCTCAGTCTCTAAGGAGTGGTTGTCGCAGTGTAACTTGCGGGAAAATGATGTTTTGAATATTTTCAGTTCCTTTTCATATTATTTCGCTATTGAGCAAACTTTACGATTTCCAGAATTTGTTGAATGGTGCATGAATATTTATTCTCCTTTAGAAAGAGTGGTCATGAGTCACACTACATCCAAAATACTTTGTAGGGTTGATGCGTAAACTATTCGCAGAATACTGAATTTACCTGATAGTTTACCTGATAATTGTGAGTCCTTAAATGAACCATTTTTAGTTGAAATGTATAAAAATTGTGAAACCGAAGTTAGATGCCAATTTTTGTCTAGCATTCTCAAAGAGGTTCAGTCATTAGAAGGACTTTTTCTGCCTTACAATGTTAACATTTTCAAAAAATATGTACAGTTGGTTATGTCCTTGCTTTGTCAAATTTTAGGTTTAGATGATGATATTCATATCAGTGAAGTTGTTTTAGGTTTTTTTATTGAGAATGAGTTCAATTAAGCCTGAGTCCCATTTAGTCCATTGTTTCAGTTTGGATGAGTATTTGGCTGAAGTTATCCATGTCCAGTTAGTCAAGTTTCCCAAGGCCAGGTTTTTCAAATATCAGTCATACTTATTGAACATGTTGTTTTGTTCAAATGTATCAGAATTGCAATTCCTGTCCACCATTTTCTCTCCAGATCTTCCAAAACAAATCAATATGTTTGAGTTTGTAAATACCATTATGGCCAAGATGTACAAGTTGTTGTTTGATGAAGTATTACCAAGGGTGTTAGAAGAAATGAAACTCATGCTGCAGTCATCCTCAAAAGACAAAATAGGAGACTAGTTCTTATATAAAGACTTTACTGTTTTGAGGGTGTATGGGTTCACTAGGGAACCATACAAGTTACCTGTTTTTCTGACTCCAAGAATTTTTGCACTTGAGTTCATGAGGCAGAGAATATCTGCAGAAGAGTAGCATTTTGGAGCATTCAAGAAGTCTTCTAATATTAAATTTCCTCTTAAAGTTGGTCCATTTATTTTCAAAAACAAAAGTGCCCTGATGGTTGTAGAAAAGTTATTAGAAATTATGGATTTCCAGAAAAAACAAAGAATCAATTATGATCTACATCATATAATTTCTCAGAGGAAGCAATCAAATAAAAACAAGCCATTCGATCCTCAGGTTGTTGAAGGTTTAGAGGAAATAGCCAATTTGTCTTGTTTTGTAGAAATTTCAGGAATTGATGAAAGTAGGAGCAATGAGTTGACTGCAACAGTTCAAGCACTTGATAATCCTAGCATTTTGAATAAGATAAGTCTTTCTAAGATTGAGAGTATGGATGTGGATGAAAACAGTTCATATAAAAAGATTAAAACACATTCTCAGGATGATCAAGTTTCAGGAGAAATAATTTCAAAAGATTCAAAGAAAATAGTTTTGTTCCCGAAGAAGTCAGTACAAATGCATCAATATTCCTTTGGAGGAGAAGGTAGTGCAGAGCCCAGTTCAGGTTTCAAATCCAGAGCAGAGTTCGTGTTAAGTTATGCTGAAAAACAGATGCAGTCATCAGAGGAAACCAAAAATATACTTCCTCGAGTTAGAAGTCTGGTCAATTAAAAGACATCATTGATTTCTACTCGAGATGTGGAGAGGAACACCTTGAAGTTCGCTATGGTTAGTGATAAAAAAATATCTGAGATGGAAGTAAGGTTAGATAAAATTAGTGTCCCCGACAAGATACAACTCCACAAGCAGACGGGAGATATTATTTATTCATATTTATTACATGCTATTATGAAAGTTAACAAACTATAAGCCCTTGTAGATAAAATAGAAGTCCAATTGAAGCACGAGAAAGTAGAAAATAAAGAAAATCTGATCCAAATTAGAAAATTACAGGGAGATGTTATAATCTTGGGAAGTGAACCAAGAAATGCACAGGCCACCAAAAAGCTTTTAGAAGAAAAATACAATACCATCCAAGTATTGAAAAAGAAGCTTAAAATCCCAAATGCTGAACATGCTCAGTCCCCAGAGTTATTTATATTGCAAGAAGAAAAAGATAAAGTTTACCAAGAAATGATGGACTACAAAGGCAAAGCATTGAAACTGCAGGAGAAAAAAAGCAAATGGGAAATGGAAAGAGCTGAATTGATGACCCAGATTTCAAAGTTAAACATTCAGAATGATGAAAAGGAAATTATGGAAGAGCTGGTGAGCCAGACTCCTACTGATACAGATTTATCTCTTGTGAATATTGAAAAACCTTTAAGTGAATTTTCTGTTGATGATCTATTAGTGCCTATGTCACAGGTAAGTCTGAAGGATGTGGAGATCAAGGAATTGAAGGAAGAAAATGAGAAGATTAAATCAGAATTGACTAGGATCATTGAAAATAAGAATAAAATATTAAATGATAAAAGCCAATTGCAGAAAAATTTTAATGAGTTGAAGGAAAGAAGTACAGGAAAAGCTCCTCTACAAGGAGCTAAGCATATAATTTGGGATACATTATCTATGGAAGTTACTAAGTTTAGGAACTATCTAAATTTTATTGATGATCAAAGTGCATTAGTCAATTTAGCTACTCAAAGACTATAGTTGGCAAACGAGACCATAGAGAAGAAGCCTTTAAACATAGCTCAAAATGCTTTAAATTTTTTGAATTCTCTAACATATCAAAAGTTGCAGGAAATCGAAATTAAGGACAGAGTAGCTATTGTACTATGGTCAAAGAAATTTATTAACAAACATCAACTCATGAAGGTGGTGTAGGATAAATCAAATGCAATGTCTTCATAGATAAATGATTTTAGGCGTACTTTTAAGGAGTTATTTGAAGACAGCCTCCCTTCTTTTTTGGATGACGAAGGAAGATTATTTTCACAGGAACATTATCATAGTTTGTTAGTACAAAACCGCATGGACCATTCCCAGTTTGAAGACTTGGTAAAGGGACTGAGTGGAAAAATCATCATAGAGATATTGATAGAGGATTTTGAAATATTGCAAAAGTTTTTTATCGTTAGAGGAGGATTGCCCATAGTATATTATGAGGCCTATGTGGATCTGGAAGTATCTATCAGAGAAAGGATAGAATATGACATGCCAAGTGCAAAACAATGGAGGACCATGGAAAGATTCAGGAAGACCAAGTATATTCTTCATCCTTGAAAATAGGTGTTGCGCGTCGTGGAGCTGCTTATTCAGGCCCTACTGTCACCAAGTTGATTATAATTAAACGATATGTTATTAGAATCGAAGCATGTAGTTGTATTCCTAGTTTTTAGGGATATAGTTACAAAAAACTTTGATTAACAGATTATTTAGTTATTGATCTTCTTGGGAAGAATTTATTTGTGTATATATTTGAATTTACGTGATGTATTGGGGGTTGGAACCCATATGTTTAGACTGATATTTTGAGAACTTATCATTTTTTAGTAAATAACAAATCCGAATGCTGGTTAATCTCCAAATATTCATGTGTCATTTAATGTTACAGTCTGTGCCTTCTTTCATGTGATTGTCTTCTAAAGTGCTTACTTTCCATTTTGTTTTCTTCGTATCTAAACATAGTATTTAATAGTTCAGAATTCATATGTGTTATGCTCTGGCTATTGTTTCAGATATTCCATAAATATTTCTTCTAAATTCGATATAAAATTCATCCTGTGATGCTTTATATTGATGGATTGTTCATGTTTCTTTCTTATTCGCCCAAAAATCAATGAATGACTGTGACTAAGTGATTATCTTGCCTTTGTTGGGATTCTGTGTATGAAGCTTTGTTCATCTTTATCTATTTGAATATATTTCCCAATGGTATATGTGTTGTTTCAACCATCTACTTGATTTAAATACTGATTTTATATATCTGGCCTTGTTAAATTTATATGTGAGAGATCCCTCTCTAGAAAGAAAAGCCAATTTCTTTCTGAAGTGGGTTTTGTTGTTACCTTGAGATTACCTTCCACAACCTTGGGTACATTTTGAGTGATAACAATATGAACTGTATATTAGCTAGCTTCCCAACTACGAGATGTAATAGTTTATTAGGAATTTGGAGGAGTTTATTAAGAGTTCAAACTATTTTATTAGAAGTTATACTCTTACATGACTACACATTAGCTAGAGTCCTTGATGCGAAATGCAGTTGGACTAAGCCTTAAGTAACTAGAGTTGAAGTTAAGATAATAGTCGTAGAATCATTGGAGTTAAGCTAATAGTTGTATCTAATAGTTAAGCTAATAGTTATCCAATATAACTGTGATTAGAGTTGAAGTTAAGCTAATAGTTTTAGACTCATTGGAGTTAAGCCAATAGTTGTATCTAATAATAGATGGAGTTAAGCTCATAGTTGTATATAATAATCCAATAGTTGAAGATTAATTTTTATTTTTACAACTATCACTAACTCTACTTATCATATGTTAATTAAGTTGATTTTTATTTTTTTAAATTATGAATTATTAATTTTGGGCGACGCCCATACAATCAATCTGGAGAGTACACTTGTCTCATTCTCATTTAATATTGGACGACACCCATATAATCAATTTGGATAGTACACTTCTCTCATTCTCGTCAGTACATGAAAAGGCATAGATGATAGTCCACCCCAAAATTCTAAGATATATATGCCTATCGGCCTAAATATATATAAGGATTTATGTCTGTAGTCTTGTTGGTGTGAGAAAGTCCGAGTATGACATTTAAACAAGGTTTACTACTATCAAAGGTTGACTTCGAACCATGGTTGAATTCAATCCCAAGGTGACTTTAATCTAAGGTGGAATTCAATCTGTAGTTGAATTCAATACACATATTAATTCAATCCATGGTTGATTTCACCCTCAGTTTGCCTTTCATCCATGGGTGACTTCACAATCCAAGGTTAAATTTAATCCATAATTGACTTTTAAGTAAGCATGACATTTAGGCTAGGTTGACTTCAATCCATGGTTGAATTCAACCCAATTTTGAATTCAATCCATGGATGCGATCAAGCCATCCTTGACTTCAATCCATGGGTGACTTCAATCCAAGGTAGTTCATAGTTTACTATGGTTGACTATAGTTGTTCATAGTCAACTATAATTATTCATAGTTGACTTCAATACATATTCAACTTCAATCCATGGTTTACTTTTAAGAAAAGTTGACTTCAATTCAAGGTTTTCTTCAATCCAATTTAGACTTCAATCCATGGTTAATATTTAAGCAAAGTTGACTTCAATCCATGGTGTCATTTTAAGGAAGGTTTCCGTTAATCCATATTTGAATTTTAAGCAAGTCTAACTTCAGTCCATGGTTTATTTGTAAGCAAGGTTTATTGCAATCCAAGGTTGGTTTAAATCCAAGGTTGATTGAAATCCAAGGTTAACTTCAAGGAAATTGCTAACGTCAATCTATGGTTGACTTCCACCCAAAACCACATTGTTAAAAGTGGTTAATCGACTTTGAACCATGGTTGAATTGAATCCATAGTTGTATTTTAAGCAAGATCGACTTCAATCCAAAGTCAATTTGAATCCATGATTGAAGTCACTACATGGTTGGATTCAATCCATAGTTCACTTCAATGCATAGCCTACATTTAAGCAAGTTTGACTTAAATCCAAGGTTGACTTCAATCCAATGGTATAATTAAATCCATAGGTGAATTCAATTAAAGGTTGACTTCAATACAAGGTTGACTACAATCCAAATTCGAATTCAATCCATAGTTGACATTTTAACATGGTTAACGTGAATTCATGCTTAAATTTAACCGAGGGTTGGCTTCAATCTAGGGCCGAATTCAATTCATAATAGAATTTTATGGAAGATTGACTTTTAAGCAAGGTTGATATCAATCCACAGTTGAATACATTGTAAGGATGACACTTCAATCCACAGCCGAAGTCAATCTAAGACTCACTTCAATCCATGGTTGACATTTTGGTAAGGTTGACTTCAATCCAAAGTCAGCTTCAATTACAGGCCGACTTGATTTCATAGCTGAGTTTAGATCAAGGTTGACTTCAATCAACCTTCGAAGTTGACTTCAATAAAAGGTTGACTTTTAAGCAAGGTTGACTTCATGCCAAGATTGACTTTAATATACAATTGACTTCAATCCAAGGGTGACTTCAATCCAAGGGTGACTTCAATCCATAGTTGAGTTCATTCGAAGGTTAACTTCCATCTAAGGTAGACTTAAATCCATGCTTGGCTACACTATAAGGTTGACTTCGATCCATGGGTGACTTCAATCCAAGGTTGTTCATGGTTGACTTTTGTTTACTATAATTTTTCACAGTAGACTATAATTGACCATATATGATCATAATTGACTTCAATTCATTGTCGACCATTGTTTAAGTAGGGTTGTATTTAGCATATCATGGTTGTCATAATGTTATTTAGTGCATCATGGTTGGTTGTGGTTGCATCACAATTATATGGTTGTCTTTGGTTAGCATATCATGGTTGTCATAATGTTATTTAGTGCATCATGGTTGGTTGTGGTTGCATCACAATTATATGGTTGTCTTTGGTTAAAATTGGTGGGATGTGTCTAATTTATGACATCTTATTGTGGCACCATGATTGAATTTCATCCATACTATCACTTTAAATGAAGGTTGACTTTGAACCATGGTGGGCTATTATTCTTTAGTTAGATTTTGTTAGTTTCATTAAATATACTATGGTCGATGTTAGTATTAATGTATTAATTTAAACTTTAATCTTATTATTAGTAGTAATGTTAATAAAAATGTCAACATGATGAACAATATTAATCATTAATATTGTTAGCAATATCATTTTAATATTTATAATACTATAATGACTCATATCATCTTAATAATAATATTAATGTCACTATATTATTGTTAATATTAATGTTCACATTAATAATATTATTAATATTAATGTTCATATGAATAATGTTATTAATGATTAATATCATTGTTTTTTAATATCAACCAATATATTTTAATGTTATTGGTTTTTTAATATTTTAATTAAAGTGTGGAATTTTGTTGTAATTTTAAAACATTTAGATATATTATGTTAATTAATAACCTTATCTTAATATTAAAAATATATATTACTTTTAATATTATTAGCATTACATCAATAATTTTTTTAATTAAATTTATATTAATATTAATAGTAAAATCAATATTGTTAATATTATATTAATAATACTAAATATAAAAATTAATAGTGTTGATATTATATTAATAATACTAAATATAAAAATATATATCATTAATATTAAGTTGCAACTATATTAATATTACTATAAATTTATTAATCATACCATTACATCAATATTAATATTAACAACAACATAAATTCATTTAAGCCTAAATATTTTAAATTTCTATAAAATTATTTTTATAATTTTTTATTTACAATGAATCATTTCTTTAAATCGCCTTAAAAATTAATCTATTCAAATTAAACTGAATATTTTATTTAAAGATAACATAAATGAAACTTAAAAATATATATATTTATTACCACGTTCAAAATAGCTCGTAAAGTATATGATGGTATCAATTATTATTAGGGTATCCATTACGATATAATTTTTCAAAAGGATAGACACTTAATCTCATTTTTTAATGCAGTAGCCATTATGTTGATGATTATGATGATGAAGATGATTAACGTCCATTGATATTAACTTTGGTCTACCAGATCTTAAGAAGGATAATACTTGGTTTACTTTAAAATCTTGTTCATGTGCTCAAAAATCTTGCCAAGAAGCTTTCCAAGCTCACCATAGTTTTGGCAAGTTAGGAGGTTATAAAGGTTTGTATTGTAGAAAATACTATGAAACTCGGATGTAATGTGGGTGTAAGCAAGGAACTTTATGAGAAAGTCATTTTCATCATCAACACTCATAGACTCACACATATGGAAAACCCTTTCCGCCCATGGAGTTTTAGGAATAGACCAACGCCCTGTTTCACTATGGAGTTCAAGAGAGCTCGTTCTAATATTGGCTATATTAATTTTCTTTTGTGGACTAGTTACTACCAAGAGATACTTATGATCTTCCAAGTTATGATTAATGACCTCCTTGTAGTATCTTAATTTTCTCTTAACCGTTAAATTTTCCTCACCCCAGAATTTCTTTTTAAGCTTAGAAGTAATAATATTTTTGACATTATCAATGTTCTGCAAAATGTCATTTTAATCAATGCCCCAATGGTTTATCCAAACCATGGTATCTTTACACCAACACCACTTGAGGCGTAGTTTGTTTTGACTCAAATTTAAAGCAATTTTAGGAAGTCTCTCGTTTCGCATGTTATTTATCTTATGCTTGTACATCAGGTACCTAGTCATAGCCATGCTCTCGATGGGGGAAAGACCCAATTCTATTAGGAGAATAGGATAAGGCATATTTCTCTTAATTTTGAGGTTATAAGTTATAAACCGCTTCTCTAGCAATGTTACACCCCCATACTACACAACCATACAAGATAACAGGGATGACAAGAGTTTCAAAGAGGAACTTCTTTTATCCCACATGACCAGATTAGCTAATTGACAGTTATTTTCAAGACCAAAATAATATTTCCACCCTCCATTAATCCTTTTCTCAATGCTATAGTTCCAATTGAGGTTGTGATGAATATCAATTATGAGATACTTGTAAGAAGTCACTTCCTCTAGATTTCTATTATCATAAATAAAATTTGCATAGGTGTCTTTATTAGATTTTATAATCAAGATTTTTGTCTTGTCGATGTTAGCAGTCATACCCATGTTGGAGAAAAATTATTTAAGAATTACTAATTGCTTGTCGAGATCAGAAGGACACCGTTCCATAAGAAAAATATCATCAACATAAAGTAGGAGGATGATAACTATCACAGCTAAGATTGTACCGACGCAGCCTACTTCTTCTAAACACTTTTCTTGCTTATCAATGTAAATGCCAAAAAGGGTAGGGGAGAGGGGGAAACCTTGTTTAACTCCAATATTACAATTTATATTTGTTTTCCAACCCTCATTATTCTTAAACTTGACAATGACCTTTTCGTGTAACCTTATCGCGACAACTCTCAACTCAAAAGGAACCTTAAGCTCCTCTAGCCTATTCCATAGGTTATTTCTAGATATTGTATCAAAATATTTTCTAAAATCCACAAAGCATCAAAATGAGTCATAATTATTATTACGGCATTCCCCTGCAATGATCCTAAGTGTAACGTGGTGGTTTGTGGTTGAGTGATTCCTTCTAAAAACTGTTTTTCCTTTAACCCGATTACCTTCCATTTCTAGCCATTCAATGATATTCTTTTCTAATATAATACCATATAGCTTAGCTAAGAGAGGGATAATCATAATAGTCTGATAATTAGAGGGGTCATTTTTATCACCGCTTTTGAGAATAGGAATAATGAGGCTTTGAGTCCTAGGTGTAGGAAACCCTTTCTTCACCACTAAATTAAAGAGTTTGTGGATGTGCGGGATGAGGACAGACCCTCCCAATTTTAAGATTTTTGCTTGGCTACCTTAAATGTATTTGGATTTTCCATTTTCTAAGCGCTTAACCCTTAAATCTATGTCTTCTAACAAGAAAAATTGTTTCGTTGTAAGAAGGGTTTGAATGTTATCTTTGATATTTGGGATTCATATAGCTTTTTAAGATAGGATTTCCAATATTTTAAAGCAATTTTATTGTATTCTTTTGTTTTGCGAGTTAGAATTTGCCTCTAGAGGTTCTTAGGAGCCACCTTAGAGAGGTGTAGGATATTTCCCTTCCTTTTACTTAGATAATGCATTTTTTTCTTTTAATTAAGGCTTTGCAATGATTTATCTTGTTCATTTTTATCTAATCTAAAGTAGCTTGCTTAATTTCTTTTCTCTCATCTTTACACTCTTGATCATACCAAGGGTTGGTTCTAATATTACTCATTTTAGTCGATACTTCAATACATAACTTTTTAATAGATGACGAGAGGGTTGTAGAAAAATTATGGTAGATATTTTTTATTTTATCCATACTAGATAAATGAAACAATTCATTTTTTAAATCATGGAGAAAAATGTGAACTTTATTTTTATCGAAGATCGGGTGCATTTGGCAATGATAGTTTTCCTCCTTGGGATCGTTATGCATGGAAATATTGATAGTTATAATTAAATGTTAATGATTCACAGTTGGGCTCATGGTCCTTAAAGATGTTGAAATCTACTAATTTGTTGTATATAAAGATATCAAATATAACATTATCTACCACACTACTTCCAATCCCATGGATGCAAGTCATGTGGATAGAGTTTTGGTCATTTTGTGAGAACATTGCAAATGATAAGATCTTGAGCACTACAAAATTTGACCAGCTCAAACCCGAATAATACATACTATATCTTTCAACCAAGAAGAACACATATCAATATGCTCACTATTATTTAAAGTCGTTTCTTCATGTTTATGTGACATAAATGTTGATCATTTAATGTCATCCCATGCCATTTTCAATGGTTGCATGCTTTCTTTCCATTTTATTTGACCAATATTGTAATGCCCCCAGACTATGTTTTATTTTTTATTATTATTATTATTATTTGTTGACTGTCTATGTATAAGGAATTATGGTTGTTGATGAATCAGCCAAAGAGTCCGGGGAGGACTGATGTAATAATTACCCTTGGGGTTAATCACAATGAATAATAAAATTAATGATGCAATGAATATGGTGGAAGCAGCCAGGTTAAAAGAGGAAACCTGCGGGAGACAGTAAGGAACAGGGACCAGCTAACTTCAGGGACTAAAAAAGTAAGTGTCAAGTGTGAAAAATCAGCATAGACACATCCCTAAAATAGGGGATACCATTAAGCCCTGGGAATTTCGGGTCAGGAAGGGGAGAGGGCTAATGGGGAAAGACCTAGGCAAAAAGAAAAAAAGGATCCAAGGAAAAAGAGACAGAAAGAGCATACGGTGTAGGTAGGACGCTACGAAGTATGATGGGGAATAGGACTCTGCTGAGAGAGTGCCTGCTGTTGGGCATGATTTCCTGTGGATATTCTGAGATTTGAATATGAAGTTAGGGGTCCCTGCTGTCTCCTAGGAGGTTTGGATTGGGGGTGACTAGAAGGCAAAGGAGCTGTTCCTAGTCTACGATTGGGTGGAATGTGGTTGCTTCCACTGTAGTCGGTGCAGCCGATCTACAGGTTTTGAGTATGAGTTTGATGATTTTATTTCCTGTATACTGAAATCTGTATTATATTCTCTCATATTTACGTTTTTATTTAAGTGTGAAATATCCTGGTTATGCTGCAAGTAAAAATTTATCTGGTTGAATGCTCTATGGCTAGGAAGCAGAAATTATATATATATATATATATAATGCTCTATGGCTAGGAAGCAGAAATTATATATATANTTAATGCATAGGGTTTGGTAGATTTTTAATTCCAGTTCTTGCGTATATAAGTAGTAGATTAGATTCAAATTGCAGCGATGATTTTACATTCCAAGATATTGTTTTTGTTTTCTTTGTATATACCACATATAGATCAGCATACGAAATTCCTGTTAAAGGCTCCCAACCCTTGACGTTATCAAACGAGATTCCTGAACAACCAAGCCATACATCTAACTCTCTGTGGGATTTTATCCGTCGGAAGGGTTACGACTGAGACCAAAGGACATCGATTTCATCATGCCCCCTTCCTCTCAGACATTTAATGCTCAGTTTTTACAGGGAAATGGATTGGGAGTTAGTGGTAAACTAGGAGACCAAAACCCTAAGCTTCATGGCCCAGACATTGCTTTCTCGCCGACCACGCCTGTAACACAAAACTAGAACCCTAATCCTCTACACTAGAGGAAGTGTCAGCCGAAGAAGATTTGGCTTCATGGAGGAAATCCTATTGATGTTCTCTAAGGAAAATCAATGTAGCCTTTATGGCACGAATCCCCTCACCTCGATCACTTTGACAGAGCTGGAGAAGCGTAGGGACAAATGTTTTTTTTTTAAACCTTAACCACTGTCAAATGAGGGTTTCGATAGAACCCACTTGACTGGGTCTTCGATCAAGCCCACAAGGTGGGTCTAGAAACCACCCTGTCAAGCTGAGCGGAAGGACCAATGGTTGGCGCAGGCATCGTAAGGTCGGGGGAAGGAAAACCTGTGTTACAAGCTCTTCTTTAGTACCTGTCACTCAAACTCTTAAGGGTTCCTTGATAAAACTATCAAAAACGAGACTTTTATTAACGCAGACCAACATACCCTTTAAAAATTACAGTGAACCTTTAAACGATAGAAACACAAATATGGGTCATTGTTCTACACCAGAGCCACAGCATAAAAGCTATTAAAAATAGAAGAAAAATTTATAGACAGTCCATTCATGCATAGCGACATTAAAATTTAGGAACTTAGCAGTGCCACAGTTTCTCAGCTTAAATCCTTTATAATCTAGAGAGAAGTACATTACAGCCCTCAAGGGGACTGGCAGTCCGAACTAAAAACATATATTTTTATACAAAGAAATTCAAAATACCATGATCACTTACGACTGTGATTCTTCCACGCTATGGCCACATTTGCCTTTACTCACTTAAAATACCCACCAACATTGATAGCCTCAAAACACTGGAACCCTCTAATCCCCTTATAGGTGTAGTCTACGAAGATCCCCCTCCTATTTTGGCAATCCCACAGCCAACAGATTTACCCCAAGGTCGACAAAATCACTTACCAGAAAAATGCTTTGTATACATGCATCTGTCCAACTGATTCCGCACTTGATACCTGTGACCAAAGACAAGGGTTACGTTCAGCAGTGGGTAAAAATCGTGACTAAAACAAAGAAATGACTAAGAAGTAGAAAAACTCTTTAAACTGAGTTACCTGTGGAGAAAAATGGTTTGAGCATAGATCACTAGCACGATAGGGCCTGATTCAGTCCTATGGCAGGCAGGACAGTGGTGGTTCGCCAGCACTGATACCTCCTGTAAGCGGACCTCCAAACCCTCGAAAGAATCCTGGCACCAAACACCAAACCCCAAGTATGCCACTGAGCTGTTGGAGCTTTCAAGAAGTCTCTTTTCTCTCCCAAAGGCCGCAAGTACAATAGCCTTAAAGAACATATTAATGTCAAGTGTACAACGGCAATTCCCAGTGTTCAACAACTCATCGCGATCCATGCGATCATGGGGACCAACGTAGCTTATGGATATCACGTAATCATTAGGAGGTGACAGCTACGAGGTCAACTTTAGACACACTAGACACCCCATCGTGGACCTCATATCCATTACATGGAGCCCATGTAAGTCGTCCCAGTGGCTTCTGGAAACGAGATCACGAACCATGTGGGATTTTCTTTTAAACATTGCGATACCCATCTTAAGCCACATTTTTTTATTGCAAAACCTTGGACTAAGCCGTGACTTACATGTCCTCCTTCGGAGGGAATTCTGCCTACCTAAACTTAGGGTAGACCCTTGATTTCCTTAAGGTCGAGTATGATATACTCCTCCTTACGCGAGCTTGGTGTTTGAACTTTAAAGTTGGGCTTTGTTTGTTTTCCTGTGGACTTCGCTAGCATGATGGGATGACATGAAAGCTCCCGATGTTGATCTTGGGCTTGGCCCATAAAATTTCAAGAGAAAGGTATTGTTCCAAGCCTTCTGGATAGGGAGTTGGGTGATTTCCCTAAGTATGCCTCTCCCTATTTCTTAGTGTACCTATCACAGAAAATGGAAGGTTAGCCAAATCCTGGTAAGTAATTTTATCAGCCATGTGGTCCAATCTGTCAGCAATGGAACCTGCAAGCAAAGTAAATCAAAGGAAATTTTTACTGAATCCAACTTGCAAAACTTAGGTACTAATCTACATAGTTACTTGCCAATTTAAAACAAGTAGTAGCTTCGAAAAAGGTAAAATGACAAGACTAATTTTACAATTACTTGTGCCAAGATTGAACTATACCTTTGAAGTTTTAAGGCAGACATAAATTGGATATATATACCTTGATTAAAGAAAAAAAAATTGAGGTAGTTTACATATGGTATCAAAGCGAGGTTTCGGCCATGTAGTCTGTTGGTTGCACTTTGTTTCCTGTTTAATTACAGAAATATATATATCTATAGTATGATGGCACTCTAACATTTTATCGGCATGTTGTGTTGCTTACTTGTGAATCTAGGTTTTGATAAACTGCAAGAATTATCATGGCCTCTCCAGTGGAGAATGAGTACCAACCTGAAAACCCAGAATAGGTACCACCGACCCCACAACCGGCAGTGGAACATTTTGAAGCCAGTCAAGTACTAGAAATAATAAGGCACATAATCATGGAAATACAAAGCTATAAAGCAGATAACGAAAAAATTAAAGAAAGCACTAGAAAAGCAATAGGAGATCAATGAAATCTTGCTACAAAGTCTGCACAAGAAAAACAATGGTAAGGAGCCTCGAATCGAGACTAGAAAGGGTCCCGAAAGGGAAGAAAGCATAGAAAGAAAGAGTAGTTCCTCTAACGAGACCCAGAACTCTAAAAATCAGGTCAAGGCTGGCGAAAAGAGAAAGGTCGATCACCTGGAAGGTGAATTCAAGAAGATCAAACCCACTAGTTTCAATGGGGAATCTAAGATAGGGGAAGAAGCAGAGGCATGGTTGCTGGATATCAAGAAATATTTCCAGATCTACAACTATTCAAGTAACATGAAAGTCCGAATGGAAATTTATAATCTTAAAGGAAAATCTAGTATCTGGTGGCAGGACCTCAAGATCTCGCAAGGACTCAAGGAGAAGAATTTGGAGTGGGCGGAGTTCAAAAGACTGTTTAAAAAATAGTACCTATCCGAGAATCACTATGAAAGGAAAACCAAGGAATTCTATGAGTTAAGACTCGGCTCGATGACCATGGAGGAGCTCATTAACAAGTTCTTAGACCTACTAAGGTTTGTATCCTATATCAAGGAAGAAAAGGTGAAGGTGCAGAGATTCCTAAGCTATTTTCCACTGGCTTACAAGGACAGAATTGAATTTGACAACCCAAAGACTATGGATGAGGTGCTGAGGAAAGCCAGGCTGTGTTATGAGCAGTGCAAACAGTGGAATGACCCATCCAGAACATGGAGAGACAGGAGACCAGAGAGGTTCAGTCAGCAAAGGAAGCGATTCAGACCACCGCCATAAGGAAGACCCTGAGGAATGCCCAAGGAATCCCTTATAATAAAAATGGACCTCCCCCACCAAGATATGTAAAGCCATCCAGTCTGGGAGTAAAAGGGGCTGACGGGGCTCCCAAAGAACCTCTGACCTGCTGGGAATGTGGGGAACCTCATTTGAAAAGACATTGCCCACACCTAAATGGGGAAAATAAGACCTTGCACAGTGTTCAAGAAGCATCAACAGTTGGGGAAATTGGCAAGAATTTCCACAGCATAAATGCAGCCCTAGAGGATCGACAAGTCGACCATCAGTCTACTATAGTGGAGATCAAAGGTATTATTTTGAACCATGCTATATCTGTATTAATTGATCTAGGAGCTATGTTGAGCTACATTTCTCCAAGGAAGGTGGAGCTCTGCCAACTAACTAGGGTAAAGCATGTAAAACCATGGTTGGTCCAATTGGTCACGGGGGCAAAAAGGAAGGTAACAGATATTATTATTAATTGTGAAGTTCAGTCATAGGATCATAAAACCAAGATCGACCTAAATGTTTTGCCCTTGGGGTCGTATGACATGATAATTGGCATGGACTGGTTAGAGAGGAATAAAGTAGTGCTGAATTGTTTTTCAAAAACCTTTACTTACATTGCTGAAGACCAAGTCCTTCGGATGGTAAGGGGGTTGCACAAACCCGTCTCAATAAGACAAATTTCTGCTATGCGACTAAATAAATGCCTAATAAAGGGCTGTAAACTCTTTGTAGTTAGGGTTGCTGACTTTTTCCTAAATGAAAACCAGACCTCTCTAAAAAAGCACCCGGTCCTAGAGGAGTTCCTTGATGTATTTCCCGAGGAGATACCTAGCCTACTCCCTCAACGGGAGATCGACTTCTCCATTGAGCTACTACCCGGATCAACACCGGTGTCAAAGGTGCCTTATCGGATGAGCATTCCAGAATTGACTGAACTGAAAATTCAGTTGCATGAACTATTAGAAAAAGGATATATCGGGCCTAGTGTGTCTCCTTGGGGTGCACCAGTCTTGTTTGTTAAAAAGAAGGATGGGGCCTTAAGACTTTGTATCGATTACCGTCATCTAAACAAAGTAACCATAAAGAATAAGTATCCCCTACCCAGAATCAATGACCTGTTCGATCAAGTAGGGGGGCAAGAGTCTTCTGCAAGCTGGACTTATGATCTGGCTATCACCATATTCAAATAAAAAGTGAGGACGTAAACGGAACTGCCTTCAGAACCCGCTATGGACACTACGAATTCATTGTAATCCCTTTTGGCTTAACTAATGCCCCTGCCACATTTATGTGCCTAAGGAATGGCATTTTTAACAAATATATAGATCAGTTTGTACTGATCTTCATCGATGATATCCTGATTTACTCTAAAACCCAAGAAGAACACCAACTTCATTTAAGGACAGTGTTGCAAACCTTAAGGGAACACCAAATGTATGCCAAGTTGGAAAAGTGTGAATTCTTTAAGACCGAAATTCAGTACTTGGGACATGTTATATGCAAGGAGGGGATTGTAGTAGATCCCAAGAAAGTACAAGCCATATCTGATTGGATAGTTTCCAAGGACGTGGCTAACGTTTGGTCATTTATGGGACTCACTGGCTACTATAGAAGATTTATCGATGGATTTTCTAAAATTGCATACCCCATTACCTCCTTACAAAAGAAGGGGGTAAAGTTTGCTTGATCATCAAGATGCCAAGAAAGCTTTGACAAACTTAAAGAGTTTCTAACCAGGGCCCCAGTCCTAAAGGTAGCCGACCCCCTTAAAAACTACACGGTCTGTACTAATGCTAGTTTAGAAGGAGTACGAGGGGTTTTATCCCAAGAAGGACATGTGGTCTGTTACGAGTCACACAAGTTGAAAGAGAATGAACGTAAATACGTAGTCCATGACTTAGAACTGGCAGCCGTGGTACACGCCCTAAAAATGTGGCAGCACTACTTACTAGGAAAGAAATTTCTGTTACTGACCAATAACACTTGTGTGAAAAATGTATTTACGCAGTCTAGTCTAAATGCTCGACAAGCAAGATGGTTGGCCTTCCTCAGTGAGTTCGACTTCGAGGTAAGGCATATAAAAGGTAAGGAAAACAAGGTTGCGGATGCATTGAGTCGAAGGACTCATGGTATTAGTGAGATAACCTCGATCCAGCCCAACAGTGACTTCTTGCAAAGGGTCAAGGCAGCAAGCACTCAAGACGCTACCTATAATAAACTACTCAGTAAAATACAAAATAACGAGATAAATCTGGACGGAGCAGCTTTTAAGGTTGACCAAAAAGGCTTTATTTGGTTTAAGGATAGGTTGTACATACCTAATGTTTTGGAAATCAAGCTGTTTATTTTAAATGAGATGCACAAACCTCCATTTGCAGGTAATCCAGGTTACCAAAAGATGGTAACTGCTTTGAGGAAGAAGTTATCTTGGCTTGGTTTAAAATATGATGTGATTGAATATTTGTCCAAATGCATAGAATGCCAACAAGTTAAGACAGAGCATGGGCACCCGACGGGTTTGTTACAGCCTCTACCAATACCCTAGTGGAAATGGTAGATCATATCTCTAGACTTCATCACTGGTTTACCAAAAACACAGAAACAGCATGACTCTATCATGGTGTTAGTGGACAAGTTAAGCAAATATGCTCATTTTATTCCGGTAAAATCAACACATAAAGCGGTTGATATTGCAGAAATATTTCTAAAGGAGATATTCCGACTGCACAGTGTACCAAAAATTGTAATATCCGACAGGGATGTGAAATTTACATCAAATTTCTAGAAATCACTATTTGCAGGTTTAGAAACTAGAATTAACTTTAGCACCAGTTATCATCCGGAAATGGATGGGCAAATAGAACATACCAACCAGACCATCGAAAACATGTTAAGGATGTATGTTATGAAAAGACCCACTAAGTGGGAAAACTATTTGCACCTGGTGGAGCTTGCTTATAATAACGATTATCAGGCCTCAACAAAAATGAGTCCATTTGAGATACTATATAGGAAAAAGTGCAATACCCCTGTCAGTTGGGATAATCCTGTGGATCGTGTACTAATTAGACCTGAGCTGTTACAGGAGATGGAGCAAACAGTTTGTGAAGTGTAGAAGAATCTAAAAGAGGCTCAAGATCGACAAAAGTGTTACGCAAATTTACAAAGGAAACACAAGGAGTTTTGTGTTGGCGACCATGTGTACCTACGGGTCAAACCTAAGAAGATTTCCCTCAAGCTGGGGAGCTGTAAGAAACTAGCTCCAAGATTTTGTGGACCTTTCCAAGTCCTAGAGAGAATAGGGCTTGTAGCTTACAAGTTGGCCCTGCCTGTTCATTAAAGATTCATAACATTTTTCACGTTTCATTGTTAAAAAAATATGTGTATGACTCAGCTCACATTATCGATTGGAATGTGGTACAGGTGGAACCTGAAGGAGAGTTCCAAGTGGAACCTGCACACATTCTGGAAAAGAAAGAAACAGTACTTCGGAATTGAGTCATCGCTCGGGTAAAAGTGCAGTGGAAGCACTTTAGCCCCGAGGAGGAAACTTGGGAGCTAGAGGATGAAATGCGAATAAAGTACCCTAGCTTGTTTATCTAGCCAATGGGAGAAAATGAACACTGAGGACAGTGTTTAAAATAAGGAGGTGTGGATGTAATGCCCCCAGACTATGTTTTATTTTTTCTTATTATTATTATTATTTGCTGACTGTCTATGTATAAGGAATTATGGTTGTTGATGACTCAGCCAAAGAGTCTGGGGAGGACTGATGTAATAATTACCCTTGGGGTTAATGACAATGAATAATAAAATTATTGATGCAACGAATATGGTGGAAGCAACCAGGTTAAAAGAGGAAACCTACGGGAGACAGTAAGGAATTGGGAGCAACTAACTTCAGGGACTGAAAAAGTAAGTGTCAGGTGTGCATAATCAGTACAGACACATCCCTGAAATAGGGGATACCATTAATCCCTAGGAATTCCAGGTGAGGAAGGGGAGAGGGGTAATGGGGAAATACCTAGGCAAAAAGAAAAAAAGGATCCAAGGAAAAAGATACAAAAAGAGCATACGGTGTAGGCAGGACACTGCCGAGTATGCTGGGGAATAGCACTCTACTGAGAGAGTGCCTGTTGTTGCGCATGATTTCCTGTGGATATTCTAAGATTTGAATTTGAAGTTAGGGGTCCTTACTGTCTCCTGGGAGGTTTGGCTCGAGGGTGACTAGAAGACAAAGGAGTTGTTCCTAGTCTACTGTTGGGTGGAACGTGGCTGCTTCCACCGTAGTCGGTGCAACCGATCTACAGGTTTTGAGTATGAGTTTGATGATTTTATTTCCTGTATACTGAAATCTATATTATATTCTCTCATATTTACGTTTTTATTTAAGTGTGAAATATCCTGGTTATGCTGCAAGTAAAAATTTATCTGGTTGAATGCTCTATGGCTAAGAAGCAAAATTATATATATATATATGCATGTTCTTGTATCTTTCAGTCCTATTTTTATTCACCTTGGTTGGGTTATCAGGAGGATTTGTTTGCTATAACTTTAATTTTAATGCATAGGGTTTGGCAGATTTTTAATTCCAGTTCTTACGTATATAAGTAGTAGATTAGATTCAAATTGTAGCGATGATTTTACATTCCAAGATATTGTTTTTGTTTTCTTTGTATATACCACATATAGATCAGCATACGAAATGCCTGTTAAAGGCTCCCAACCCTTGATGTTATCAGATGAGATTCCTGAATAGCCAAGCCATACATCTAACTCTCTGTGGGATTTTATCCGTTGGAAGGGTTACGACTGACACCAAAGGACATCGATTTCGCCATGCCCGCTTCCTCTCAGACATTTAATGCTCAGTTTTTACGGGGAAATGGATTGGGAGTTAGTGGTAAACTATGAGCCAAAAACCCTAAGTTGCATGGACCAGACATTTCTTTCTTGCCGACCACGCCTGTAGCACAAAACTAGAACCCTAATCCTCTATGCTAGAGGAAGTGTCGGCCGGAGAAGATTTGGCTTCGGGGAGGAAATCCTATTGATGTTCTCTAAGGCAAATCAATGTAGCCTTTATGGCACGAATCCCCTCACCTTGCTCACTTTTACTGAGATGGAGAAGCGTGGGGACAAATGTTTTTTTTTTTAAACCTTAATCACTGTCAAACGAGGGTTTCGACAGAACCCACTTGAATGGTTCTTCGATCAATCCCACAAGGTGGGTCTAGCAACCACCCTGTCAAGCTGAGCGAAAGGACCAACGGATGGCGCGGGCATCATAAGGTCAAGGAAAGGAAAGGCTGGGTTACGAGCTCTTCTTTAGTACTTGTTACTCAGACTCTTAAGGGTTCCTTGATAAAAAATATCAAAAACGAGACTTTTATTAACGCAGACCGACATACCCTTTAAAAATTACAGTGAACCTTTAAATGATAGAAAGATGAAGATGGGTCATTGTTCCACACCAAAGCCACATCATAAAAGCTATTAAGAACAGAAGAAAAATTTATAGATAGTCCATTCATCCATAGCGACATTAAAATTCAAGAACTTAGCAGAGCCACAATTTCTCAGCTTAAAGCCTTTATAATCCAAAGAGAGGTACATTATAGCCCTCAAGGGGACTAGCAGTCTGAACTAAATACATATATTTTTATATAGAGAAATTCAAAATACCATGATCGCTTACGACTGTGAGTCTTCCACGCCATGGCTACAGTCACCTTTACTCACTTGAAAGACCCACCAACATTGATAGTCTCAAAACACTGGAACCCTCTGATCCCCTTACAGGCACAGTCTACGAAGATCCTCCTCCTATTTTGGCAAGCCCACAGCCAACAGATTTTACCCCAAGGTCAATAAAATCACTTACCAGAAAAACGCTTTGTATACATGCATCCATCCAACCGATTCCGCACTTGGTACCTGCTACCAAAGACGAGGGTTACGTTTAGCAGTGGGTAAAAATTGTGACTAAAACAAACAAATGACTAAGCAGTAGAAAAAGTCGTTAAACTGAGTTACTTGTGGCGAAAATGGTTTGGGCATAGATCACCAGCACGATAGGGCCCGATTTAGTCCTGTGACAGGCAGGGCAGTGGCGGTTCACCAGCACTGATACCTCCTATGAGCGGACCTCCAAACCCTCGAAAGAATCCCGGCACCAAACACCAAACCCCGAGTATGCCACTAAGCTGTTGGAGCTTTCAAGAAGTCTCTTTTCTCTCCCAAAGGCTGCAAGTACAACAACCTTAAAGAACATATTAATGTCAAGTGTACAGTGGTAGTTCCCAGTGGTCAACAACTCATCGCGATCCATGCGATCATGGGGACCAACGTAGCTTATGCCTGTTGCGTAATCATTAGGAGGTGATAGCTGTGAGGTCAACTCTGGCCACGCTGGAGACCCCATCGTGGACCTCATATCCATTACATGGAGCCCAGGTAAGTCATCCTAGTGGCTTCTGGCAGCGAGATCACGAAACATGTGGGATTTTCTTTTGAACATTGCGATACCCATCTTAAGCCACATTTTTTTATTGAAAAACCTTGGACTAAGCCGTGATTTACAGGTTCCCCTTCGGAGGGACGCCGGCCTGCTTAAACTTAGGATAGACCCTTTATTTCCTTAAGGTCGAGTACAATATACTCCTCCTTGCGCGAGCTTGGTGTTTGAACTTTAAAGTTGGGCTTCTTTTGTTTGCATGTGGACTTCGCTAGCATGATGGGATGACATGAAAGCTCCCGATGTTGATCTTGGGCTTGGCCCATAAAATTTCAAGAGAAAGGTATTGTTCCAAGCGTTCTGGATAGGGAGTTGGGTGATTTCCCTAGGTACGCCTCTCCCGATTTCTTAGTGCACCTGTCATAGAAAATGGAAGGTTAGTCGAAGCCTAGTAAGTAATTTTATCATCCATGTGGTCCAATCTGTCAGCAATGGAACCCGCAAGCAAAGTAAATCAAAATAAATTTTTACCGAATCCAACTTGCAACACTTAGGTACTGATCTACATAGTTGCTTGCCAATTTAAAACAAGTAGTAGCTTCGAAAAAGGTTAAATGACAAGACTAATTTTACAATTACTTGTGCGAAGATTGAACTATACCTTTGAAGTTTTAAGGCAGACATAAATTGGATATATATACCTTGATTAAAGAAAAATAAAATAAAAATTTTTGAGGTAGTTTACAAATATGTATTTCTTTAAGCAAAAGCATCTCAATATCTAAGATACTTCAAAGAAATTTTGAAAGTATGTTTATGGTTTATGAGATTTTATAGTTGATTGTGGGAGTAGAAAGTATTCAAACAACTTGTAGTTAGGTTTACTCACTATTTTTAATGTTTTAATTTATCCATTATTATATTACCACAATAATAATTGGTTCAATATGTTTAAAAAAATATGAAGTTGATCTTAATATTTTTATTTATCGAGTTCATTAAAAAAACATTTTACCACAATAATGATTGATCTTTCCTCGCATAAATTGGATCCATAAATATTTAACCAAAAGATGAATGGAAAAAAATGAGAAATGTCCATTGTTTATTATAGAGGCATCCGAATCTATATCTTGGTTGTAGGTATCCGTCAATGGCATTGATTGATTGATATTCACTTTGACCTATTAATTTTCATTTTGAGATGCTCTCTCTCTCTCTCTCTCTCTCTCTCTCTCTCTCTCTCTCTCTGTCTCTCTCTCTCTCTCTCTCTATATATATATATATATACCTCATGCTTGCAGGCATCGCATACGATCATCATGCTATGGAAAATGTCCCATGTAATGATTGAATTTAAGGCAATGAATGAATATAACACATTAACCTTCAAATGATTAAATTTAAGGCACTAAAAGATGATTGACCTCATAAACCTTCATATGTTTTAGCATTAACCTTCGAGCTGAAACAAATGAATTTGTGTTTGAAATTAAATAGCCTTTTAAAATAAATCCCATGAGGTGTAGAATAGACGGTGAATCGGTGTACTGTTAAGGCACTCCTTCTGAAAAGGTCATCGCTTCTAATCTCCATGGGTCTTAATTACAAAAAAATGAAATAAACTAGGAATAACTACATTAATTTTATTAATGTCTTAGATTATGCAGATAGACACATTAATAAAATTAATATGGTTACACATTGGTAATGTTTTTTGTTAAAGAATGTGCCAATTGCTTGTATCTAATAGTTAATCTAATATAAAAACCACTTAATTTGTGGTTGTTAAGCTCATATTTGAAGTTAAACTCATAGTTATATGGTCATTAGAGTTAAGCTAATAGTTGCATCTAATATAGTTAATTTAAAAGTTATTATAAAACTATTACACTTAATATAACAACTTGAAGTTAGCTTGACTCCTAGCTTCCAAATGGAGTTTGACTAAGCCTTATGCACATTAACTCTGTAGTTATCACATAAGCTCAGAGGAATTTATTAAGAGTTTAGAGGAGCTTATTATGATTTCGGTTGTCACGTGAACTCCACATTACTTCAAATCCCAGTTGTAAAATGGAGTTTGACTAAACCTTGCACACATTAGCTCAACTTCTAGGTGCTAGATGGAGATTCACTGTCACATGGACTACACATTACCATGGCATTAAGTTTAGTTGTCACATGAGCTATTTTTTATTTATTTTTTCCTACTACCACTAAGTGCATTTATCGCATGAGCTATTTTGTATTTTTTTATAATTATTAATCATGAATTTTTTAGGAGGCCCATAGAATCAATTTGGATAATACACTTGTCTCATTTTCATTCGTAGATGAAAAAGAATATATGGTAGTCCACCCCAAAATTCTAAGATATATATGTCTATCGACATAATTAATATTCTACAATTAATTATTATAATAAATTATAACATAATAATTAATTAATATTTTAATTAGATGAAATTATAATATAATAAGTAATTAATTACGTTGGGGTGGACTACGACCTATGCTTCTTCATCTACTGTAAAGGATGAGACAAGTGTACTCTCGAGATTGATTATATGCCAATTGTTCAAAATTTGAAATAAACAATTATATATATAACTAGTAGCTATGCATAGATAACTCATAACTCATGAATAGATAACCAACAATTCATGGCGGATAACTAGAAGAAGTTAGATAATAAAAAACAATATAAAAAATAAATGATAGTTGATAAATGGATGACATGAAGAATGCACATCATAACATATAGATTGGCATGGATAGCTCAAAGTTGAACTCTTTTAACAGGAAGAATATAGGGAATAGAAAAAATCCAAAGAGTCTTCAATTTCATCAGTATCTCTCAACTATTTAATCCTTATTGGTGTGATCTAGCCACAAACCATGTGGGTGTGCTAGTTAATATTATATATCAAAACATGTAAGGTTATAGCATAATGGGTAGGAAACATAATGATGTTTTTCCAATTGAGTGATAATGATACCAAAAAAACATTTAAGATATAAAAAATAACAAAATAATATATTAATGTTTCAAAATAAAAATATAAACTCTAAATCAAAATTATTAATTATTAATTAATTAATATTATGAAAATATAAACTATAAACCAATTTTCATTAAAAAATTATTATAAATTTTCATTATAATATAAACCCCTTTATTATTAGTATATACAACTTTCAGTGTTTTCTTCAATCTTTACAATTAATATTTTAAAGAATGAAAATCTAGAAAACCCCATTCCATGTGTACATTTTAAATAAAACACGTTCGACATTAATTATATATATATATATATATATATATATATATATATATATAATGCAATGCACGTCATTATACCACATATAAAGGAATTTGCATCAATACAACATGCACATAACACTTAGTGTACACCACTATAACACATACATATTCTATATACTAGGTAATGTATATTATATCACTAAAGTATATATATTTAATGCTATATATTAGCAATAATCATATTTATAAAATTAATATGTTTGGAATTTGTTTGAAATATGGATAATGTTTTTATACAACATGCACATAACACTTAGTGTACACCACTATAACACATACATATTCTATATACTAGGTAATGTATATTATATCACTAAAGTATATATATTTAATGCTATATATTATATTATATCACTAAAGTATATATATTTAATGCTATATATTAGCAATAATCATATTTATAAAATTAATATGTTTGGAATTTGTTTGAAATATTGATAATGTTTTTTTTCATAATTGATTGTTTTCATAATGCTGAGATACCAAATGGAAAGCTTATTAGGTTGTGTATGGTTTCATTACAATGAAGGTAGACTTCGAAAGCTAAGAGATCATTGGAGTACAAGTAAATGTTTATTTAATAATTGTTTATTATTACAACTTTTTAATTAACACATTTATCTAAATTTAATGTTATGTCACTATTGGAGTTAATCTAATAGTTAATTTAATATTTATCTAACATAACTACCATTAAAGATAAAGTTAAGATAATAGTTGTAGAATCATTGAAGTTAAGCTAATAGTTGTATTTAATAGTTAAAATTTAAAGTAGTGATCTGAGTTAAGCTAAAGTTGTATAATCATTCAAGTTAAGATAATAGTTGTATTTAATAATCCAATAGTTGTATCACGATTGGAGTTTAGTTTTAATTACCAGGTTGAAGTTGAAGTTTAATTTTTCCAACTATCATAAAATCTACTTTCCTTATTTTAGTTTTTTTAAATTGTTAATTATGAATTTTGTGTTATTTTATTTTTTTGAAATTGTTAATTATGAATTTTGAGTGAGGTCCATAGAATAAATCTAAACAATTCTTTTTCAAAATGGGGTGTGGTGCCAACACCAATAATAGGGTTGAGTTATTATCTCTTTGAGCCCTGCTCGTTTTGGGGGTATCCATCGGCCTGCCTTAAATTTTCGTGAGGGGTGATTCCTCTGTAATGATAAATTGGGGAAATTCAAATGATAAATTGGACAAATTCAAAGGAATCTCTTTCAACATTGAATTCGGAATACTAGTGTGACAGAATCACAGAAACCAAACATGCTTTAATTCCCTTGACTTTAGGCATGTCTACATGGAGCACAATATGAGTGCAAACCGCTTATCCAAGGAAGCACATACTCTTTTTTGGTTCTTTCGAGTATGGATTCATTATCCTTGTATCTTGTTTTAGTTGGGGATATATTCTTTGTTTTGATCCCCCTGGGGTGTGTTTTTTCCACCCTCGTTGCCTCCTTGGATAAGCTTTTTGGGCTCCTTATGTTCTCCTTGTGGTCATCTTTGGGATTTTGGTTTCTGTCCCTCACCTTGGGAATTTTATGTTTCTTATCTCTCCTCATGTTTAAATTCCTTATTGCCATGACTATGTACAAGTTTCCTTTGATTCACATTGAATATGAAGGAACAACTATTTTTCTTCTAAAAAAGACACTTACCTCATTCTAGTCCATAAATAAAAAACATAAATGATCATTCATCCCAAAATTCCAAAATATAAACCCTTATCAACTTAACTATCATCTATCTCTTAATTTACAACATCTATGTGTATTGCATGTATTCAAAAGTCAATATCATGTGGATCACCTAATCACAAGTACAGTAGTGGAGCACTAATCTCAGTCCCTACCAGTCACGACGTAACGAGCATCCGACATAGACAAAATTTAACTATCAACACAATTTTTTTTTGCCATCTTGTATCTTTTTTTTTTTGTCGTTGTGGATGATGGCAAATGGCTTGACTTATTTATGACTTTTTTCACACATGCATGTGGGATTCGAATATCGATGTCTTGTCCATTTTGAAGGTCATATGTAGTTGTTAATGGCTTTTTGTTTCATACGTGACATTATTAGCTGTATTGTCTACATGTTGCTTATTTTCTGGACAGATTGTCCCACTGATTTAACAGTTTCTTACTCCCAAAGACATCCTGATTCACGAATCATAATTCGCATTTTAGATGATCATATCCCATGATGTTCTACTCATGTCCTGAGGCCAAGTTGTAGCATTATATGCATAGTTTCGGTCAATGGAATCTGTGGCAAACTACTCTCATTTATTGATTCCAAAATTTGGTGGTACTTGGAGTTGTAACTAACTTCTCCAGTTAATCTCGTATGCCATAAGTGGAATTCTTTTGGCATTAGTTTCTGGGCACCAGATACCAGTTCATGAGCAAGTGGGCAAACTTCAATTGTATTCCTGTCGTGTAACACACCTAGAACTGAAAAATAAATATTTTTATTTATTTCAGAAAACATTAGTTAAATTTATTGTAAATTTTTTATGACCAAGTTGTTCAAGGATGACTATTGAATGAGTGTTCACTAACCCACTAGGAGGAATGAGCAGCTGTAGAAGGATGGTTGACAAGTGGAAGAACTAGAATTTCACTTTCTAGATGTTGCAGGAAGCATAATCCCTAAAGTTGTGGTCATGTTCCCTGAGAGGAGGAACTGAGTAGGTGGCTCATTTAATTCCAAAACTAACCCAAATACCTAGAAAATCTTATAAATACCATCAAATTGAGCAGGAGGCTCACTACATTCTATTTTCCAAGTGAATGAACCTTGTGGCTGCTGCAAACTGAAAAGTCAGTCACACAAGGAATTTGATGAGAAGATAACTAAAGTGGAATTGTTGAGTTAAGTCTGCTACTGAGTGCTAAGTTACAACAAGTTGTTGTGTGTGCTATTATCCAGTGATCTTCGTCCTAGTGGTTCAATGAACAGGCTCGGGGGTCCTAAGAAAGTAATTTTGGCTTCTTCGGGAGACGATTGGGTGGAACAGTCTCCTTTGGGTGTTTGTCCCCCTTCTGCAATTTATCTAGGTTCTAAACTGATTATTATTATCCGTAATTAAATTCTATAATTGTTGTTTATAAAGTATGTTTTAGTTTTTATAGAGTTCAAATGGTATATGTCTGTAATATATTTCCTTTTTAAGAAAAACTGTAATTGCTTTTCCATAATCTCATATTCCATTTTCTAATGTTTAGTACTTCATTAGTTTAAAATCAATCATTACAGTCATGATTAGGATAAGCAATTAGTATAGAAACTATATTTCTTCCTTCTCATCAAGATCTAGTTACAATACATCTAGTTAGTAGTATCAAGTTTCTTTTTAGTTATTCCTATATGCGTAAGTTACAATTAGGGTTTAGAACTCAAGCAATATCCATCCAAATCATTATGAATACACAAAGACTATATATTAGAATTATACACCCTTTTGTCTCTCTTGTTATAAACCATGAAAATTGATAAGGTACTTATGAAGCCAATAACCCCAACTTTAACTTATTACAAACTTTTCAAAGAAATTTTATTGAGGTCACTAAGACGAATCATGCCAAGGGAAAATCAACTAAGTGCTCTCTGGTCAAACCTTTTACCAATATTTTACTTCAACAAAGAAATTCAAGATCTAGTTATAAGTAGGTCGTGTACTTGTTATAAATCTACAACTTTTTAATATTATTTCCCATTAAAATAAATTATACAGTAAAACCCTAGCAGCATTTTTTACAGTCTAAGGATTAAGACTACACTGATAAATAACCAGGTGTATAGATCAAATTTTTCTAAGGATTTTGATTAACTGAAGCATATTTACTTAGAAGGGTTTCATGGCCAAGAACAAGTTTTATTTGTACAAATTAAAAAGAAATACCAAATCGATATTATCGACAGGACACAAATCTGATTGTAGGTTGAAGGTCATTTAAGTATTATCATCTGCTAGTGTTAAAACCCATAGAAGTAATCACAACAACCTTATGGCTTATTATTTTACTATAAAAATAGTATGATCCATCTAACAACTTGAATAAACTTAGCAATGGCTTCATGGCCTTTTTCAAAAGCAAAAAAAATGAAGCAAAGTGATGGCCTTACGACCTATCTCAAATTAAAATGAAAAGCTAAGTAAAGGCGTCACAACCGTAATAGTATTCATCCCCAAACAAAGCTACAAAAGTGTTAAATAAAACATGATATTACTTTAGTAAAATCCATGGGTTTCTTCGAATTATAAAAACCATTTCATGAACTGATAAACAATGGTATTCACTTAAACCATTGTCATTTTTTACGGTGGCCCTATGGCCCTTTTCTCAAAATAAAATGTGACAAGGAAAAGGCCTCACAACCACATGTAGTTTTTTATAGAAACAACAAAAAACTGTAAACTCAATACGATTGAATAAATACAACCACAAAATCCCTCACGAGTTTTTTCTAAGGAAAATAATATTTTCATTTGGGAGAAACTGTCATAGGACTGTTCGAAAAACACAAAATAATACATAAACCCTGGCACTAATCGAGAAAACTTTGCATAAACACTTCGAATCCAAAGTCGACGAGTTCCTTTACATTATCAATTGTAAATTCCTCACGGTTATACCAAAGAGGATTACCACTTTCATTGAAAAGGACAAATGAAGAGTGGGTTCCTAGTCCATGCCAAGGAAATGTGGAAAAAGATTACATCAGACAAAGCCACAGCACCCTTTAAGCCACGAATCCATTTGAGCCAAAAGGTTTAGTTACAGGTCTTACCGAAGCTATGAATGCCTTGCCTTCTTGAGGAGTAGCCTTACTCCTCTATCACAACCATAGATGAAGAACCCTAGTTGAAAATACACACCAGAGAATATTATTTCAAACTGTAACTCAAAAGAAAGGAATACAACGAAAATGGAAACCGTTTCACAGAATGTGTACATGTAAACACTTTTGACGAAGGAGTTTTCTCCAGCAGTTAGTTGTTTGATTTTCAAATTCACATTGAAGTAGTTCAAATAGCAGTTTCGAAACCCTTCAAGAGACATTGTCAAATGCGTGGAGCTTAAGGAGCATGAAATTGGTCTTGAACCATCGCAAACCCAAACTCATGCCAAGAACTAGAGTTGAGCAGTCATGGCTCTTGCACTAACAGAAGACGAAATTACAGTGCAAAGGAGAAAAATGAGGTAAGTTAAAACCCTTAGGGTTTAACTATGGGACATGTAATCTACCCAACTGGGCATTAAATCCATCACATGGCCGACACATGGACACTTTAATTAAAAAATCATAAATATTTATATGTTTTACCATAACCTTGGTTTCATATACAAAACCTTGAAGCGTTATGTAACCTTGGTTCCCTTTGTATTTTTAACCTTGTGCTTGACTTAACCTAAGTTCTCGTAAGCTCTTGAATTTTCTAGGAAAAACCACTAGTATTCCCTTGTTTAGATCCTTAGATATGGCTTAACAAGGAAAATAATATCTTTTGTAGGGTACATGCATTTTTAAAACAAAAAAGTTCTATGCGTTAGCTCTCAGGCTAAGGGCGCTCGCACGAAGTTGGTTCCACTTTTTGGTGCCACTTAGGAAATCAGAAACGCACTTCCGAAGTGCAAATCAAGAACGCATATGCGTTATTGATGGTACGTTCGGAATAACCCGAGCCCAAACACAGCACTAAGGTTCATGAAAATATATCTCGTATGCGATATATCTCGTATGCGATATATCGCATATGCGTTTTGTAATGTTAAATATCGCATATGCGATATGCAACATTTACAAAACATATATGCAATATATCGCAAGTGCGATATATCGCATATGCGTTTTGTAAATGTTGCTATATCGCATATGCATTTTGTAAATGTTGCATATCACATATGGTGGTACGAGGAACCAAAAAAACAATTTATTAATGAAGGATACAACTTTGGTGGTTTTCTCCCTCTTTGGATTTCCATTTAAAATCATTATGTATTGTGCATTTGTATTGAATGGTTGTTGAATGTTTTATTAATGTGTGATTATTACTTGAAGTGATGAAGTTAAAATTAGTAGAAGTGTCTAATACCGATTCCCCCCCCCCCCCATCTCAACATCTATAAATATTCAAAAAAATTGTGTCAAAGCATGTTTTATTCACATAGTTTGACAACTAGAAGACATATCCCATAGATTACTCATGGATTTTCAATTAGTATATCCTAAAAAAGTTCCCTTTTTAAATGGAATAGATTATGTACCATGGAGCATAAGAATAGAGGCATATATGCAAATTGTTGAGCTTGACATTTTGAGTGTAGTTCATAATGGATACACAAATCCAAATAATTAACCAAAAGGTTCAATAACAAATAATCTACACAAAGACAATCCAAAGAAAATGAATGCAATTTTGAATGGCCTATCATATTGTGAGAAGAACAAAATGGGACA